>JAYESA010000018.1:72770526-73334023 GCA_036927795.1 Iris macrosiphon | reverse complement strand
GTATTCGGGGAACAACCCGATATTAGTCTGTTACAATGTTCTCATAAACAGGAATTTAAAAAGTTTAATTAAACAGGAAATAAAGACTATTTGTCATAACGACTGAGCATGGCGAAGCAATTGTTCAGGAGAAGTCCTCAGCGATCACCTCGTCCTTAGGTTCTGGTACTGTTCCGAGAAGTGCACCTGTTCCGTATACCTCTGGATAAACTTCGTCTGCAAGTCCTGGGGACATAATCCGGATCCAGGTCCTTAGGGGACATAGCAAGGTACAAGAAAGCACAAGCCGAAATAAATGCAGTAAAGTAAATAAGAGAATAATAGGGTCAACTATATAACCTTCTATGTGAAATGCAAGTTGAGAGCATCACTAGAACTTAGGCTGATACCACTACAAGCTCTGTGTCGGGGAGCCGGTAGCAGCTATACTATGAACTTTACTATGTGTTTACTATGAATTATATATATCTAATCAGCCTGTAGCCTGTGTGTCTCTCCCCACCCAATGTAATCATACATATCATGTCCACGATGCCTCATGTCCACGGCACGTACGATTATATCTAATGCAGTAAGTCATACTATGTCTATGATCATAATGTCTAGGAATGTAATGTCTAAGTCATAAATCCTGGAACCTACACAGAATCACCTTGAATATTTCAGGAAGATCCTGTCTCATGATGTGTGTCAGGTGTCCTGGGTAATAAGTACTTGATAGGGCAAGTACAAGAATATAAATGTCACGATATCCATCTCTAAATGACATTGCCCAACCCCGCGTACGGTGTTGGCACCCGACTATGATCGGACGCTAAGCAAGTCACACGGCCCTAGGGTTGAGCATTTACAACAATCACCAAAAAATAAATCCAGAGAGAATGAATCATTAAACTGCATTTATGGCAAGGTACACTTGCCTGGGTTTTCTGTTCCAATTGTAGCTCGGGCTTCAGCTGGGATTGCAGGCAGTACTTCGGCTGCTGAAACAAACATTACTATTAGGTCCAGAAAATATTAATCAGCTAGGAACGCCTATCCTTGAGTCCAATTTGGAGACAAGGGCAAAAACGTTATTTTCGGGTCAAGGCAGGGTCCAAATGTGGGCCGCTTTGCACCAAAAATCGAGTCAGGGTCAAAGGTCTCAAAAACAGTCCAACTTAGTGTCAACAGGTCAGGAACGATGATACGAACCCAACGGAACTTCCAGAATTGGATTCCGATGAGCCGTTCTCAAAATCGCCCGTCGGGTGGAGCATGTGGGGCCCACGACACGCGATCTTGTCAACGTTCTCAGAATCGAACCAAACTTGACCCACAGGACCAGCGTATTGCTACGAGTCCGATGGCGCAAGTTTCGTTTCAATCCGACGTGTGTACACAAAGTTAGGGTAAAAAATAGAAAAGTCGGATACGGTGCGGTGTCCGCGGATACGCACTGATTCCGGTGTGCACGCACATCCGAATCAGCTTCTGCGAAATCTCGCACGTCCGTATCTACGATGTTCACGTGTCGGTGAAGACCGCACGTGACCAAGTCGTCCCGTTTGGCGGGGCGTACTCAATTCCAGGGTGAAACAGGGTCTGGTTTTTCCTGTTTTTGGATCGCGGTGTGCGATCACCACAGGACGCGATGCCCCGAGCAGTTTGTCCGGGCATCGAGAGAGTCATACAGGCTACGCGATACAATTTACGGAATCGAAATCCGAGCTACGAGCAAAAAGTTATGGGTACCTGATCCGGGCCTGAAAACCAAGTTCTAAATCGTGTCCGACACGCGATACACTGTGTCCGAGTACAGTTCACTAGGGTTTACTGTGCTCCTGGTCTTCTGTGTCAGATTCTCTGTGTCGAGTCCAGCCTGTGTCCAACTCTGAAGCTCGCCGGAGTGCTGGGACGACTCGCCGGACGGTGGCGGCGAGGTCTCGAGGGTCGGCCGGGTCTAACTGATGGAGGCGGCCACCTCAGCGGTTGGAGAAGCTCTGCCGGGGTCGAAGGAGGGCAGAAGGAGGAGAGGAGTCTCTGGCGGAGGTCGGCGGCTGGGCTAGGCGATGCTGGGCAGCAGGTCGGAGAGCAGCGCGGTGGCGGCGATGGGCGGTGGCAACGTCGGGGTAATACTGGCCGAAGGGGCGGGGTTCTAGGGCTTAAATAGGGGAGGAGCGGAGGCCGAGCGTCGTCCGGTGAGGAGGGGGAGCCGGAGCGGAGGGGACGGCGGTTGCGGGGAGAGGAAGAGGAGCGGTCGGGGAGGCCAACGGGCGACGGTTTGGCCGGCCGGAGAGAAATTGAAACGGCGTCGGGTGAGCGGCTGGGAGAGGAGAGAGCTATCGGGTCTCGGGTGGCCGGGTCGGGTCGGGTCAAGCGGATCCGACCCGATCCACTAGAATAGGGCACGAGTCGGGTTGGTGCGGGTCGGGTCTGGGTTGGACCCGAATCCGACCCGATAAGGAATTGGGTTCGGTTTAATGAACCCGGTTTGGTTCAACTTGGTTTGGTTTGGTTTATTAAATAAACCTGGTTTATATTTGATTTAATAATTTAATTAGTATTTAGGGCTTTAAAAATCCATCCGGGGTCCAATAAATTCCCAGAAAATTATCCTAGGTCTGGTTTTCTATTTTACACCATAAAATATTATTTTCATAATATTTTAACATTATTTAATATCAATTAAAAATCCTTTAATATTTAAAATACCTTAATTTAATTAGGGAAAAATCTCAGAAAATTCCAGAAATTCCAGAAAAATGTAAAAATCCAAAAATTAAAATTTTCTTGAAAATCAGGGGGATTACAATATACCCCCCTTAAGAGGATTGCGTCCTCACAATCAAAGATTAACCGGTCAACAGAGATGACACGGTTGCAACCATTGTTCGAAGCACATCAAAATCAAGGAGCACCTAGGAAAAATTATTTCTTAAGCATTAAAAGTTATGCAATTTCCCAAATGTGGGAAATCTAGAAAATTTCAGTTTTAGAGAACCAGATTATCTTTCAAAACTTATCAAGTTAACATTTATAAAACATTCCAGGTGATTTGGCAAGCTCAAAAATTACTTAGATTAACACTAGGTTATCAATTATAAAACATATTAGGTTAACAGTAATAAAGCATTCTAAGTTATTCTTTAAAAACAATTTTAGGTTATCACTAAATTAGCAAGTTAAAAATGATTAGGTGATCACTAGATTATCTATTATCAGCAAGTTAAAATTTTCAGGTTAGGTCTAGGGTCACGAACCAGCAGGCGCGAACTATAGCAATACTAGAAACAGAACTACTAAAACTTACGCGCATTAGCAACTCTACGGTTCTGCATGTCTCCCACAGTCATTGCGAAAACTTGGCCGCGTCCTGGTGGATTCCTCTGTTGTTGCTGCTGCTGCTGGGCTTGTTGGAAGAGTGCCGCTTGTGGTGCCAATGGTGGCCTTGGTTGATACCCTCCTGGTGCTGGTAGAGCTTGTTGGTTTGCTCTTGGTTCTCCTCCTCGATGATAAGGACAATCCTTGGCTAAGTGTTGATTGGTCCCGCAAATCAAGCATAATCCCAACTTGCGTCTGCAGTCCTTCTCAGTATGGCCTACCTTGCCACAGTATTGACATGTAGGTAATGTCTGCGGAGAGGCTCTGGGTGGCTGGTGTATATGAGGCCTCTTTGCAGCTTCTTCTTGTGGTGCTTTGGATGTTGCTGATGGGGTAGGTCGCTTTAGACTGGTTTCACTCCTGGTGACGCGTTCCATGCGTCGGGCTGCAGCGAGAACGTCCGAGTACGAAGTGGGTACGACAGATCCAATCAATTTTTGTAGCTCGATGTTGAGTCCGTCGAAAAACTTCTCGGCCTTCTCTACTTCTGTAGGGATCAAGGTAGGTGCGAAGCGACTCTGACGAATGAACTCGGCGTTGTATTCTTCCACCGTCATAGCTTCCTGAGTGAGGCGATTGAATTTGTCCCTCAGTTCTGATCGAGAGATGGCCGGAATGTACATCTCTTGAAAGAGTCTGGAGAACTCTTCCCAAGTGACTCGATCTGGTCCGAGCCTGGTCTCTTCAGATATCCACCAGTGATAGGCATTGTCCGTCAACTGCATCCTGACGGCGGTCATCCAACGTTCTCTTGAAAGTTCAGCTGCTTCCAACTGGTGTTGTATGTTGGTGAGCCACTCATGAACTTCAGTTGGTCCTTCCTTGCCCGAGAAGGTACGGGGCTTGAGTTGACGGAAATCAGTGATAGATTCCATCGCTGGTCGCCTAGCTTGTGGGTTCACTTGCTCCAATGCGTTTACTAGGCTGGTTCTTAGGTACTCTGCCTCCTGACGATGTGCCTCCTATTGAACTTGCTGTTGGGCTTGCATCATGGAGTAAAACATCTGGAACATCTGCTGCCCGTCCATTGCTTGCCCTGCTGGAAAGACAGGCATCTGTGGAGGGAACTGCGGCGGAGGTGGGATATCATCGCGCCTGAACCTTGAGTTATGCGGTTCAGCTTGACCACCTTGAGAGGATTGCCCTCTGTTCTCTGATGTAACTCCATCTCCATAGGTAACCACAGCGTCTTGTGGCGTACTCAAAGGAATTTCATCTTCAATTCTTGGATCCATCTTTCTGCATCCAAAATAAAATATAAGAAGCGCACAAGATTCAAGGCAGGATGCAAAGCAAAAATTAATTCGAGTACGATACAGATATCAAGAACGTTTTCAAGCAAGTTGATGAGATCCTAAAAACTTATCCTATCTTATTGCAGGCCTGTTCGGTCCCTAAGTTGAAACCGAACAATTTAGTCGTTGACCTGCATGGGCCACCACAAAAACCATGTCACGCCCCAGTCCCAAAATACTGAGGGACCGGACACGTAATAATGGCCAACAGCATGCACCGATGGACAAACCCAATTTAATGGATCCATCGGGCATACTTAAGCTGTATATAAGGTCTATAACAACAAGTCAGAACTAATCTCATCCACAGAAAAGAATATAAAATCAACAGCAGTAAGGAAAGTAAATTAAACATCCAGTCTCAGCAAAGTATTCGGAGAACAACCCGATATTAGTCTGTTACAATGTTCTCATAAACAGGAATTTAAAAAGTTTAATTAAACAGGAAATAAAGACTATTTGTCATAACGACTGAGCATGGCGAAGCAATTGTTCAGGAGAAGTCCTCAGCGATCACCTCGTCCTCAGGTTCTGGTACTGTTCCGAGAAGTGCACCTGTTCCGTATACCTCTGGATAAACTTCGTCTGCAAGTCCTGGGGACATAATCCGGATCCAGGTCCTCAGGGGACATAGCAAGGTACAAGAAAGCACAAGCCGAAATAAATGCAGTAAAGTAAATAAGAGAATAATAGGGTCAACTATATAACCTTCTATGTGAAATGCAAGTTGAGAGCATCACTAGAACTTAGGCTGATACCACTACAAGCTCTGTGTCGGGGAGCCGGTAGCAGCTATACTATGAATTTTACTATGTGTTTACTATGAATTATATATATATAATCAGCCTGTAGCCTTTGTGTCTCTCCCCACCCAATGTAATCATACATATCATGTCCACGATGCCTCATGTCCACGGCACGTACGATTATATCTAATGCAGTAAGTCATACTATGTCTATGATCATAATGTCTAGGAATGTAATGTCTAAGTCATAAATCCTGTAACCTACACAGAATCACCTTGAATATTTCAGGAAGATCCTGTCTCATGATGTGTGTCAGGTGTCCTGGGGAATAAGTACTTGATAGGGCAAGTACAAGAATATAAATGTCACGATATCCATCTCTAAATGACATTGCCCAACCCTGCGTACGGTGTTGGCACCCGACTATGATCGGACGCTAAGAAAGTCACACGGACCTAGGGTTGAGCATTTACAACAATCACCCGAAAATAAATCTAGAGAAAATGAATCATTAAACTGCATTTATGGCAAGGTACACTTGCCTGGGTTTCCTGCTCCAATTGTAGCTCGGGCTTCAGCTGGGATTGCAGGCAGTACTCCGGCTGCTGAAATAAACATTACCATTAGGTCCAGAAAATATTAATCAGCTAGGAACGCCTGTCCTTGAGTCCAATTTGGAGACAAGGACAAAAACGTCATTTTCGGGTCAAGGCGGGGTCCAAATGTGGGCCGCTTTGCACCAAAAATCGAGTCAGGGTCAAAGGTCTCAAAAATAGTCCAACTTAGTGTCAACAGGTCAGGAACGATGATACGAACCCAACGGAACTTCCAGAATTGGATTCCGATGAGCCGTTCTCAAAATCGCCCGTCGGGTGGAGCCTGTGGGGCCCACGACACGCGATCTTGTCAACGTTCTCAGAATCGAACCAAACTTGACCCACAGGATCAGCGTATTGCTACGAGTCCTATGGCGTAAGTTTCGTTTCAATCCGACGTGTGTACACAAAGTTAGGGTGAAAAATAGAAAAGTCGGATACGGTGCGGTGTCCGCGGATACGCACTGATTCCGGTGTGCACGCACATCCGAATCAGCTTCTGCGAAATCCCGCACGTCCGTATCTACGATGTTCACGTGTCGGTGAAGACCGCACGTGACCAAGTCATCCCGTTTGGCGGGACGTACTCGATTCCGGGGTGAAACAGGGTCTGGTTTTTCCTGTTTTTGGATCGCGGTGTGCGATCACCACAGGACGCGATACCCCGAGCAGTTTGTCCGGGCATCGAGAGGGTCATACAGGCTACGCGATACAATTTACGGAATCGAAATCCGAGCTACGAGCAAAAAGTTATGGGTACCTGATCCGGGCCTGAAAACCAAGTTCTAAATCGTGTCCGACACGCGATACACTGTGTCCGAGTACTGTTCACTAGGGTTTACTGTGCTCCTGGTCTTCTGTGTCAGATTCTCTGTGTCGAGTCCAGCCTGTGTCCAACTCTGAAGCTCGCCGGAGTGCTGGGACGACTCGCCGGACGGTGGCGGCGAGGTCTCGAGGATCGGCCGGGTCTAACTGATGGAGGTGGCCACCTCAGCGGTTGGGGAAGCTCTGCCGGGGTCGAAGGAGGGCAGGAGGAGGAGAGGAGTCTCTGGCGGAGGTCGGCGGCTGGGCTAGGCGATGCTGGGCAGCAGGTCGGAGAGCAGCGCGGTGGCGGCGATGGGCGGTGGCAACGTCGGGGTAATACTGGCCGGAGGGGCGGGGTTCTAGGGCTTAAATAGGGGAGGAGCGGAGGCCGAGCGTCGTCCGGTGAGGAGGGGGAGCCGGAGCGGAGGGGACGGCGGATGCGGGGAGAGGAAGAGGAGCGGTCGGGGAGGCCAACGGGCGGCGGTTTGGCCGGCCGGAGAGAAATTGAAACGGCGTCGGGTGAGCGGCTGGGAGAGGAGAGAGCTATCGGGTCTCGGGTGGCCGGGTCGGGTCGGGTCAGGCGGATCCGACCCGATCCACTAGAATAGGGCACGGGTCGGGTTGGTGCGGGTCGGGTCTGGGTTGGACCCGGATCCGACCCGATAAGGAATTGGGTTCGGTTTAATGAACCCGGTTTGGTTCAACTTGGTTTGGTTTGGTTTATTAAATAAACCTGGTTTATATTTGATTTAATAATTTAATTAGTATTTAGGGCTTTAAAAATCCATCCGGAGTCCAATAAATTCCCGGAAAATTACCTTAGGTCTGGTTTTCTATTTTACACCATAAAATATTATTTTCATAATATTTTAATATTATTTAATATCAATTAAAAATCCTTTAATATTTAAAACACCTTAATTTAATTAGGAAAAAATCTTAGAAAATTTTAGAAATTCCAGAAAAATGTAAAAATCCAAAAATTAAAATTTTCTTGAAAATCAGGGGGATTACATCAGGTCATGACATAGCATTCCTATTTCTTAATCAAATAGAATCAATACTTGAATATTTGAATGATTAGTACCTTACAAGCAAGGTGTTTGATATACGAGCTACTAGGAATTTCTCCTCTCATTCTTGTATGATCATGCTATCTTAAGTTTTTTATAAATTATGAATTATGACTTGTATTAAGTTTATGGATTTGTGTAGCGGACATGATCATTGCACACTGCTAAAATAGCTAATTGCTAAGGTAAAACATTGCATTGGTAAGAAATCTATGTCGTTATTTGAACATCAATATATGAACTACATGTGATTTCGGTGTCTTTCACTGAAAGGGTCGGCATACCCAGAGAATTCTACGGAGGGTTGCTCTGGGTCTTTATATAACTATAAAAAAAATTTGGAGTCCAAAATATAAGGGAGAATCTACCAAAATTTTCAAGAATTTCAGAGAGTCATTTTCAAAATCCAAAAAATTGGTTAACATATTTGAACTAAGATAGGAATTGGAGTCATTTTCTTAGAGATGAACTTGTGATTAATATCTAAATCAAAGGGGTCAATTTTTTTTTAGAACATAAGATACATATGACACAGACACAAAGACACGCAAGCAAAACATAATCATGTATACCCTATGTTTCTGTTGGAGGAATACAAATTATCTAATTTGAAACTATTATGGGTTTATATTTGAATCTGAACAAAGCATTGAGAATTTGGTATCCTGTGATTATGTCTTATTTTATTCATTGAAAGAACAAGTATTGAAATCCTGATATCCAGTGTTATGGCATAATTATTTATGGAAAAGAACAAAATATTGAATTATATTCTCGCTATTCGTGGATCTTAAATAGATGAATCGAGATTCAAGACTCATACTTGTACCCAGCATAAACTTAATACAAGATAATAGAATATGGATGTTTATAGTTTTAGGTTAGTGCATTAGACGGGAGAGAACAACTGGATAACACCGTACAAAATCTCTACAATATAATTAATAAACCAATGCAAGCTAATTGGTAGTTTTTCATCATTCTAAGGCCTTACGATGCCGGGAGTGAGGCTTAGCTCACCAACAGAGTTCTAGTCCAGTAAATTCTTGGTATTAAACCAAAATTTAATAATTTATATTTTAAGTTCCTACAACATAAGTGGGGGGTCGGATATAAGGCACCGTACCCATCCAAACACAACATGATCTCAGGTAAATGGGATTATTATCGAGGAATATGATGTATGTGATTCAAATGTGTTCTCCAAATTGTATTATCATATAAGAAACTTGTTTTTGTTTGTTATAGTGAACCTTAGGATTAAATGATTGAACACAATTATATATGAAACTCGTTTGTGATTGTGGTAGTGAACATTGGGATGTATTTATTGATTGAACACCGAGGAATTCACTAGAATAGTATCTAGTTAGAATTGTAATTCAAGTTTACACTATAACACGACCTAGGAATTTAATATTCTATTCTAAATCTTGGAATTTGAGAATCCAATCATTCAAGATTCTTATTTTATTTCATTTATTTTCTTGTCCTTAACTGATGGCTTGCATATCCTTTGATAATCTACTATTGTTCACTAGATTTGTAGGAATACTCCAAAGAAAGCTGTTATTGTACATTGAGGAACAGCTGGAGAACAAGAACGAGACACATCAATTGAAGACGATTGAGTTGGACCCAGATTTTCTTCTCATCATCCATTAAAGGTATAAATGTGTTATATATATTAGGTTAATATTTGTAATTGTATAAAATAGTCTATTTCCTATTTATAGTTTAGAATGTCCTTTAACCAAATTGTTATTTTTTATTTTATGCAATATGTGACCTGTGGTAAATCTATCCTAGAACCTTACGAGAAACAATCACGAATTTGAGTACTAGAATATTTATATGTCGCGTAACCTGGGAATGATGTTACGTACTCGGTTCATCATATTTTGGGAGTGGAACATGACACGTCTTTTAGTGGTGGCCCATGTAGGCCTCGAAAATAAATAAATAACCTATGATAGGATCCAGGTCAAACTTTTAAAAAAAAACCTATAGAGGTTAACATATAGACCCTATGATATGCTCTTAGAAAAATCCTACAAAAAAACTTTAGGATTAGGAATACCCCACGAATTTTTATCTATGTTAGACTATGTTCCATTTCACTTATCCTATAGATCCTTACTTAATCGATGTCTTACAGTAATCACATATAGTTAAGAATTCTAACCTAAGACTATCATTAAAGTGTGTAGATGGTATTCGAAAAATCATGAGCAGTATAAAGATAGGCATGACCTAAAATCTTGGTCAAGTAATTCAGAGAGAATTAGACAAGTAAACTTATTAGAGTGGTCTGGTAAATGATCTAAAAAAAAAAATTCTTAAGGATTTTGAACTTCGTACCCTTAATAAACCTAGAGCTCAGATTTATCTGAAACTATCATACAGTTAGAAATAGTAAGGGGATAAGGACCACCTAGCCAATAGGCCAATAAAGATTTAAGATTTCTATTTAGATATGGTGTAGTGTGTTTTGCAAAATTAGCATAGATATACACATAGATTGGAAGGACTATTGGGGTAATAAGTACTAGTAGTATCTTGCTCAAGGAATATGTGTAATATATATATATATATATATATATATATATATATATATATATATATATATATATATATATATATATATTGTATATAGATTATTAAGAGTGTGATTCCTCGCCCTCTTGATATTATCACTCCTTAAATCCTGACTCGTCTCCTCTTTTCTTGTCCAATTTCATATATCTAATTATTTTACAAATTCGACCTTCTTGAAATTCCTCAATTTCCTTTTTTTTACCCAAAGTTTATCAATTAAAAATATAGAATTGTATCCTTCGCTTTTCCTTACAAATTCCCAACTTCAGCAACATCCCCGATTTTCGTCCTCCATCTAAATTCCCATATATGCATTACTCATTGATTGTTCATTTAATTTCCTGTGAAATAATATTTTGATTGGACTTTCTATGATTGAATTTCCTATAAATGAATATTTATTTGTATTAAGAACCCAAAAATCCTTCAAACTGATTTGATGAACCTGCAGTCAATCAAATAAATTTTGCAAAGAGAAGTTGTTACAGTCATCTGGATTGGCAATGAACTAATATTCTCGAAATATGATTCAGAAATTAAGAAAGATTTCAGGAATCTAGACAATATTTTACATAATTGGTTTTTACGTTCGATATTGAATGAAAACGATTTTGTTTCATCTTAGTTTGGATTTGAAAACCATTGACTATAGTAATTTAAATTGAGCTTCAGTTATTTTGAATAGAATGATGTATGAGATTTTCCTTACTAATTTTGTCAAAAGACTTTATCATATATTTAATATTATATATTAATTTTAGTACCACAAAAAGAGAGAGGATGGTAATATTTAAAAAAGAGAGTAAAATTTAAGTATCAATATTGAAGTCATTTTGATTTGCTAAGAATATCCGGCCTGTAAGGCTACTTCACAATCATAATTCCTATATTTTATGGATATCAATGGCGAGATAGTTAAAAAACAGCAGTCATGAATCCTTAGTCGTTCCCGCAAATCCTAAATATAGTATCTTCCTAATAATAGTTTCAATAATTTTCCAAATTAATATCAAATATTTCTAAGTAACATTAATTAAGTATTATCTAGCTTGAAACTATTTTAAAACAAATTTAACCAAAATTTCTAAAAGGAAAATTTTGTAAAAGAATTAATTATATATTAATGAGAAGAGAAATATAGTAATGACATGATTAGTAATTTATCAATAAAATATATGATTAATTAACTAAAAGAACTAGAAACTTCTTCCCAACTCCTTAACTAACTCTATCATGTGCGGAGTCTAGAGATCTTCTAATTTCTATAAATATAACCAAAGCTAACCCAATATATTCACTCTTAGATTTTTCCTAGCCCAACAGTTCCCTTAAACCGGCCCAAATAACAAAGTTCCTCTCAGCCAAATCCTAGCTAGCTATTTCAAAAACCAGAGAGAAAATCATCTCACTTGAAAATCCTTTTTTTGCTCAAATAAAGAAGAGGGACAGTAGGGAGGATCGGCTCGGTTACAAAGCGGCTGAGCTCTTCTAGTGACGGCGACGAGGGTGCATACTCTGGCAGCTTTGCTCTGCCACCGCCTCTGGTCTCCAAGTCATGCCTAGAGTCCTCTGCCTTCACCTCGCCTGGACAGGCACAAGTCGTCCCGGAGAGTTCCGGTTCCGGCGACGTCTTGTCTCGACGATGGCGGCACCACCGCGGAGATCTGTCGAGGCTCCTCGTACGGACGCCAACTCCTTCGACAGAGTCTCTGGTGACTCGTACCTTTAGATGCTTCCATTTTCGATCTCGTCTCATCATCAATCATCTCCCAAGGACTGTCAATCTACAGCATCGGAGACCAAGCTCCGATGACTACATCACCGAGTATCAAGTGGTAAGTATCTTTCTCCTTTACGGAGTTTCAATCCTTCTTAGTTTCCAATTCCTATCATAGAAATTTCAATTCATTCATACTCTATTTCGAATTGACCACTAGGTGTTCGATATAATGCCACTAAGGACTTGTTCTCTCTGATATCATAGGAACCTTGTTCGGTTGTAACTCTAATTCGAAGACGACTTCATTGCCGCATATTCGAGCATTCCTTCCTCTAGTTCATTGCTCGATCGGACACCAAGCTTCACATACCTACGAACAGAACAATTATCACTCTTCCTCTAATTCCTTGTTTCCCTTCCTGTCGATCCACGAGTTCTTGATTGTTGAAGAGTTCTTGATTAATGAATTTTCTTCATACTTGACTGAATTGATTCTGTGCCTAAAACAGTTGGCACAGTGGACAGGTCCGGTTACCAGAGCTCTCAGTATCCTCGCCTTGATCGCAACTGTGTCTGTGATCTGTGTCAAGTCGACACATAGGTAAGCATCTTCTCTTTTTCTTTTTCCTCTTTATTCTAATGTTTAAGCGGGAAATAGATCGTTTAATTTAAGCTTTTGATTTTAACTCGAGAGGAAAATTACAATAGACTTTTGGGCCTGTTTAATGGATATTTGAGGCGTTTCTATTATAAAACTGAAACAGTGGTCGGTGTCAATAATGATTGCGGGACTTTATTTAAACTTCTTTGGGTCAAAGCCTAGTAGTAGAGATATTTGGTGTTTTTATATATAACTGAATTCTATTTTAAGTGATAATAAATCGTTATAATTTGAATATAAGTTTATAAATAATTCTAGTAACGAGAATTGAAATAGATAATTACAGTATCAAGAGAGAAAGTATTTTAACAACTTTTGGTTAGGAATCAAGGAAATATACTCACGATTAGTTACGAATTTCTAAGAGCTTTTTAAACTAGGAATATTAAAAGAATAAAGATTTTAGAGTTAGGATAAGGATTTCCAGAATCAAATCTAATGAGGATATTATTTTCTAGGTGGATTTAGAGCAACTACCACTTTAGACGGAGACAAGTACTCTACTCTTTGCGGTATATTATTATATACTTTTTCTTTATTGGCATAATCGTGACACAGCAGGATACACAGATTCGTGTCGTGATTATTTGATGTATGTCTTGACCATGATATCATGTCGGGAGAAAAAATACCCAAGTAGATACATGGACTATCCGACTCTTCCTATTGTCTTACGTGACTGATAGCCATCGTACACTTCACGTGCGATGAGCCTGACATCACACCGAGCCATCCACGTGTTGAAACATATATTTCATTCACATTAGCTACGTGTTGCAATTTTATGTCTTGTGCATGTTGCTCACTTTTATTTTAGATTATGTTTATTATATTGTTTACTCACTTATTATAAGTTTTGCATTGAGTATGGTTCTTGCTCTATCCTGACTACACAACATCATCGGAAATGAGTCGTGGGTACGTCCAGCATACGTCTCATAAACGACGGTAGAACGCTGTCTAGGTCATCATAACTAACTATCAATCTCACACAATAATATGATCACAATCCTGTCAATAATATCTCAACTCCATAAGGAGGACAGATGACAATATATATAATGACAATACTCAATCACAAGAATCTAAAAGAAAGATAATTGCACGATATGATATAAAGAAAAGAAATCCAAAGTCACAAGTCTAGATAAGTCTAACAACACCAAACATCAGTCTAGAACCAAATATAACAATCCAATGGTCTAAGAAGTCTGAGACAAAATCCAGTAGCAAAAAGAATACTAAATGACTAGCTATCTATAACTAAGCCTCTCCATCAGCTACAACCTGCTCCTCCCGAGCAACTGGGACTCCTCAGCTATCTCACCCTCCTGGGATCCATAATAAGTAGGACACCAGCTCTCCAAGTCGATCCATAAAAATGTTATCCATTCAGGATTGGAGCGAAGCACAAAACTCTGAAAGCAGTTCCAAATATATGGTAGAGAATATATGACAAGTAATAGAAATGAATACCAGATGTACAAGTAGCTAAAGTTAACATGGTTGATATATCTGTGTCACGACCCGCACTCGAAAATCAGGCATGAGCCGTGGGTACGTCTAGTCTACATCGCATCATCGGCGGTAGAACGCTGTTCTAGATCAACAATATCTAACTATCAATCTCATACAATAATATGATCACAACCTGTCAATAATATCTCAACTCCATAAGGAGGACAAGATGACAATATATAATAATGTAATACTCAATCATAAGAATCTAGAAGGAAGATAATAGCACGATATGATATAAAGAAAAGAAATCCTAGTCACAAGTCTAGATAGTCTAAACAACATCAATCATCAAGTCTAGAATCAACTATAACATCCCAAAGTGTCATGTAATGCCGGAGACAAATTCGGTACTAAAATAAGTACTAGAGAACTAACTATCTCTAACTAAGCCTCTTCATCAGCTAGAACCTGCTCCTCCCGAGCAACTGGGACATCATCAGCTATCTCACCCTCCCGGGGTCCATTATATGTAGTACACCAGTCCTCTAAATCGATCCCAAAAAATGTTATCCAGTCAGGATTGAAGCGAAGCACAAAACTCTGAAAGCAGTTCCAAATACAAGATAGAGAATATATGACAAGTAATAGAAATTAATACATAATGTACAGATAACTAGAGTCAACAAGGTGATATATCTGACATGTACAAGTAAAGAGATAAGTAACTGAAATGACAAGTACAGGTAATATGGTGTGAACGGTAAGCAAGAGAAATAGAAATACTAACTATGTGATTTAGAGCACAAGTTCGTTATGTGATCGGCTTGCGAATGCACACGAATACACTAAGATAACTAAATTATACATGAGTTGTATAATTGACATACACACAAATATGTTAAAGGGTTTGATCACATAAGCAACTTCTACTCCCCAGCCCCAACTAATACTCATGGATCTAATCATGACACGTCACTGCACACGAATAAATATGATTACAATGGGCACACAGTATACACGATAATATAATATGAGCACACGGTGTACACGATAATATAATAAGTAACATCTCCTGATTAAGATCCATATAGTACCAGTTGTGTACCATCTTGTCGAAATCAAGTATAGCATCGCTAGAAAATGTGATATAGACACTATCAAGTAAATGAAAATTAACAAATAGATGTACTCGCTTGTAGTCCTGAGCAAAGAATACAAGTCAGTGTCCGAACTGGAGTCAAAGTAACCTAAACATGAATTATCAATGTCAATGAGTATTTTGGAGTCATAAACAAGCTTAACAAATGTTATTTTAGGTTTCAAGGTCATTTCTAGGTCAATCGGGTCAAAACTAGTAATTATCTATTTTTAGGTTTCAATTGGGTTACTATATTGGCCTATGGTGTGATACTAGAAAATACTAGGTCAATACTAGGTTTCTATGCAATATCCTATAGTTATGATATCAATACTAGGTATATACTATCTATCTAACTTATATTATACTAATATCATATATATATATATATATATATATATATATATATATATAGTATTTTAACTATACTCATTACCTTTAACATATTACCTATTGGTACATGATACCTACATACCCTTATCCAATAATACCTCACTATATCTTACTAATACCCCACTTATACCCCCCTTACCTTAAGTTATTGGTATACATATATATACCTTAGCTATATATTAGTATCTTAACTAATACTTAAATGTCTCTTGTCCTATTAAGTGTTTCAATGGGGTATTGGTGAGAAGGTAAGTGGCACACACTAATACATTAACTTTAACGCTCCACTTACCTTCTCACCAATACCCCATTGAAACACTTAATAGGACATACTAGATTTCTGTACCCCAAACTCAGACCTCACTTAACTGGACACCTTAATTGTACCTCATGTGCATTGACTGCACTGCAGCACCCTGACTTCAGTGCACTAAACACACATGCAACCTGCTACTGCAACTTCCCTCTCAATGCTGAATTCATTGCACCAACCTGCAGACTCATCCAAGCCTACCTACAGACCTGTCCTCAACTCCAATACTAATAGCATATCCCTCACTCAGAATATCAACCTACTGCAGTTGTTCATCACTGCCCAGGAACTAATATTGCTGCCTGTACTTGGTCACTGCACCTTTTCAGCAAATGGGACTGCAGCAGTTGAACTTTCTGCTGCTAATAGCCTGCAATCACCAACAACCCGAGCTACCAACTAGTGCAGTAACTCCCACACACACAAGGCCCTTCACAGACTAAACCTGAGCCCTCCTCACATTCTGAAATAACCTGCAGTACCAAGTCCCCAACTATACTGCACACCCTAACCCTACATGCCTGCATGTCAAGGCCAAGCCCCCACTGAACCACCCTTCAGTCTACTGCTTCCCGAGCTCTGGACATGACCTGAACTATGCAGAGATTTGTCTGCAATGTGCAGGCTGTTGCACACTCCTTCAAACCCCTCCAGGAAATGCTTTTCCACTGTCAGCCCCAAAACCCTCTCTCAAAGACTTGAACCCTCCACTAATACACCAAACTAACTCCACCAATGTAACTACACACTAGCATAAGACAAAACATCAAACACCTAAGCACAAAACTTGTGATACTCATGATACGCCACACCTATACCAACAACAATGTGATACTCACCCAAAATCTCATGGAACCCAATATACATATATCAAATCTATCACAATATAACTAGAGTAATTAATTATCATGTAATTAAGGAAGAAATACATCAATAGGTTCAAAAATCCCTAAATTAACCAAATCTCCTATACGTATCATGGCGTATCATGATACGGCTCTACGTATCCAATTTTGGACACAATGACACAATCTCCAAACTCAATTTGATACCAAAAGCAACAAATTGACACCACACAAACACTTGGTGACCCAAAATTATAATTCCACCAATTTTGAGGCACAAATCAACAATCTACAAGAAAAAAAATCTAGATCTAGCAAAACGAGGGCTTGTAACACCTAGATCTAGCCATAGAAAGCAAATTCCACCTATGAGAGGGTTCCTATAGGTCCAATGGGTGTTCTTAACCATAAATTGAGTAAAAAATATAGAATTACCTAGGTTTTGAGTGGCTTATTTGAAGAACTCCGAATTTGGACACGAGGAAGACAAATCGGACACGATTCTCAACACTTGCACTCCTCTTCAAGCATCCTCTTGTGCTCCAAGCTCCTTGCTCTCCAATGGAAGAATGAGTGGTTTTGGTAGAAAAATTGATTTGGAATTCAAATTCTAGATCTCGAATTTGGATGGAAATGAAATGAATTAATTGTGAATTGCTTTGAGAAGAAGTAGAGGAAAAAATTGGGGGGACATAAATTTGAATGGAGTGTCCACATAGTCGGCCCTATTGGTTGGTTTAAAAGTGAGTTCACATGGCTAATTGTCTCTCTTCCCTCCAAATTTGAATTTGTATTAAGAGGAAAAGGAATCTAATTGGTTATGAGAAGCATCTAATTAATTCTAATAGAATATTCTATTCATAACACTTTTCATAATTAATTCTAATTAGCTAACTTAACCACTAACACTAATAATTCTAAGCAACACTAACCAATTCTAAACCAACAACTAAAATAAAATAATATAGTAAAATTAGAAATCGTGCAAAATTACTAAAATATCCCTATAGTGAAATTGGTGGTTATAATATGACATGGACAAGTAAACATAGTAAAGTAACTGAAAGGACAAGTACATGGTAATCATGGTAAGAGACAGTATCAAGAGAAATAGAAATACTAACTAAGTAATTTAGAGTACAAGTTCGTTATGTGATCGGTTTGAGAATGCATACGAATATACTAAGATAACTCAATTATACGTGAGTTGTATAATTGACATACACACGAATATGCTAAGGGTTTGATCATATAACCAACTTCTACTCTCCCGCCCCGACTAATACTTTTGGATCTAATCTCGACACGTCACTAGACACGAATATAAATATGAGTACAATAAGCACACAGTGTACACGATAATATAATAAGTAACATCTCCTGATTAAGATCCATATAGTACTAGTCCGTGTACCATCGTGTCGGAAATCAAGTATAACATCGCTAGAACATGTGATATAGAACTATCAAGTAAATAAAAACTAACAGAGAGATGAACTCGCCTGCGGTTTTGAGCAAGAAATGCAAATTGGTGTCCGAAGTGGAGTCACACTGACCTATATATGAATTTTTATGTCAAACAGGTGTTTTGGTATCATAAATATGTTAAAATAATTCTAGGTGATGTTTCTAGGTCAAAACTAGGTTACTAGGGTCAAACTAGGTCAACACCTAGATTATGGTTCATAAATACCTATAAAGTGGTTTTATGAAGCCATACTAGCTAAAGCTAGGTTATACTTGGTTATTGTTAGAGTTATTTTATTTTGAGTTATTTTATTTTGTTATTTATCATATAAGGGTATAATAGTAATTGTGGGTGTATTACATATCAATATAAATAGACATGAGATGCAACATAGAATTTTATGCCCTTGCAATCTCCTTTCTCATATTCTCTCTTCTCATACTTTTTTCCTCTCCTTTCCATCTCCAAACTTCACTTGGTATCAGAGCATATTTTTTTGGTTGTTTTTCTTCTTCTTTTCATGATTCGCCGTTCGTCGTTCGTCGTTCGTTGTTCATGGTCGTTCGTGGTTCGTTTATGAGATCTAGGGTTTCTACAGATCTTCGTTGGTTGTTCGTCGTCGATTGAGGTTCGTTGTGAGATCTAGGGTTTCAAAGATCTCGTCTTTCTGTTGCATCTGCAAGTATGGTGGGGACCAAATCTTCTGGCGAGGTTAATAGTCGTGGTGGTAGCGGAGGTTGTTCTTCTTTTACTGTTATTCATAATGATGAATTGAGAAAGTCGATTACAGCGATAAAACTCAATGGTGCGTACTACCTTGCCTGGTCCAAGTCTATCAAAGTGGTGTTAAGGGCAAAGAAGTTAAAGTTTTTGACGGAAGAATCCTCGCCTGAAACTTTTGTTGAGTATGAAGATTTGATGAGTACATATGCATACGTTATGTCGTGATTGTGGCATAGTATGAAGCCGCATATCGCTGCTAATGTTCAGTTGTGTGAATCAAGCAAACATATTTGGGCATCTCTGGAATCATATTCGCAGAAGCGAAACGTTACCCGTATCTATGAGTTGTACGAGTTATTATTTAATACAAAGTAAAATGGGAAGCCTGTGAATGAATATCTGGCTTTAAAGAAGGCTTTGTGGGAGGAACTGCTTCAATATCATCCTGTTACTACTGATTTGAAGGAAGTTCAGAGACAGAAGGAAGAGTTTCATATTTCACTTATCCTAGCCGGTTTAGATCCTGCGCTCAAATCTTATAAAGCTTAAATCCTTGCTGGAGAGCAGTTACCTACGGTGGCAGATACTTTCTCCCGTCTCAATCGTTTCTTTTAGGACAGAGATCTGTGGTACCGAGTACTGACTCTTCTGTCCTAGTTTCTAGTGCTATTGGTCGTGGTGGTGGACGTGGTAGTTGACGTGGCGGTAGAGATAGTGGTGGTAGTTTTGGTCGAGGAGGAGACCGTGGTGGGAGAGACAATGGTTGTGGTGGTTGTAGTGGCCGTGGTCAACCACGGAAGTGTAACTATTGTGGAATGCTCGGTCATGTTGAAGACTATTATTGGGACAAGTGGGACAAACCAGAATATGCACATCAAGTGCATGATAAAAATATGCAGTCCCAGGTCACCACTTCTTCTCCCTGAGATGATACTTCGGGTTTCAATCAGACTTCAACGTCCGATACCTCATCTCCATTTGAACAGATCCTCTAGAAGTTGAACGCGCTTGCTAGTACCACCTCCCAACCTACTGCAACCATGGCACATATAGGTAATCCTGTTTTTGTGGCAACCCAGTCACCATCTATCTTTTGGATCATTGACTTAGGAGCAAGCTCTCACATGTCTGGTATAATCTCTCTTTCATAATCGTAGTCCCATGAAACATAATATTATCTTAGCCGATGGGTCTACTCGTCCTGTGCTTGAAAAATGTGTCATTCACCCTACTCAATCACTATAATTATTTGATTCATTATATGTGTCTAATTTTTTATTTAATTTATTATCTGTGAGCCAGTTAACTATTTTTTTTCAATGTTCTGTAACATTTTTTTTTCAATTCGTGTGTTTTTCAGGACCTCAGGACGAAGAAGATGATTGGTTCGGGGCATAAAAAAGATGAAATGTACTACTTGGATCTACCTGGAAATGCTTTCACTTCTGTTTCTACTTCTCACTTGCAGTGACATTATCGTTTGGGACATCCGTCTTTGGCTAAGTTGCGTCAAGTTGTTCCTAGTTTGAGTCATGTTTCTAGTCTTGAATATGAGGCTTGTTAGTTAGGCAAGCATCACCGTAGTTCCTTCCCTCGTTGTAGTGATAGTCGTTAATTAGAGTCTTTTGATCTTGTTCATTCTGATATTTGGGGTCTGTCTAGAGTCAAAAGTCCGAAAAGATTTCAATATTTTGTTATTTTTATTGATGATTATTCTAGAATGACTTTGTGTTATTTAATGAAAGAAAGATCTGAGTTTCCAAATATGTTTTCTGCCTTTTATAATGAAATCTATGTTCAGTTTGATAAATGTATCCAAATTCTGCGTTCTGATAATGCTTTGGAGTATGCTCAATCTTTTGTGAACAGTTTTTGTGTTGATCGTGGTATGATTCATTAAACAAGTTATGTCCACACCTCTCAACAAAATGGTATAGCCGAATGCAAACATCAATATATTTTAGATGTGGCTCGAACTCTTATGTTCAATATGCATGTTCCTAAACAGTATTGGACAGATGCCGTTTTTACTGCATGTTATCTAATTAATCACATGCCATCATTTATATTAAATAACAAAGTTTTATTTTCCATATTACATACAGATGTCGCACCTTTTTTCTTACCTCCTCGAGTGTTTGGGTGTATCGCTTTTATTCATAACTTAGAACCTAATCGAGATAAGTTGGCTTATAGATCTCTGAAGTGGGTTTTTCTTGGTTATCCTCGTACTCAAAAAGGTTATCGTTGTTACAGTCCAGTCACGCAAGTATTATGTCAGTGCAAATGTTATATTCTTTGAGTCTATCCTTTTCTTTCCTTCAGGAGACCGTTGTATTCCTTTCACAACAGATTTGATATCTTCCATACCACTTTTGGTCATTCCTGAATCAATTTCTGTCTCCATTCTCCCTTTATAGGTTTATTAGAGATCCAAGGACAGGCCAGTGGTTATGCAGAATTCATCCATAAACCAATCAACTTTCGTGCCTGAGGTTTCTGCTCTCATCACCACAGATCCAGATGATCTTCCTATTGCTCTCAGAAAAAGAAAACGTCTTTGTACCACAAAGAATAAACATCACATTTTTAACTATGTTTCATTACACCGTGCTTCATCATCTTATCATGCATTTGTTGTTTAATTGTCTTCTATTTTCATTCACAAAACATACAAGCAGGCTGTCATCTTTTGGTTGAAAAAGTGCAATGGATGAGAAGATGTATGCTTTACATCAAAATCAGACTTGGGAGCTTACATCACTTCCTGTTGGGAAGCAGACAGTGGGTTGTAGATGGGTGTACACTGTTAAGTGTCATCCCGATGGTTCTGTTGAGCGCCTCAATGCATAGTTGGTTTTCAAAGGGTATACTCAGACATATGATGTGGATTATATGGGGACTTTCTCTCCAGTGGCTCGGCTGAATTCAATTCGGATTCTTATTTCTGTGGCGGTTAATCGCCAATGGCCTATATATCAGCTGGACATAAAGAATGCTTTCTTGCGTGGTGACTTACAAGAGAAGGTTTATATGGATCAACCACCAGGATATGTTGTAGCAGAAAATAAAAAAAACTCGTATGTCGATTGAAGAAAGCATTATATGGACTGAAACAGTCACCTTGTGCTTGGTTTGACAAGTTCACTTCAGTTCTCATTCAGTATGATTTTCGGTGCACCACATCAGATCATTCAGTATTTTGCCATTCTTCCTCAGCAGGTATTATCGTGTTGATTGTTTATGTTGATGATATCATTATATCTGGGAGTGATCATGCTGGGATTGTGGACTTGAAGGCCTACCTTAGTCGTTAGTTTCATACTAAGGATTTGGGTCTTCTTCGATATTTTCTTGGAATCGAGGTTGCTCGATCTAAGAAGGGTGTGTATCTGTCACAACGTAAGTAGGTTCTAGACTTGCTCTCCGAGATTGGGATGTTGAAGTGTCGGCCAATTGAGACTCCTATGGATTATCATGACAAGCTTGATGCTGACAGGGGAGAGTTATTTGAGAATGTTGGATATTATAGACGTTTGGTTGACAAACTTATATATCTTATTGTTACTCGACCAGACATCACATATGCAGTTGGAGTAGTTAGTCAGTTTATGCATGCCACTCGGCAGCCACATTGGGAGGCTATCTCTCGCATTCTTCGATACTTGAAGGGTGCACCTGGAAATAGTTTGTTATACAAACCTTCCCAGCTGCTTACGGTGACGGGGTTCAGTGATGCTGATTGAGCAGGTAGTCGTAGTGATAAGGAGGTATACTTCTGGCTATTGTACGTTTGTGGGTGGTAATTTTGTCACGTGGCGTAGTAAGAAGCAGAATGTTGTGGCTCGTTCTAGTGTAGATGCCGAGTACCGTGCGATGACTCATACAGCTTCTGAGATGATGTTGGTGCAGTCTCTTCTTTATGAAATGGGGATTATGATTACTATTCCGATGGAGATGTATTGTGATAATCAGTTGACAATGTTTATCGCAAGTAATCCGGTGTTTCATGAGCGCACGAAGTATATCGAGGTGGATTGTCATTTTGTTCGTAATTTGTCGCTGAAGAAACAGATTGTCACTCCTTATGTTCGGTCAGAGGATCAATTAGATGCAAGGCCGGCCCTGGCCCAGGGCGACCGCCCAGGGCACCATGGGCCAGGAGGACCCAAATTTTTTATTTATTTTAAATATATAAATAATTTTGTACCGAAAATAGAACTAGTATATACCATGAGCCTTATTATCACAAAGAAATTGTGGTGCAGTGGTTGTTATGTTAGACTTGCACACAAGAGGTTCCTAGTTCAAATCTTGGTGTAGACATTTTTTTTTACTTTCGTTTCATTCTTTTTTACATTATGTATGGGGTCCTCATTTTGAAAGTTCGACTCAGGCCCGCATGAGCTCAAGGCCGGCCCTGATTAGATGATATCCTCACCAAACCACTTGCTCGTAGTCCATTTTCTGATTTATGTAGCAAGCTGGACATGTCTGATCTATATGCTCCTGCTTGAGGGAGGGTGTTAGAGTTATTTTATTTTGTTATTTATCATATGAGAGTATAATAATAATTGTGGGTGTATTGCATATCAATATAAATAGACATAAGATGCAACCTATGATTTTATGTCCGTGCAATCTCCTTTCTCATATTCTCTCTTCTCCTACTTTTTTCCTTCTCTCCTCTCCATCTCCAAACTTCACTGTTATTACTAGATTTCTAGGTCATACTAGTAGGTATCTCTCATATATTAACTATATATACTCTTATATCTATATTACCTAGTAATACCTTGGCCTAAAACCTGATACCTTATCCCGTATCCTTGTATCTCGACCAATACCTTAGTATCTCACTATTACCTATTGGTATCTCAATAGCTCAATACCAATATCTAATACCTTGCTCATCTACCCATTACCTTGGTATTAATACTCAATACCTAATATCTCATCCTTCCAATACTTTACCCATTACTTAGCTATTTACATATTACCTCACTCTAGTACTTGATACCTTGGTAACATTACCTTAACTTAGTGTCCTAGTACCTGTATCAATACTTGGATACACTACCCTAGCACTGCCTACACTCAACCTCACTCACATTGTTGTGCACACATCTAGCTCCACTGCACCTACTGTGTAGTGTAACTGTACCTTCATTACCCGAGCTCCTCAGCTCACCCAGACATGTACTGCACACCCACACAAGTCTGCGCTGATCTGCCTGTTGTGTGCATAATAACATCACATACTGGTGCACGACTGGTTGCAAAACACACCCTGCACAAGCACCCATTGCACAGACAAGCACTTCCCTGTAAAATACTGCACTGACTGCAGAATACTACAGCTACCTGAGCCTTCACTTACTGCTGGACACCTGGGAACACCCAGTTTCCCTCCTCCAACCTCACACATTTCCCCCAATACACCAACAGCTACTCCTTCATCCCTACTCTCACATATATCACTAATACTAAGTATCAAAACTCACACACTCAAAACTATACTACACTGACACATACTTACCAACACCATCACAATTCAGCCACCCCTAACACACTCAGTGCCATAACTCAGTGCACATAGTGCACTGAACAAGTGTGCACAGTGCACTGAACCAGTGTGCACTAATGCCTGCATTAGTGTACACCAACTCCCCCTCTTACATCTATCATCACTACACCCACACACCCTCAACAATACACCCACACCTAATGCACCAACCAACACTATACAATACACACCAAATGATGCTCCAAAATCCAACACTACCATGCATCAAACACTTTGCATGCACAACCTAGTGTTCCAATACCAAGTTTTATGATATTCTATGATACACCATGGTACACCATCCAAACACCAACACAATAACTCATGAACATCATTTATATATATAATATGATAAGTATATAATTAGAATAGCTAATATAATACAATTTAAAGTAGGATTAATACCAATTGATCCAAAATCCGTAAAATATCCAAATTACCGATACGTATCTTGGCGTATCATTATACGGCCTATACGTATTCATTTGTGGACACAAGGACACTAACACACAACCAAATAAACATCAATAAACACACTAGGACACTATGTTGTACTGGGCGCTAGGCGAGGCGACATGCCATCCGCCTCGCCTAGGCGTCCGCCCAGAAATACATATATTTTTTTTCCAAAAATAAAACAGGAACAACTAATCCATAAAGAAAAGAAGAAGAAGAAGAAAAAATAGCAACAACAGGAAGTCAAAAAAAAAAAAAGCAGCAACGACAATAACATCATGTAACAAGAGAAAAAATAGAATAAGAAACAACATCAATCGGCAACAGTTTCCAAAAGAAAATAAATAAATAACTGCAACATAAAAATTAAGAAGAAGAAGCGAACTCCATGAAAAAAAAAATGAAGAAGAAGAATAATACCTGGGTCAAAGCAAACGGAGGTAGGAGTTTCCCTTTTTTTTTTTTTTTTTTTGAGCAGCAGCAGCAATCTGCTCTTTAGAGAGCTACAATAGGATTTTTTTTTCTTCAGATAGCAGCATTTTTCTTTTCTTTGGAGAATAATCTTAAAGTCCAAAAAATTTACATTTAATGATAAAGTCCATAATGGAAGCCCAAACCTGACTTTTCTCCTAGACGTCCGCCTTGCACTTCCCCTGGTAGACCCTAGGCGTCCATCTCCAGACCCAATTTTTTTTTTCCGGGTCGAGGTGCCCTCTCCTCAACCTGGACGCCTAGGTTACCTAGGCGCGCCTAGGCGTCGCCCGTAACAACATAGCTAGAACATATGACAAACACTTGGTGTCACAAATTCGTAATTCTATCAAAATGGACACAAAAATACATGGATATTCTAGATTTGGGGACAATACCA
Source organism: Iris macrosiphon (assembly GCA_036927795.1). NCBI lineage: Eukaryota > Viridiplantae > Streptophyta > Magnoliopsida > Asparagales > Iridaceae > Iris > Iris macrosiphon. The sequence goes on along the minus strand of JAYESA010000018.1, from coordinate 73,307,932 downwards.
CATAGTTCTTTACCTAATGGGTTGGTCATGGCCATGGGTGGGTTCCTAGAGTCTCAAATGGGTATTCTAACATATAATTTGATAGGTAGAGTGAAATTATACATATTGGGAGTTTGATTCCAATGAAACTCCTCCAAATGGATACAATGGATGAAATAGACACAATCTCCTTGCAAGCTCCTCTCCAATGGATCTTCTTGTGCTTTTCAATGCTCTAGGTTTCCATGGTGATGAGAATGAGTGGAATTGGAAGTGGTTTGAGTGGAATTAGGTAAAGAATTGGATGAACTAGGAAAAAAAGAAGCTTGGGGTTAATGAATGATGAAGTGTTTAATGGAACTAATGCCTAGGAATTAGGACCGACCACTATGGTTGGAGTAGAGTGATGGTGGTTGGTCCGAAACGTCCTCTACACTCTTCTAATTGAGTTTAGAATTATCATGAAAGAAATCTATTCAGTTAGGAGGGAATCTTAATTAGCTAATGGGACCATCTAACTAATCGATGAAAGAAATATTCTATCCATGCACTAACTTAATTAATTCTAGCCAACTAAGTCATGAATTAACATAGTTGAAAACGCTAATGGTTCACGTATTGAACGGATCAACCGGCTGGTCCGGCTTTTAAAACAATGATACAAATTGTTGATGAGGATACAAATGAAGAACGATTCAGGGCCCGAGCAGGAGTAAGGAGAGAGGGAGAATATAAGGAGACCACTCCTGATGATTTGGGTATGGATCCAAATAGGAACGGTCTTACTCCCCCACATTATGATGAATCTACTGAGGACGATGCATGCTCCTACTTGGATAGGTAGTCCTCTAGTCGGTTCAGCCATGCTCTCTTTTTTAGCTGCCTGGAGCTTCTTATCTACTTCTTTTTGGTTGCTATGCGACTTTAGCTTTGTGCCCTTTTGTTTCCTATGTTGCATGATTATAACATTTTAATTATGCTGCTATTCAGTGATAACTTTTCAGGCTTGGAAACTTTTCTATGCTAGGGCGACCCTTCCAGATCTAGCATGAGGTCGAGGTCATGGATGATGCGGACCGGCCCACAATATAACCAAAAGCCAACCAAAATTAGTTCCGAAAAATACAATCCAACTCTTCGGGCCGGCAATAGGTCCTTTTGTTTGAGAAAAAACACAAAAAAAATAACTAGGAAACCAAAGGCCGTGAGAGTGGCATATATAAATCCACTCATATTTTTCTTATGGCTGCAACTAGGTATATTTTTACTTTTATCAAAGACCACTCCAGCAGACGTATATATCACATTGTGGCTCTATATACGGATTAAAGGATCCCATAGTACGAAAAGTAAAAGACTAGGATGAATGCATTCATCCCAGATTTATTTTTCTTACGAGCTGTTTGAATTATCTTCCTCTAATAGTTGTTGTTAAAGGTTATATCAGTACAAAAAATTATATTTGTCATCCAAATTTTTTGGGGTGATGATATCTTCCATTATATGGCAGCTGATGTGACATGACAAATTTTAGCATTAAAATTAAATTTAACATTAAAATTAACATGAGCATTAAAATTAATATTAAATTAACATTAAAATTAACATTAATATTAAAATAAAATTTAAATTTAAATTAAAAATAAAAATAAAATTTTGGGTGTTTAATTTGTTGGGTTAAAAACTACCATGTCATCAGATATGTCAGATGTCACATAATGGGAAATGGCATTATCCAAAAATTTTGGGAGACAAATAGAAAAATTAATATCAATATCCATTTCATTTTAAGCACTTTAAACCATGTTGCTTTACGTCTATCTAGTAATAACAGTTTTATCAACTACTACTCCTTAAGGGAATATTTATGATTTTACATAACATATGTCCAAACCACCTAAGTTTTTCTCTATTGTCGCCACCTCTAACTTTCCATGGATAATCTAATTTACTATTCTATTCCTCCACATCATACATTCACATTTCAGCTACACAACTGTTTGGACATTTTTTTAATTGCCCCTCTTATGAACAAAGCATGACTGATTTTATAACAATCTTAGAAAAAAATTCTTTCAACTTCAGAGATATTTTACGGTCACAAAGCACTCGAGAAACACTCCATTTAAACCATTATATTTTAAATCAACGCATGACTTAATTCTCAATTTTTCACCACGATGAATGATTGTACCAAAAGATATCCCTCTTAGGTATCTTTTGGACCCTATTCATTTCTCTTTGACTTCGGGTTATACTTATATATTCCATATACTCTCTTTTCGATCTCCTAATACTAAATCTCTTAGTTTTCAAAGTCTCTTTCTACACTTTTATTTCAGCATCTAAGTCTTCTTAACTCTCATCAATCAACACAACATCACAAACAAACATAACACACAATAGAACCTACTCTGGATTTGCTAATTTCATCCATAATTATCACAAAAAAGTAAACGTTTGTCATTGATATAAGCGAATGGTAATAGTAAATTGATTACTATCTTCTCCAATAGTTTGCACAGTTGTCGTAGTTTTGTATATTTTTAATGGTTTCAATATGTCTATTAGAAATTTATTTCTTTTTCAAAGTCTACTACACTATCTTTTTAGGAATTCGATGATAAGCTTTCTCTGAGTTCATAAACACTCTTTTCTCTTCAAATTTTTTCCATTAATCTTCTCAGTTGTTAAATGACTACTATAGTATATGTTTTCGGTATAAAACTATTTTCTTAGATTTTTGTCTTTGTTCTTAATTTTTATTCAATTATTCTCTCTCATAGTTTTATGGTATGACTCATACATATATAACTTTATTTTTCGATAGTTGTTTATTCTTGTATATGGATATATAACATTGCTTCTTGATTCATCCTACATCTCTTCTAACTCATCGATATAGTTGTTACAGTTAGACAACTCTTCTAACTCTATCCATTATTTAATTTGTCAAAGAGAGACTATATCAAATGGAGTTCGTGTTTGGAATGATCGTCCTTATGAGGGGTCTTTGATCTTGTGATGTGCAGGAAGCTCTTCTCGTCTAGATCAAGATGGAAAGTTTTCTTGAAGGAGAAAAATACATTGTTATGGTGCACAGCATTTGACAAGATCAAAAGTAAGATTTAGCCGGTTCAAAGGCAAAAGTCGGTATGCTGCATTCCAATGTTCCACTCTTTTTCTAAAAAAATTGTATATATATGAGATTCGTAAGTGGCAGTTCAACACAAATGTTAAGGAACAAGTGTTCCATCCAAAGTTTGACAAGCATTAGGTATTATTCTGCCGTTATATAGTTTTTAATTTCTTGTTACATAGAGAGGTTCTTCCACTCTGTTGTTTACACATCGACGAGTACAATTTAAGTGCTTTCTTTTTGCAACTAAAAGACTTAGGTTGTATTACCAGAGAAGAGAATGGCACCGAACTCGGAGGACCTAATATTAATGTGTCTTTAAAAAATAATTGTAATCGTAAATATTTTCATAAGAGTTAATTGTCCAAATGGTGTCCGACGAATATCGTGGTCGTCAATCTTGATGATTAAACTTTTTTTTTGGTTAATTTGTTGTCCAACTTTTGCATTTTTGTTTAAAGCCTGCTTGGATTAGATTCCGTTGGTACTTTTGGATAAAAATCGTTAAAAAGAATATGTGAAGGTCACGTGTTTTATTTTTTAAGATTGTTTTGTTAATTTTTTGTTGTTGGACTCTCATTTTTATAAGAATATTGGTGTTCGAAGAAATTTTAATTGTACAAAATAATGACTCTACAATCAATCATAGCCGATGTAATGGCTGGTAGCACAAAAATAATCCTAAACAATAAGACACATGACCATCACATATCTATTTTAAACAATTTTTATCCAAAAGTACTAACAAAATCTAGTTCAAATATTTTTTAAATCAAAAATATATAATTTTAATTTCAAATTAATTGGAAAAAAAATCAATCACTATATTTTCAGACATTATTTGAACAATTAATTCTTTCCATAATGTCCCATTGCTACTGAATGGCTGCAGCACATAAAGCATGCTGTTGTTGCTCCAGTGGTAACAAATAACTGGGACCCTACGCAACTAGAAAGTGGAATGCAAACATCAGCTTAGCTTTAGCTTAGCTGAGCTATATTCTTAGGAGTGAAGTGATGAAAAGTGGGGGCAAATAAACTCCATAATTTGATTATTTGATGTGTAATATAATCCCATCCCCATGAAAGCCCTCCCTCACACTCTTTAGCATAATAGGATAGTCGGAGGCACGTCTCCTATACAAGGACTCATTGGAGGGTCTTGATAGAAAGTTAGGGAAGATTTTGTAAAAAGTGATGCCCATATATTCTAAAGGGTTTGTAGTCGATTCATCATGTTTCTCACTTGGGTCATCCGCGCCGCCTCCTCTCTTTATGAGCGTGCCTCTATGGAGGGCCCAATAGGGAAAAAGGTTATAGGGGAGGGGACTTGGAAATAGTGGACATGACAAGTCATAGGACAACGATTTTGGTCGAATACATATAACTACCGTTAAATTGATAGGATTCGTAGGGACAACAAAAATTGTGTGATTTCAAAAATAAATAAATAAAATTTGTTAGGAGGATATATCGGAAACAGACTTTCTAAATTTTATAGAACTGTCATGTGGATTCTGAAATCTAATTCCAAATAAATTTCCATTAGCATGTCAACAGATTACTATGTAGATTTTTTCATACAATATATGGGATTACTGGAAAATAATTAGGCATAAAAAAAAAAAAAAAATCCCCTTCTAAGTAACAAGAAAAAATGGCAGCCCAACACCATCACCCGGTGGGGAAAAAAAAAACCATCAGCTGAGAAGAAAACTTAACCCATTTGTACACCTTGGTTTGTGAAGGGATTAAATGGACAAAGCACCCTAGTTAGACATTGAAACGTCAATGATCAATTTTTCATCTAAAAATATAGAACCACAAATCCTGATACAAAGATCCAAGATAGATCATACGAAAATATATGGTGACTCTGTCATCCACACAAATACCTATCTTTCTATTCAATAATAAAAGATTGATTCAAGTTATACATTGATTCCTTTATCACAAAAATAATTCCCTTACAAATAGCCAGAAGGAGAAGAAATATAACGAGATCACAAATACCCAACCCTACTTTGTATCTAGCAGTGGTTATTCACAGTCCAATGGTGATGATCTCCCTAACGAAGTTGATGGTACCACAAATAGAACCTCCTTTTGCCTTGAAGTGTAAGTCCTACGAACGAGTACGGATCTCTTCGTAGAATTTGTGGTATGTCTCCTTGAATCTTCTCAATGAGCACACATCAAAGAACACCCTTAGCCCTCTCAAATATGACTAAGAAACTTAATTTAGGTTTAGGGAAACCCTAAATTAGCCCCAGTCCAATCCTAGTCATACATTACCAATCCAATGGCCAAAATTGTGTTGAAAATCATCCCCAAGTGCACTAAATTTCTGAATTGGCTATATACTTCTATTATACCATCAATAAAATTACCGTGGGAACACTCACAAAAAGTTGCTAGAATCTTAGGTAGTTTTCGAAACAATGACAGTATATTGGTACTACTATTTTGGCTCAGTTTGAGCCCTGGTTTAGCTATTGATACTCCATCATATACAACGTATCTCCTGTTAATGCTATACAATACTCCAAACTTCACAACAACATCGAATCAAGGCTAGATTTTTGAACATACTCCTCTTCTAGTCGGATAATAGACGTTGGCCCCATGGATCTCGAATCACCTGGTAGAGATCCATAAACGTTGGTCATAACCATTTGACCAATGATCGATGACCACAATTAAACCCTAAAGGTTATATCTATTAGTCCCAAGGACGATCAAAGATAGTGGAACAGAGGCTAGGAACATAGATTTATGCAATTTTTTCAGTCTACTCTCTGTTTGATCCTGAAGTTGTAGTTGCAACTCAGAAACTCACGCCAACGAGTTTGCTATCTGAAAAACTCGAATCCAACAAAATACTTTGTATATATTATGATTACAACTTCCAGAATATCAAATCCATTCTTCCTTGCAAACGTGTTGCAATTGAGATAAAACGTTTACAACTTGAAGAAGAGAGAAGTAGAAGAAGACAGAAACACGACTTGCTGGGGTGATAAGGATCACTATTGCTCAAAACAAGATTCACCCTCACACGATCCGCTTCCAAGCTTCCAAGAACCAGCAAGTTTACAAAGAACTATTGGAACGCTCGTCGTCACCTCTATTGCTGTCGAATGGACTCCTGGACTCCAATGTCAGCAATAGAAGAGTACTCTCTTATGTCTCTCAATTTCGAAGTAAGTTCTCAAAGGGCGCATGAATAGAGTATTTATAGAGTAGTGAGAAAATCCTAACCCTAATCTTGGCCGCCAACAAATTCCGGAAAGATAGCAATCAATTAAATTAAAATCCCACAAAAATTGGATCTGAATAATTGACTCAATCTTTCCATATACGACATAATCCCGCAATCAGAGAAGATATATGCCAAAAAATGCTGTCTTCGCATATGCGTGCAACAACACAACAATAGCTTTTCATGTGTGCATAGGTGCAACAACGCAGTAACTCATGCGAGCATACATGCAGCAGCCCATACGCATAGATGTGGATATGTCAACCACCTTCTCGGCGCACTTCTGGCGTATTTTTGCTTGGCACACTTTGTCACATGACTGCTTGACCGACCCTTGTTTAGACCGAACCCGAAAGTTGTGGGGAGAATGTATTTGGTTGGGTTGGTGGTGTGTGGCTTGGATTGTGTCATCCAAGGGTCCACAGATCAACCCTAGCCCTATATGTTCCCATCTCCTTCTCTCTCCTAATTTCCTCCTCTTCCTTCTCTTTCTTCATAGGCATGTACATCTTGCACACATGAAGAAATATTGATCATTGTATGATTTCAGTTTTGGTCTTTTCTTGTATATTATTAGCTTATATTGTTTGCAATGAATTCCTTTACATATTTAGTTCTTGTTGATTTCGGTTTTGATGGCTAGAATGCCATAGATCTGAGTTCTTGATCTATGGGTTCCATGTGTGTTTGATGTGGTTTTCTTAGGAAATGATCTTCTAAAACTTAGTATTTTCGAAGACTTCTTGGCTCATGTTGTGGAGCAGGTGATTTTGCTTGACTTTGATCTTACTTCACTTTATTTGGAGTTCTCATGAGAACGTGGTACACAAAACAAGTCAGGAACCTATTATGGGTACTGTCCCGAGAATAAGATGAATAATGCTTTGCAAAAGTGCGCATGAGGATCTCTCATTGGCGTAGAAATACGCAGAACTTCATTTGGGTGCACTTTGTGCTGACTCACTATCCACGTGTACTTTGGGGCATCTCTCCATTCTTGAAAATGCGTCCAGCACTTTCTGTGAAGTGTTGGCGTACTATCTTCACAAGTTCTCTCGGGCGCACTTTTAATGTGTTTTCTTTCATAGGCTAATTCATCAAGAAAATGCGCTAATGTACGCCAAACCTATTTAGACGCACTTTTTGGACCTGTGATTCCTTGATGAACGAGCCTCGACTTCGTGTTCCTCAATTCTCGTGTCCTCGATTCTTGTGTTCTCGACTGTCGTGCTTATTCTTGGAATTTGAATATTGTCTTTTAGCTTGAGTTTTGGGTCGCTTGCGTACTTTTGAGAGAGTGCGCTATGTTCTAGCTAGTGCATTTTCTCAAAAGTGCGCCAACCATGCTTTTCATGCAATTGTGCGTCTAGACCTGCTCTTGTCATATTTGATCCGTTCTTCCGTGCGCACTATCTGTAGAAGGAATATTTTCTTGTGCATACTTTTACAAGAGTTCTTCTCCGTTATTAATAAGAATGTCTCCTTCCTTGCTTAGTGCGCCGAGGCAAACTCAGGCATATTTCTATATGTTTGTGCGCCACTGCTTGGTTTTGACAGTTGTGCGCGGATTGATTGGTTGGTTTATTGCTTGTTGCCTTAGGCGTATGTGTACTAGAAATATCGATTTCTCCTGAAAACTTGACCATAATGAGTGGTACTCGAACATGGACTTTGACGACTAGAATGAACTTGAGACTTGATAAGAACGACTAGATCAACCTGTACAGCTAGTCCATATGAATTATGGCTACCATGATATTGAACAAGCTTCCTGACATGATTACATGATTACTTGATCACCTGATTACATGATTACAAGATTCATATGACCAAATGAGGACCTGATTGGACCTGCTTCGTGTACCGGACCTAATTACTTGTATCCGTGCTGATACACTTGATTATGCACCAAGAGTGCTACTTGATATACTAGTGAGCCATCGTGCCACATCATGCTATGTGCTATATATATTTATAATATCAAGTGATTACTCCCTTGCACGGAATTGGTAGTTGGCCAGAGATCATGTCCGTGGCTAGGTTAATATTATTTGTTGCATCACACTTGAATGGATCTAGATTGAACTCTCGATTGATGATGTAGATTCGTACCTAGCGTGCACGTACTTAAGTACAACATCTAATGAGGAACAATCATGTGTCCACAACTTGATATTCCTGTTAATAGTAGGGTTAATTAGGCAACTAAACTTGTAGAGCATTGAGAGGGAATGAGATTCCGAGAATATGCCTGCCAGACACCCCCCAGACATTAGTCATGGCGTGTCGGGTTAGTCCCCACCATACACTGTATATCATCTGCACTAGCATAGTACAATATATGATTATACTAATGTACTACATGATATAATATTTAAAGGCATGGTGGCCCTATGGGGGACCGGTGTATCACTATATGCTCGTATTATTCTTGGCTCGGCTAGCCCTGCTTGGCAATGGCAAGATTTAATATCCCTTATAATTTGCATTATGGGATAGCCTAGACACCACATATCGAGCCGTAGTATATGCTTGGTCGATTCAATTAAATCTATTGGTAGTTAGGGACATGGACTATTGTGGCATGTTGGTTCAACCTTTGTCCTTGTTTACTTGTAGGGTTGTGCTGTTGTGTTACAATAGATCATGGTCTGAAGCTACATTATATTATATATATTATTATTATTCAGCTTGTTCCTGCTTGTGTATTGTGCCTTCTATTAGTAGTCTAGGAACATGGACCATCGTGGTATGGTGGTTCAACCCTTGTCCTTGTTTGGTTATAGGGTTGCGTTATTGTGTTACGATAGGATATGAACCAAAACTACGACATAGAAACTTTTAGCTGAATCATAAACAAGGGACGTACTCTATCTCGGTGTCATATAACACTCCTTATCCTTGTTTAGTTGTAGGTGTGTCGCATTATCTCGATGGTGGGATACGCGCCAATGATTTTTGGCTCATGTATCTACATGCTAGATCTAGTTTTGCTTCTTCATTCGTGCATTCTTTATGGTACTTGCTATTTGGGGTCTAACCCCATTGGTTTTGCATGGCCATGTTTAGAGCCAGAGCCCGAGGATCCAGCTTATCTTTCCACTAATGGCACGCACTAGACGGATGGTCATTGAGGGACACGAGTGAGTTTCTTCTTCCCTGCTCGTTATTGTATATTATATTCTTTTGGGCGTTTAGCCACCGGCACTTGTTAGTCGGCAAGTCTGGACATTAGTCTTCCTACATGACTGTAAATAATCAAACTGCAGATGATATCAGTTATGTAACTTTTGATACTCCTCTGGCCTAACATTTTGATGGCTAGACTTCTAGACCATTTTGATGGAGCGTTTGGAATGTCTTACTGCTCTATCTTATATGTTCTATGCTTACTGCTACAAGCTTGAATGATTGAGACATAGATGTTCGGAGACTTATATGAGACTTGATTGTAGAATGCACCCCCTTATTTTTCTACATCCGTGATCACTGTACGACGTTTTATACCTTATACGGTGTAGCTGGCCTTGCCCGTCTTCATATTTCGGTACTTGGGTATGACAGAATTTTAGTGGTCGCCCATGCAATTCTGTTTTCAGACTTGTGGGGTGTTATTGTCACGACCTACACCCCAAATTTGGGCACGGGTGTGTGGGTACGTCCAGCCTACGCCACAGCATCGGCGGTAGAACGCTGTCTAGGTCACAATACTATCTAATCAATCTCACACGAGTATCCAACTCCATAAGGAGACACATATATCATAATATAATATATAAATACTCAATCACAGAACTAAAGTACGATAAAATATCGAAGAAAATAAACGAAATGCAACACAAGTCAAAACAAAAATAGTCTAACTCAAACAATAACATCCAAGTCTCAAAGTATGCCAAAAATAAATCTGGTACCATAAACTGCTAAAAGAAACTAACTGAATAACTAGTGATCCCGGCTAGACCTCCCGGAATCACACCTGGCTACAAGGTCCAAGGCTGCAGCTACTCTCCCTATGGTCCATAATATGTCGGGCACCAGTCCTCTAAGTCACTGTCTGGAAAAATATTTTCAGTCATGATGGAGCGAAGTACAACCCAATAACAGTTCCAGTTAATTGATAAGGCTATAAAATAATAAATAGATGATGCTATATACTGAGAGAAGACAATAAATAAATATAATAGAAAAAAAAGAACATGCAATATAGGCAATATGGTATAGTAAGTGCATATATGAAATGAAGAGAAAGAGCTACAATATCATTTACGGGATGATGTAGTATATGAGCTGATATGGAGAACTGTAACTATCCTAAGTGTTTGAAATAGTAGCTTCGATATGTGATCGGCTTGGGAACATGTACGAGAGCTATATGGTCTGGCTAATCATACGTGAGGTGTATGATTAACACTAACATGATTCTATACTTGTACAATAGGGATATGATCACATTTCTCACTAACTATTCCCCGCCTCCAACTAGTACAGTGGATCCAACCATGACACATCATGATACACGAGCAATATCCAATATATCATGTACAAGATCTAATATCAATGTCTATTATCAATATCGTGTACAATGTCAATACGATAACCAATGTAACATCTCATGACTGAAGATCCAATCTAAATACTAGTCTGTGTAGCACAGTGTCAAGAATCAGATGTAATATTTCTAAATACTTGAATTATAGAAATTATCAAATAATAAAAATTATCAGAGAATGTACTCGCCTGTGGTCTTGAGCGGACAATACCAATGTCCTGCTCCCGAAGTCTCGTAGGATGATCAAATGGTCATATATATATAATATAATACAATATAGCATCAGCCATTACACTAGCACACACACACAAACATAATTATACTGAACTCAGAAACTATGCTAGGGGTAATACTGGTCAACTAGCAAGGTCAAGCGTGCGTCTAAATGCACGGGTGTCATGTCCTTTATTACTGTGCATAACAATATAGTACGTTAGTGTACACAAGACAGACAGTTCACTAATATTCAGGGTCATTCAAATACATAAATACGGGATACCCACAACTAATACCTATGGTCATACAGTATATGTATATTACAGTCATACTATATTACAGTCATACCTAGTACTAACAATCAATTTCCCACGAAATACATATATATATCAACTAATTATTATACACACACGCACGCACACTAGTTATTAGGTTCACCAACACAGGTCTTGCAATCACATCTAACAAACTCCCATGAAGTAGCATGCTATCCCTAGTACCATTCACATATGCACACATAAAATCACAAAGAAGGCAAGCTACAAACCTGTGCATGCAGGGGGTCGAGGGAGGCTGCTGGGGGTCGTCTCCGGCGAGGGTGGTCGACTGCTGCCGGGTTGCTCGTCGTGGAGAGGTGGTAATGATGATGATGACGATGATGGTGATGATGATAATGTTGATGATGATGATGATGATGATGATGATGGTGTCGAGGCTGCCGGAAGGAAGAGGCTCAGGCGAGGTGGCTGTTCCGGCGCTCGGGGAGGAGAAGTCCTGTTCAGGCGGCTGGGTCGGTCAGGGAGGAGTGGTCCGCTGGGAAGGTCGACTGTTGCTCAGTGGTGGGGGATGACCGGGGGTGGCGGAGATGGGAGGAGGAGGCTGTGAACGGGTCAGGGATGAAGTCGGGTCATGATCAGTCTCTCGTCGTAGAAGTCTAGCGGTGTGGTCGGCTGTGGTTCAGGCAGGGAATTCGTGGTGGTGGAGGTACTGAAGTTAATAGTGGCGGTGAAAGGGAAAGAAATGGAAGAGGACAAGGAGGTCGAGCGGCTGCTCAGGCGAAGGTCGAGGTGAGGAAGTCGTTGGAGAAGATGATGGCTGCGGTGGGAACTCAGGCGGGTGATGGCTGTGGTTGCTGTCAGCGGAGTTGCTCGACAAAGGAGATGACACGGGGAGACTAAGCCGAAGGTCGATGGTGGTGCTGTGGTCGAAGGGGAGGCGGCTCGGGAGGTTGTGGTGGTGAAGAGGCGGGGTCGACGGTGGTCCGGCTGTTGGTGTGGGAAGTCGACGGCCGGATATGGCGGTCGGGATGATGGGGAGGAAGAAGGTGATGGAGAGTTAGGGTTTTGGTTTTTGTAGGTTTGGTTTGATGTTTGTGATGGTGATGAAAATAATATGAAGAGATAGGTTATTATGTCGGAGAGAGAAAATGGGGTGCTAGCCTAGGGATTAGGGCCGACCATGTGCTCATTGGGATGGGGATGTAGCTACATGAAGGAAATTGGAGGGTGGAGATGGTGTTGGTTGGAATGGAGGGTGGAGATGGCTTGAGGGGAAGGTTTGAGTGTTTCACACTCCAAAAAATAGGAAAAATTTGTATGACCGATCAATGAAGGAGGGGGGAATGATTCTTCATGTGTTGGGTCCAATGGGAGGTGGACAGCTTACTGCACTTTTGAATGAAAGTCCTCCACAATTGGAAAATTGTACAGAAAGTGAGAATTGGAATTTAATGAAGGAAAATACCATGTTTGGTGTGATGTAATGGCTTAAAAGAGTGTGTGGTGTTTAGTATGAAGCTTGAGGGTGTGAATGGGGGTTTGGTTTGGTGTTGGGTCTAGTTTTGGGTCAAGTTGGGTCCTTACACCAATTTAATTAAAATTAATGTAAATGGTGTTCTAAAATTAATTAGAAGTACATGGGACTAAAATTAGGTGGGACACAAGTGTCATGGACGTAGAAGACTCAGAGTAGAATATTGTCATAATTTGGGTTGCACAAAACGGGTCAAGATTGTGTCTCTAATTTCGATTGGAACACACAAAGATACGAAGTTGGATTTATTTGGAATTAAAAATAAACGTCTGCGACGAATATTGTGCGACTAAAATAAAGCACAAGAGAGGGTGTTTATGAGTTACACAAGGATCAAAATGGAAGACGGGCACGTCTAGGACAAGGGTATAAAATTTGTTGGAAGGCAAAAGCTAGTGTAGCGCTCCCAATATCGAAGCAACGGTAAGGCACAACAATTAAATAAAATCACAATAATAAATTACAAGCTCAATAATAAATCCTAAAAATACTAATTAAAATCTATAATCCTATAATTTGGTCAGGGGTTCATCTAGTGGGCTTCTAGGTCTAGTCTACTAACCCATACATTAATGAACACTATATATATATATATATATATATATATATATATATATATATATATATATATATATATATATATATATATATATACATATATTATGCAATTATTTAAAATAAATATACACAATACTTATAATAAATAAAAATGACAAAATTACCCCTAATTTAGAATATGGTAGTGACAAGTCTACCCCCCTAAAAAAATTTTGTCCTCAAAATTTAAGACATCTTGTCTCTCTGTCCAGTCATAACCTATTCATTAATCTTCATTACGGTCAAACCCCAATAATCAAAGTCTAAGAAAATCCTACCTACAGTCGTACAACATATAATCTAGATAAAACTTGCATGGTTATGGTCTCTTTTATCATGGTATTGCAGTCTTTGTTAGGCTGTACTACTAACTACATTCTAACAAAATCACTGATACAAGCTACGGTACTAAGGAATCAATCAATCAAATAAAAATAAAAAGAAGAAAAGAACAGAACATAACATGCTAACACATCACCTGCAGTATCGGTCTCCTCGACCGTCATCGTAAATGCCCTACCCTGCTGGGGTGGCTCCCTCTGTGGGTGCTGAGCAATCTGCGGTTCCACATGTGTCCTAACTGGATCTCTATAATTTGGAGCTGCACGTTGTCCGGGAAGATAAGAAAATAGAAGACAATCCCTCATTCGATGCCCCGCATCGCCATAGTGCAAACAAAGTCCTAGCCTCAATCTACAGCTCTCCCAAAGGTGATCTGGCTTCTTACAGAAATGACAAGTCTGTTGTGTCTCTCTCGGAGGCTGCTGCTGATCCTGCTGAACACGAACCGGTGCCTGGTACTACTGGTGGTTATGTTGAAATGTCCCCGGCTGCTGCTGAATATGGGGACGCTTGGCCGGTCTCGTGCTACTACTTGTATCTTCAGAAATATTGTGACTCCTCTTAGGCCTGAGATCCAGATCCTCTTCTGCAATCTGGGCATCCATCAAGATATCCTCAAAGTTAGCGATACGACGACCAGAAGTGTGTGACCTAATCTCTCTCGTCAGCCCCTTTCTAAACTTTCAGGCTCGATCCCCTGGGTCTCGAATCATAGACGATGCAAAATGGCTCAATCGACAGAATTTTGTGGCGTACTCATCGACTAACATGTTTCCTTGGACCAAGTCATGAAACTGACTCTCCAAAGCTCCCAGGGCTACGTCGGAAAAGAACTTCTCCTTGTAAAGCTCCTTGAAAGGGTCTTTGAAGGTCTCCCAAGTAAGTCCTTGTGCAGTAAGTCTTGGCTCCGTACGATACCACGTGAGTGCGATATCGAACATCTGACTGCCGGCCACCTCTATCTGCAAGCTCTCAGGAATCTGGGCAATTATAGGCTCCTCTCTATATCCTCTAACCAGTCGTCAGCATAGAGTATCCCTTCGATACCCTTGAACTCTCGAGGCATCATCCTCTTGAAGTCCACTATAGTGCCTGGTCTCTGCTGTTGCTGCTGGCCAGGAACTGCTGGGCAACTCTCTCAACTACCTGTAGTGCCATCTGGTGAGCGTTCTCCATGCTCTCTCATCATCTTAGTCTATGCTTGGTGCACCTCTGCCTGCACCCTCTAAGCCTCAACTTAAACTCGCTGAGCTTCTGTTGTCACTCTCTGGGCATCTACCATGCCCTGGATTAAGGTAAACATCTGTGTCCCGTCAATGGGCATACCTCTAAGAAACGAAGTTGGTGGAGGAGGAAGGTTCTCCGTTACAGCTGGGGCAACCCTCGAAACAGGTGGAAAAGGAGGAACTCCAGATGTCTGTCCGTCAGGTCGAGAGGTGGCAGACCCCTCTGAAGTTGATGCTCCCACTCTTGAAGTCCTTGTCTTCGGCGACATCCTGAAGACAGACCGAAAAGAATAAATTAAGGCAATAGATGCGATATCATCAAGGGAAGATAGTAAAATTCTAAGGAAGCAATATTCAGAAGGAATAAGGATAACAAGATAAATAGATTATACATGTTCGTAGTTGTGATTGAGTATTCGCTCTCATCCTAGTATGCTATATCCTAGATCCTATCGCAGGCTCGTAGTAGTACAACTAAGTCGTTACACTACTACGACATCGCTCTAAATGCAAAGTATGACCTGCATGAGCCACTACTAAAAATGTGTCACGACCCGCACCCGTAATTTGGGCACGAGTGCGTGGGTACGTCCATCCTACGCCGCAGCATCGGCGGTAGAACACTGTCTAGGTCACAATAATATCTAATCAATCTCACACGAGTATCCAACTCTATAAGGAGACACAGATATCACAATATAATATGTAAATACTCAATCACATAACTAAAGCACGAAAAGATATCGAAGAAAATAAACTAAATGCAACACAAGTCTAAACAAAAATAGTCTAACTCAAACAATAACATCCAAGTCTCAAAGTATGCCGGAAATAAATTCGGTACCATAAACTGCTAAAAAAAACTAACTGAATAACTAGTGATCTCGGCTAGACCTCCCGGAATCACACGTGGCTACAAGGTCCAAGGCTGCAGCTACTCTCTCTGTGGTCCATAATATATCGGACACCAGTCCTCTAAGTTGTAGTCTGAAAAAATATTTCCAGTCAGGATGGAGCGAAGTACAACCCAATAACAGTTTCAGTTAATTGATAAGGACTATAAAATAATAAATAGATGATGCTATATACTGAGAGAAGACAATGAATAAATATAATGGCAAAATAAAGAGAACAGGCAATATAGGCAATTTGGTACAGTCAGTGCATATATGAAATGAAGAGAAAGAGCTACAATATCATATACGGGGTGATGTAGTATATGAACTGAAATGGAGAACTGTAACTATCCTAAGTGTTTGAAATAGTAGCTTCGATATGTGATCAGCTTGTGAACATGTACGAGAGCTATATGGCCTGGCTAATCATACGTGAGGTATATGATTAACACTAACATGATTCTATAATTGTACAATAGGGATATGATCATATTTCTCACTAACTATTTCTTTGCCCCTAACTAGTACAGTGGATCCAACCATGACACGTCACGATACATGAACAATGTCCAATATATCATGTACAAGGTCTAATATCAATATCGTGTACAATGTCAATACGATAACCAATATAACATCTCATGACTGAAGATCCAATCTAAATACTTGTCCGTGTAGCACAGTGCCAAGAATCAAATGTAACATTTCTAAATACTTGAATTATAGAAATTATCAAATAACAAAAATTATCAGAATGTACTCGCCTATGGTCCTGAGAGGGCAATACCAATGTCCTGCTCCCGAAGTCTCGCAGGACGATCCAATAGTCCTATATATATAATATAATATAATATAATATAGCATCAGCCATTACACTAGCACACACACAAAAACATAATTATACTGAACTCAGAAACTACGCTAGGGGTGATACTGGTCAACTAGCAGGGTCAATCATGCGTCTAAATGCACGGGTGTCATGTCCTTGATTACTGTGCATAATAAGACAGTAACTGGTACCAACACATGTCTATCTAGTACGTTAGTGTACACAAGGCAGACAGTTCACTAATATTCAGGGTCATTCAAATACATAAATACGGGATACCCACTGTTTGTGGTATTAAACGAAAGAACAAAATGTATATAATACGAGGTTTGCACGAAACCCGCTTTCTTTGGTTTACAAACAAACTTGTACAATTTGATCCTATACGAGGATATAGGAGTACAATTTATTTAATCTGGGTAGATGATTGCTATAGGTATCTGATCTGCAGTCGATCACTTTAGCCCTTGGACTACACGATGGTGAAGAAGTACCGTGGAAGACGGAAAGCAGCTTCGTAGGTGGCGAAAGAGGATGGATACACGATGCCAATGTCGTCGATCGCTACTCTTTGCCTGAGCTATGGATGCTTCTCTCTCTCTCTCTCTCTCAAAGACTTTTCGATCTCTCCTCAATCTCCAATGTTTCGACCCGTGATTCGATCTTCTTTCAAAGTTTCGACCTTGTTCGATTTTTAAAGTCTCGACCTCTTCCTCTGTTGATAGAGGTCTCTATTTATAGAGTTTTGGTGACAGTGACCACTCAATCGGTGTAGAAACCGAGTAGTGGAAAGTACAGCACCCTTTTACACAACGGTTAAAATAACCAAAGCCTGCGTATAGATGACCTTTTGAATGAGCGTGTGACGCGGGTCCAACTAAGGGACAAAATGCGTATAATCGCTACGAAGATCACGACGTAGAAGCCACGTAGGTAGGTATCCCCCGTGTAGAAGAGGTTGGCGTAGAAGCCAATGTCTGTCACCATGGTGTAGAAGCCAAGTAGGCATAGAAGCCGAGTAGGCGTAGAAGCCTGATGGCATAGAAGCCGAATAAGCACAGAAGGCCAAATGATCATAGAAGCCGAACGAGCATAGAAGCTGAATGGGTGTAGAAGCAGAGGTGATGTGGACGTCTTTAGCCAAAATTATGGCTCTTGGAGATATAATCAAATCTTTCGCATTAAATGCAGAGATTCGCCATCATCATTAATTGTCGAGGCGTGTTCCGAAGGCCTGCCACCGTTCTGAGCATTCAGTGCAGAGACGTGGCTCGAGCCCTGTATGAAGAGCAGCTTTTGACATGGTAGTCTGTTTGTCTTCCGCGGAGCGTAAACAGTTCACGTTTGCCTTTGTAAAATAAGGCAGCGTATCCCTTTGTATGCGTAAAAGCAGTCTCCGCTGAGGGGATGTCAGTAAACGACGGTTCGATGATATTTAATCAAATCCTCTGCATTAAATGCAGAGATCCGCCATCATACTATGGGGCACATCCCGAGTGGTCTGCCATCTTTCCAGCCGTCGTCTGGGTAGCCGTACAGCACTTTTTGTTAGGAGTCAGATGTCAGGTTCACTGCGTGACTTGACAGGTTCATTTCGGGGAAGACGAAGCGTTCCTCGTACGTTTTAACGCTGCTATGAAAGCGGATGAGTTTTACGCCATGGAGGCGATGAAGCACCCCGTCTACGCTGAAGCGGACTGGACATACTATATTTACGCGGATGGTCCCATAATATTTTACGCCGTGCTCAGCGGAAAAGCTTCGTTGCACTCTTGATGGCCTTGAGGTCCCCTGCTTACGTTGTCCTGCATCACCATGTTGCGTAGAGCTATCCAGCGTATTTTTCATGCTTCTACAAGACCCCCTTCAAAGCTTTCAAATTTCTTCGGAATTTGGAACACTTTGAATGAAGCATGAACCGCTCCTCGTAACTCGAAACGTTTCTGAATGGAGCGTTGAAACGGTCGATGCTGACTTTATGGCAGATTTATTGGGGACCGGTGTGACCTCTCTCGCCTATAAAAGGCAGAGGAGTTTAACCTGTTCTTTTCGCATTCCTTTCGCCACACAAGGATGATCGCCGGAGTCCGTCGGGTCGATCTGAGGAAGAATAAGACCATGTTCTTCCAGCATGTAAGGAGCCGAAAAAGATGGCGTCTTCGAGCAAGTCTCATCTGCAACGATGGATCATGGAAGGATATCATAGCCTCCCTTACTCGGGATAATCAGCAACTTTGTATGGCGGTTCTTCCGAAGAGAGGAAGGATCGTATTAGACCACACAGCTTGCAAGCTGCATATTTTCTCCTGAGACTTCCACGGATGAGAGAAGACAAACTGTAACTGTCGTCCTCGATCGAGTTGGGTTAAAGAAGCCTCAACTGGATCTGACATGGCGTGTGGAGGATGGGCCCTGAAGAAGTTCAGGTAGGCCCAGTGCTGTATCCTCCCGCCAGCAATCATCTTCTTGTTCATGACTGTAGAAGTCTATAAACTGCCATGGAAGAAGAGGAAGACCCTCACCGGTGCGAGAACCTGTTAGAACAGATCCTGGGGGGTGGCCTTTCGATGATGACTAGGAAATCCTTTGTTGACGGGATTTCCCTCATATGTATTCACGAAAATAAAGAAAACAACCCTTGTAGACTGGATTTTCCTCATATGTAATCGTAATTTTCTATTTTTAATAAAGTCGTCTTCTTCTGTGCATATGATTGTCTTGCCATACGTTGCTGTGAAGTCTGAATATGTGTAGCTTCGACACGTCTGATTCTTTACGCCGATTCTGTTTAGAAAGAGTGCTAGGTCCTGTCCTGTCTTTTACGCATAACTAGAGATGCGTAGAAAGCCGCTTTAGCATTCGAGTGTTCGAACCGTCCTGCTATTTTTTAGGAGTGAGGAACCGCATAGAATTCTGAACTGCTGCTTCTGATGAACATGATTTCTTTGTTCAGACATCATCTTCAAGAATGATTTCTCGAAAATCCCTTGGAACAGGGTCGAGAAATGGCTGTCAAACTGAGTTGCCATCTTGATAGATGAAATATTCAAACTGGGGTCTGGATGAACTTCGAATCGACCCATGAAGAAGAGTAGTTTTTTAATGTTGAACTCTGTATGCTTCGGGTACTTGGGATATCTTGAGGTCAAGAACGAGTATCCTCTGTGTAAACTCTTTACAATTGACCATTTTTGAGGACCGTTCAGATGTACGTGTGATCTGGCCGGCGTATCCTTCAGATGTGCGGGAAGTCGTGGAGCGTGAAATCATTAGTCTGCAGCTTCTGAGCATAAACTAAACACCATCAAGCGTAAAATCATAGACTTGTAGTTCCTGAGCGTGAAGTCGTAGGTTTGTAGCCTCTCGAGCATAAAAACTACTGAGCACAAAGGCATCTGGGCGTAAAACCCGACTTGTAGCCGTCAAACGTAAAGCCGTAGATTCGTAGCTGTCGAGCGTAGAAAGTTCCTTAGCATAGAACTGTAGATTTGTAGCTTCTGAAAAGAAATTTTTTTCGAGCGTGAAGTCGCGGATCTGTTGCTTCTGAGCGTAAACTAAGCGCCACCGAGCGTGAGATCATCGGTTTGTTATCTGCTGGCATGAAGTCGTAGGATTGTGGCCTCTCGAGCATAAAAACTACTGAGCACAAAGGCATCCAGGCATAAAACCATAAACTTATAGCTTGCGAGCGTGAAACCGTAGATCTGTTGCTGTCGTGCGTAGAAAGCTCCTTAGCGTAAGAACTGCTGACCTGCTTTGCGCGAAAAAACTTTTCAAATTCGCTGACTGTCCGCCTTCTCTGAATAATAGGCTGACCTAGGACCCAATCATAACCGAATATTTAATTAGGAGATTTGGTTCGGGGTCCGAGGAGTCCATCCGAACTCTATATATATCCCAAGTTTTCGGAGAGAAAAACTTTTCACCCGTCTTCTGCGAAAGAAAGCCCCCGACTGTTCGAGCTCTTCTCCGAGTCTTCTCTGAGTCTTCAAAGTTTCCAGTAATGGCCTCTAAGCAATCCTCCTCCTCTAAGGGAAAGAAGATTGATTCCTCTACTCATTCTTTTGCCCAAGCAGGAGTGCCTCCGGTTGGACAGGGCGAACCCCATTCTGAGCTGAGCATCCCGCCGATAAGCAGTGCACCCGGCCTGATAGGTAGAGCTTTTTGGGACGAATGAGAACGACTAAAAAATCCTTCGCACACGTTGAACGTGACCGCGCTAGGTCGTCTTCTGTGCTGATAGCCTCTTTGAGGAAGATGATGCACGGAGACGTTTTATCTTTTACGCTCACATTTCTAATGTGTCAGCGTAAAAACTCCAGATTTTCGCAGTTGAGCGTAAAAAGCTTTGACTGCCGAAAACTTGGTGTATACTGTATAATTTTGAATTTTTACGCTTGTGGATGAAAATTCTGGCGTAATAGCTCGAACCTTGGTAGTCTGGCGTAAAGCACAAACAGTATACTGCCGACTTGAATTTTATGCTTTTGGATGACAATTTCGGCGTAAACGATCAAGTTTGTACAGTCTTGGCGTAGAGCTCAGACCGTTGCCTCTTGGCATGTGCTGCGATATTTGTAACGTCTAGTATAAAACTGACGTATTTTTCTCGCACCCTTGCAGTTAACTTGGGCGAGTCTCCGCTAGCCGAGGTGATGGGTTCTGCCGCCGGGCTGCTGCACTCCAACTATCTGGAGGATCTGTCCCATGTGATATTTCCTATCTTCGGACCCCAATATCCCAAAGGAAGGGAAATCTTGATATCGGCTCAGGACGAGCGAACGCTGCTGAACATGATTAATGGAGAGCCTTTGACGTATGTAGACGGAGACCAGTATATAAAGCCGGCCTTTCTTTTCGGGGACATGATTGATAAGCAGTCCCAGACGAAGCCAAAGAAAGAACTCTGGATTTTCTCTGCCGGGAAGTTGGTCTTGAGTCTGCCCAAGATGCCGAGAGATTATCCCATCTCGGCATTCTTCCATGCTACACATTCCAGGAAGAATTCGTGGACGCTGACTCCCGATCTTCACGGTAGGCCGGGGAAGATCTTCTATCAGAAAGGATCTGGCCTATTTGTCAGCCGCCCTTCCGGTCCTGTAACGTTGTTCAGGGGGTTGTACCCGGGCAGTGTCCCGAGTGAAGATAGCTTGGTGCTCCAGCCGGTGCAATTGCCGACCTTCTACAATGATTTCATGGGGAGCGGAGGAGTATACCCCAAGGCAAATCCTCGATGCAATGGGTGGATTACCCCAACAAATCTTCGATGGGCTCGCTTAGTTGATTGGGCCCTGGAGCATTTTCGGATCGAGTTGGAGAACATCGGTCTGTTGGCAGCTATGAGTGCCACCAGCGTTGGGTTACCTCCTAACCCTAACCTATTTTTGGCACTGATGGAGCGATACATCCCGCTCACCGGAACTTTCGCTACTTCGCTGGGGGAGTTGGGATTGGCCCTTCATGAGATGGCAGAGATCTCGAGACTACCGATGGGGGATACTCCGTACGAAGAGTATGTTCCCACGAACCGAGAGTTGGGGGATTCAGACCCTCGGGTAGTGGAAGTGTATCAGGAGCTGATGTGCTACTACCTTGCTTGCACCGCCTTCTACGCCGAGCCTTCAGATTTGGCTCACACCAGTAAATGGACGTCCTACCTCTTTTTTCACCGAGCTAGGGCTGCTCAGCCGGAGAAAGTCTTGGAAGTCAAGTATGAGCCTGTGAATCCTCTGAGCGTGCTGACTGCTCAGGAAGTCGACGATCTCCTGGAGGATGCTAGGGCTCCGGATCAGATCCTCGTCGAAGGGATAGGAAGATATCCCGCAGGTACTAAGGCCTACAGCTATCTGAGGCATTGCCGCAGGTCTCTATCCAAGGAAGCTCAACTGGCTGGCTTCCTCTCTATATGGCTGCGCCGACTGGTGGTACCCGGCATTGCAACTGCGAATCGTATTCAACGCAATATCTTGTGGCCTGCAGTGCGTCTGGTGTTTGGGGCAAGACTGGGCTTGCTCCCTGCCATGGTGTGCCGCATACAAGCTGGCCTGAGGGCGATGACTGAGGCGCTGCTTGCTGATGAAGCTCGGCGTGAAAGCTTTCCCCGGGTGGAATTACCATACCTGTATTTGATGGGATGGTTAATTCTCCATAACCCCTGGGTGATGTCTCCCGGTTCCGGCAGTAGCTTGGGGGGAGTTTCTTGCTGAATTACAAGAAATCCTCTTGGAATGTGCTCACAGTTTTAGACTATCTGCGGGTGCTGCACTGCGGTCACAGCTGGAAGCTCCTTTGCACTGTCCCCTCTGTTCATCGCAACCAATCGGGGATTAGGCTTGAGGACTCAGGTAGAGATAGGACCACTCTTTCTCCTGAAGCCTTCAATTGGTTGGTCTGCATTAGACCTTCCCACCTGCTGTACAGAAGTGAAGATCACTGCTTCTTCGAACCCTACCTGCCTAGTCGGTTTGCCAAGCAGTTTGGGTATGATCTGTTGCATGTGGGCAATGCCATCACCAGCTTCAGGTCCAGAGGTGGACTCATCGATGGAGCGAGGGGATGGCAATATTTTATCATGGGCTGCACCGGGGCAATTTTTACTGTGTCCTTCGTTACACCCTCCAAGGAGCTGCGCATCCTGCATTCGTATGCCCAGTTCTATGTGGAAACGAACACCTCCCATCGCAATTTTGAAATGGGTGTAAGCTTTAGGGTGCCCTCTTCCAAGCTTGGGGGAAGGGTCGAAGTCCCCTCGATTTCTTCTGACGAGGGTGACAAGTCCGCTACTCCGGATGAGCCTCTCGTATCAGTACCGAGGGGTGAAATACCTTCGCCTGCAGGGGCATTGGTAGTCTCCAGGAAACGAAGGGCTTCCACTCTAAAGGAGGCCTCCCCTCATTAGAGGAAAAGAGGATAGTTACTCGTCCTCTCCAGATTCCTGGCATTGAGGCTCCTGGAAGTGAGCCTGCTTCTCCCTATGTCGGGGATAATTCTTTGATTTGGGGTTCCTCGCCTTTTAGAGAGGAACCTTCTACAGTTTTGGCCGGTGGCGTCGGAGAATCTCAGCTGGAGGCTGCTACCGCTGCTACTGCTTCAGGTAGTGGAACGAAGTCGCCTTCGAGGCTGGTTATAAGATTCTATATACCTTTGTCCGGATCAGCATTGGGAGAGGCCCCTGCCGTGCCCGTCAGCGCTTCTAGCGAGATTCCAGTTGATGAGCCTCAAGTGGATCTCGGCGAAGACCTGGAAGAGTATTTGCCAGTGTCAGTTAGCAGGCCCTCTTCTCCAGGTATGACAGCTTGGCTAGCATCAATGTCGTCTTTTTGTGCCTCTTCTTTTAGGAAAATTAACATCATGTTTGACATTAACTTCCTCTTATCTTCTTCTCAGGGGATGACCTCTTCTGGGAGGGCAATGTATATGCGCCCTTCGACTCCGTGTCAGGTCCTGGCGTTGATACAGAGGTGCCTGATTTTGAAGAGGAAGCATCTTCGGGTGCCGGCTCGCCTGCCGATGAGGTTTCGATACCTCAAGAGGACGACCCTGTCGTTGCGACAATACCTCCTTCGAGTATGCTGGTTACTTCGTCTGGTGTTGGTGCTTCCTCTTTTGTCGCACCCCCTGTCGAGACGATGACTGTGACCACGTCGATTGCGGTCGCCTCTGGAGCGCGGTTCGACAACATTGCAGCCACTCCCAGCGTGCATTCGGGCCTAGCTGCGCTGACCGAGCAGTATACCAGTATCTTCTACAACACTTTGAAAACGCTAATATCAATGGTGTTGGAGAAGAATCTGAATTTTGAGCGCCTGAAGAGGTCCTCTCGGTTTTCGATAGAGGCGATCAGGGACCTTGGTGATACTGGTTTAGCTGACGCCCTGGCGGAGGTAGTTAATAGTTTGGAGCAACCCGTTAACGGATACTCACAGCTATCCCAAGATAGTGTTGACGATTTGGTCCAAGATGAATACAACTCGCTGACTGCATGGCTGGGAGAGTTGGAAGCTCTGAGCAGGTCCCTCGAGATACGGCAGCAGGAGATGAGCGACGAGCACACCCTCTTAGAGTGTGTTGTTCCCCAGTTGGCAAAGAGTAAAGCTGAACACGAGAAAAATGAAGCGAGGGTCCGTAAGTTGGAGGCTGAGCTCGCTTTAGCGAAGGAGTGGTCTCGTGCTTCAGCCGCCGGTGTGCATGTGTTACAGAGCCAGATGGAAGAAGCTCAACAGAACTTGGCACATGCGAGTGCCATGCACGCCGCTCTTACATATTCTCTGTCTGATTTATCCGGCTTGAATGATGAGAAGACGAGATGGGAGCGAGCTCGAGCTACCGTTTTGGACTCCAGGAATGCGAAGATGGCCAGACTGGCGCAGCAGATTCGCGATTTGACTGCTCCTCCTTCATAATGTACTTTTGCTTTTGTTTTTTAATGTACTTTCGCTCTTTTTTTTTGGGGAATAATAAAGAGGCTTTTCATCTGACTTTGTGGACCCGTCATTTCGGAATGTAAATTACGGGTTTGGGTGAGAGTAATATCGGAGGTAGTATGGACGTGATAGTCTCTCGGTAAACCCTTTTTTAGCAGGGCGTATCTATTCAGAGGTCATATGGACATGATAGAATACGGCCCAACTAGTTTCGTTTTAGAGGTAGTTTTGTCAGAATGAGATTTTTGCCTTATTCCACTTGAGCAGAGGAGGTTAAGCATAGTACCTTTTCAGGAATTTGCCATTGATAGGAGCCATTAGTAGGTCTCCATTAGGCTGGGCTAACCTGTAAGCGCCGTTTGAGAACGTTGTCTCGATCACGTCGGGGCCTTCCCATTTGGGCTGAAATTTGCCCTTGCTTCTGTGAGTGAGAATCATTGGCCTTCTTACAGCTAAGACTAGCTCGCAAACTTTGAACACTCTTTCCTTTACTTTTTGATTAAAAGCTCTAGAAATGCGCGCTTGATAGAACGTGATGCTCTGTTGAGCTTTAAGGCATTTCTCGTCTAATCCTTCTAGCTCTTGAAGCCTTAAAAGGTCATTCTTTTCCCGAGTTAACTCATTGGCGACTGCTATCCTGAGTGACGGAATTTGGATTTCGATGGAAAGAACTGCTTCGCTCCCGTAGACCAGTGAGAACGGGGTGCAACCTGTCGGTGCTCGGACCGTTGTGCGGTATGCCTAGAGACATTCTCCCAGCTTCTCGTTCCAATCTCTTTTGTTCGAAGAGACGAACTTCTTCAAGAGATTGATAATGGTTTTGTTGAAGGCTTCCACCAAACCATTAGCAGCTGGATAATACGCCGTAGAGGCGATATTTTGTATCCGATTTTTATCGCAAAATCGATGAAACGCTTGGCTGATGAGCTGAGGCCCATTGTCATGGATTATCCTTCGGGGAATCCCAAAGCGATAAATGACGTGATGCTTGATGAAGCTGATCACATTGGATGTTTTTACCTCAACGAGAGAGATCGCCTCTGCCCATTTGGAGAAGTAATCCGTGATGGCCAGTATGAACTGGTGACCTCTGAAAGAAGACGGGTGAATAGGACCAATGATGTCCATACCCCATGCTTCGAAAGGCCAGGATACAACTGTAGGATGTAGATGTTCAGATGGCTGGTGTATGAAGTCTGCATGGACCTGACAGGCTTTGCATCGTTTGGCATACTTGATTGTGTCTGCGATCATAGTGGGCCAGTAATAGCCCATTCTCCTGATACGATCATATAGCTTAGGACCGGGTTGATGCGCCCCGCATATGCCATTATGAGCTTCGCAGACGATCTATTGTGCTTCGTCATTAGAGAGACATCTCAATAGCAGTCCGTCGTAGGTCCGGCAATATAGGCATTGTGAAGATGCATCAAAGTAGAAGCGTAATGATCGTCTTTTGACGGATGCTGCTTCTTTAGGGTCCTCCGGCAAGATTCCGTATGCCACAAAATCTATAAAGGGACTTCTCCAATCTCTCGTTGGAGGATCGGTGTTCACAGCGTAACTGCGTTCGATGTGAGCATTGTTCTTTACGCAAAATAGATCTCTGTTAAGAAGGATTACCGAATTCTGCCTTCTTATAGGAGTAGCTAAATCTGCAGCTAGACTGGCTAGGGCATCGGCTTCCAGATTCTGAGATCGAGGTACATGCTCTAGGAAGAATCCCTTGAATGTCACGGCTATCTCGACCGTTGCTTGGTGATAGGGGATAAGGTCTGGATTCCGAACTTCATATATTCCCCTGACTTAATTGACGATAAGCAGAGAATCACCAAAAGCTTCCAGAGATTCAACCCCCAGCTCTTTAGCGACTTGGAGCCCGATTAGTAGAGCGTTGTACTCCGCCACATTGTTAGAACAGGGCTCGTTAAGAGAGTATGCTCGATAGATGACGAGTTTATCGGGGGTAACCAGGACAATTTCTACCCCTGAAACCACGTTTCCTTTGGGACCAGTCCTGGAGGCGCCGTCGAAGAATAGTTGCCATGCTTTACTTTTCATTGCGGATCTACATTCTGCAACTTCGTCGGAAATGTCCTCGTATAATTTGGAGGCCTCCGGGATCGGATGAGCAGCTAGGAAGTCAGCCAATGCTTGGCCCTTGATGGACTTCTGAGTAACGTACACCTTGTCATATGGTGTCAATAATATCGCCCAAGTTGCGAGTCGGGAGTTAAGAACACTTGGCTTGTTCATCAGTACCCGAAGAGGATTGATCTTAGAGATGACGTGAATAGTCTGGCCGGTGACATAGTGCCGCGTCTTCTGGATAGCGAACATCAGAGCCAAACATTCTTTTTCCACCGGATTGTACCGGTTCTCAGCTCCGATCATCATTCTACTTAGATAGTAGATAGCCGAAAGTTTATTCACAGGTAATATGAACATGACAAACTTTTGATCGTGACTCCTTTGGAGATGGAGGTACACTTCTGCTCAGAGGTGATATGGACATGGCAGTTTTTTGTGGACTTAACACTGCTGGCGTACTTATGACTAAGTACGGGTGTTAAGTGTAGATGGCAACCTACATCAGAAGATAGTGGATAGCCGAAAGTTTATTCAGAGGTAATATGAACATGACAAACTTTTGATCGTGACTCCTTTGGAGATGGCGGTACACGTCTGCTCAGAGGTGATATGGACATGGCAGTTTTTTGTGGACTTAACACTACTGGCGTACTTATGACTAAGTACGGGTGTTAAGTGTAGATGGCAACCTACATCAGAAGATAGTGGATAGCCGAAAGTTTATTCAGAGGTAATATGAACATGACAAACTTTTGATCGTGACTTCTTTGGAGATGGAGGTACACGTCTGCTCAGAGGTGATATGGATATGGCAGTTTTTTGTGGACTTAACACTGCTGGCGTACTTATGACTAAGTACGGGTGTTAAGTGTAGATGGCAACAGTCTGGTATTTTTTTGTAGTGATCGTTCCCTTGCTGGCGTGAATGCCGAGAAGTTAAGTAGCTCGTCGCTTGCTTTTCCTTGCGGAGATCACGGGTGTCATCTGGTTCCCCGTAGAGGTCAGATGTTGTCTTACGCGCGGAGCGTGCTTTGTACTTCCGATTTGGCGCTGAGGCATCATCAGAAGTTTTGTCTATTCTGCCACGGACGGGAGACTGGTTTCTACGCGTAGAGCGCAGTGGATACCTCTGGGTTAGCGCTGAGGCTTTGCCCAAAGTTTTATCTGTACCGCGCATAGCGGAAGACTGGTTTCTACGCGTAGAGCGCAGTGGATACTTCTGGGTTAGCGCTGAGGCTTTGCCCGAAGTTTTGTCTATACCGCGCATAGCGGGAGACTGGTTTCTACGCGTGGAGCATAGTAGATACTTCTGGGTTAGCGCTGAGGCTTTGCCCGAAGTTTCGTCTGCACCGCGCGTAGCGGGAGACTGAATTTTACGTGCAGGGGACGGAGGGAGCAATGCTACAACCTCATTGGTCGGAGAGATCGAAGAGTCCACAGGGATGGTAGAGGATGTCTTGGGCCTCCAGACCTTGCACAGCTTCCTGTTGTTTTGTACAGAGAGAGAGTGAGAGCTACCCCCCGTCCGAAGCATGTCTTCGTAGGCAGACTGGTCGAACTGGACGACCAGTGTCTTCTTCACGGATCCCACGGATACCGCATCGTGTTGAGCAATCGCTTCCTCATCAGAAGAGAAAGATTTCCCCAGTAGAGTCGCCATCTTGTTTGTGGTATTAAACGAAAGAACGAAATATATATAATACAAGGTTTGCACGAAACCCGCTTTCTTTGGTTTACAAACAAACTTGTACAATTTGATCCTATACGGGGATATAGGAGTACAATTTATTTAATCTGGGTATATGATTGCTATAGGTGTCTGATCTGCAGTCGATTACTTTAGCCCTTGGACTACACGATGGTGAAGAAGTGCCGTGGAAGACAGAAAGCAGCTTCATAGGTGGCGAAAGAGGATGGATGCACGATGCCAATGTCGTCGATCGCTACTCTTTGCCTGAGCTCTGGATGCTTCTCTCTCTCTCTCTCTCAAAGACTCTTCGATCTCTCCTCAATCTCCAATGTTTCGACCCGTGGTTCGATCTTCTTTCAAAGTTTCGACCTTGTTCGATTTTTAAAGTCTCGACCTCTTCCTCTGTTGATAGAGGTCTCTATTTATAGAGTTTTGGTGACAGTGACCACTCAATCGGTGTGGAAACCGAGTAGTGGAAAGTACAACACCGTTTTACACAACGGTTAAAATAACCAAAGCCTGCGTATAGATGACCTTTTGAATGAGTGTATGACTCGGGTCCAACTAAGGGACAAAACGCGTATAATCGCTACGAAGATCACGGCGTAGAAGCCACGTAGGTAGGTATCTCCCGTGTAGAAGAGGTTGGCATAGAAGCCAATGTCTGTCACCATGGCGTAGAAGCCAAGTAGGCATAGAAGCCGAGTAGGCATAGAAGCCTGATGGCATAGAAGCCGAATAAGCACAGAAGGCCGAATGAGCATAGAAGCCGAATGAGCATAGAAGCTGAATGGGCATAGAAGCCGAGGTGATGTGGACGTCTTTAGCCGAAATCACGGCTCTTAGAGATATAATCAAATCTCTCGCATTAAATACAGAGATCTGCCATCATCATTAATTGCAGAGGCGTGTTCCGAAGTCCTGCCACCGTTCTGAGCATTCGGTGCAGAGACGTGCCTCGAGCCCTGTACGAAGAGCAGCTTTTGACGTGGCAGTCTGTTTGTCTTCCGTGGAGCATAAACAGTTCACGTTTGCCTGTGTAAAACAAGGCAGCGTATCCCCTTGTATACGTAAAAGCAGTCTCCGCTGAGGGGATGTCAGTAAACGACGGTTCGGTGATATTTAATCAAATCCTCTGCATTAAATGCAGAGATCCGCCATCATACTGTGGGGCGCGTTCCGAGTGGTCTGCCATCTTTCCAGCCGTCGTCTGGGTAGCTGTCACTACCACATTTCCATATAAGGGCATTTGTGTAATTTAGCCATTCTGAATAATTATTTATTTAATAATTGCTGAGTTTTTAAAACTATTTATTTGATGATTGTTTTAGGTCAAGCCCTAGAACCCATTAGGTCAAACCCTAATGACTAAACCCTAATTGTAAACCCAGTTCTAGTGAAACCCTAGAATTCAAATTTCAGGGTGAACCCTCAAAACCCTAGACTGACTTAACCTGAGTCTATTAGATTCTACATGAGAGGGCCAGGGGGTTTAACCTAAAAAGACTAGGCATGGAAACCCTAAAACTAGGTTTAATATAAATAGGAAGCTTTTCTCAAAGCCATCCTTCATGTAGAAAAACAGGAAACCCTAGCCTCCACAAGAGAAGTCATCTCCCCTCCAAATCTTGAAATCAAACCCTAGGTTCCATTTTCTCCTCCTCCAAAGCAAGGAAAGCAGGGAACTTGGGTCAAGGAAACTTGGGAAGGAAGAACTTTCATAGGGAACCATCTCCCTATAGGTAAAAACCCTATTTCTATTCTCTTATTTCTGTTTTCTGAGGATTAATGCCCATTAGGAACCCCCCTTGCTGTTGGATCTCGATTTTGTAGATCTTACATGGAGACCTAAGAAATTTTAGGGTTTAAGTGTCCCCAACATCTGTTTTCCCCAATTTTCGTGAACCCTAGCCCTAGGAAATTGTATGTAGACAGATTTCCCCATTTTCATGTAGATGTAAATTCGATTTTAGGGTTTACTTATCTAGGTATTCTAATTTCTGCATGTTTGGGTGTACCCAGAAAAATTTCATAGGCGTATAGATAGGCTGTGAGTTAGGGGTTCCCTGTGCATAGTCGGGTTTTAGAGTGGTGTGTGTTGGGTTTCCATGGGGCACATTCGAAACAGGGATTTTGTGTGTGTCAGTGTATCCTGAACCAGTGTCAGATTACCTATGGGTAGCATGCCAGTGTGAGTTAACTGTGTCCCTGTTAAAATCTGTGTGTTTGACCAGTGGGTGTTATGTATCTCTGTGGTATCAGAATCATGTCTGTGGGAGTCTTGTGTTTCAGTTATGTATGTTAGTATCAATTTTAGAGGTGACTATGTGTGGGAATGTGAATTTGCAGAGAGTTTAGTTCTGTGCACAGTTGGGGGTTTCACTGTGTAGTGTGTGTTTTTCCCTGTGCAGTTGAGAAGTTGTATGTGTTCCTGTGTGAATTCAGTATCTAGAGGGTAAGCAGTGTGCAGCATACACCTGATGTGAGAACTAGGTAGCCTGGGTAGTTCAAATCTGTTAAACTCTGTGTGTTTGGGTTAGGATATAGTGTGTGTCTCAGTGTTATGTATTTGTGTCTGTGTATAGGTCTAGTATCAGTACCTGTGTCCATATGTAATTAGCATGTGTGTGTGTAGAATTTTATGCCCAGTGTGTAGATGAGTGAGAAATTCTCAGTGTATTACCTATATGAACAGATGTGTAGGTAGAGTTTATATCAGTTTTGTCTTAGGATTGTGTGTGTGTGTTTTAGAACTGTGTGGCTGGGTTCTGTGTCAGTTAAATTACTTAGAGGGCAGTGTGTTAATGGGTATCAGTAAATCAACTGTGCAGTGAGTTTAGGTGATTAATGTGTAGCAGTGTGTTTAGGTATGCCCATACCTGTGTGTCTCTTAGTGAGCAGATAGGATTGTTAGAGCATTAGTAGTTAGCCACTTAATGTGCATTGGTTACCTATATAGTTTAGCATGTGCTGTGTATCAGTACCTGGGAAATTCAGTGAGTTGATACTAGGAGTAGGGGTGTTATTGTTTAGAAATTAGGAAGTCCCAGTGAACTGTGACTGTGTATCAGTGCACAGTATGTACTAGTTAGGTGCAGTAGTGTGTAGTGTATGTGTATCAGTTGGGTGAGTGTCTGGGTGTGTGAGTGTGAGAGAGGGCAGTATGGAAGAGTGTTAAATTTCAGTATCTTAACTATGTGGGCCTATGTGCTGCTGTACAGGAGAAATGTCAGAATGCAGTGAGGATTTTGGACTGTGCAGTGAACACCAGTGTGTATGGTGTTAGATGTCAGTAAACTGACTGTGAACTCAGTGTATGCATAAACTGTACATGGGAGTGAGGAGTCTCATCTTAGAAATTTAGGTGAGTAAGTATATATATATCAGCAGGCAGTTTTATGTGTACTGTGTTACCTGAGTGTTAATGTGCATCAGTGGGGGCAAGTGGCTAGTGTATGTGTATAAATTCTATAGGTCTGTATGTGTGTGTGCTGTAGGTAGATGACCCAGTGTGTGTATTGGTGCAGTGAGTATAGTTAGGTGAGTGTTGTGTGCCATAGAACCAGTGCCTATGTGAGAGTGTTGTGTGAGGCCAGTGAGTATCTGTGTGTAAGTGTAGTGTGTAGTAATTAGTGACTGTGTTCTGTTTAGGGGTTAACAAGTAATGAGTTAGGTATTTCTATATAGAAATGTTTCACACAACACCTCTCTTGCTAGAAAACCCTAGCTTACTTATATCTTGGGATTGGCCTAATGTGAGACCAAGTTGACTAGTATTGACCAATAGACCTTGGTAAGACCTAGAAGCCTCGCATTTAATTAATTAAGCATGTTAATCCCTTAAATTCAGTATCTGATATTTATATTCCATAAATAGGTCATTTTGATCTCTCCTTGGATATTGATCCTCACACTTTGCTCAGGACCACAGGCGAGTACATTCTCTGACAGTTTTCATTGTTGATTACTTCTATAAATTGTAGTGTATTATATACTTGATTCCGACACTATGGATACACGAGTTAGCACCCTAGATCCCCATCATGAGGAGTCGTGATTGGAATCCACCGTGCTAGCTGGGGAGGGGGAAATTATTAGTAGATTATGTGATCATATCCAAATCCTTTACATACATCATAGCTCACCCCACTTCTCACGTCGGGTGCGGCCTGACCATCATCATGCTTCATAGCTGTTATATATGATTAGCCTGACCATTATCATGCATCATAGCTAACCATATGGTTAGCCTGACTTTCAAGAATCATAGCTAATCATATATAACCAGCCTGATCTAGTCCCAAGCCGATCACATAACAAACTGATATTTCACACACTTAGCTAGATGTTTTATCTTTATTCAGATTACTTGTTCTAGCATTCACTATTTATTGTTCATTGCTAGATGCTCTATTGTCTATTTCATTTTCTCCTGTACTTCACATGTTCAGCTTTTATTTCCATCTTGTATCTCTTACACTGTTTATAGACTTTGTCAATTTAATGAAACTGCTGTTAGTGCTTGTGCTTCGCTCCAATCCTGACTGGATAATATTTTTCAGAGGACCTGGAGGATCTTTGCCCCACTCATTACGGCCCAGGATTAGAGGGTGATTTCACTCCAGAAACCCCAGAGGAGTTGCCTAGCCTCGAGGAAAACGTACCTGGCCGCTCTTAGACTACTTTTTCTGTATTTATTGTTTTAGACTGAGACTGAGATGTACTTATTATTTTGTGACTTTGTGAGGTCATTTAGACCCAGGATTTAAGTTGGACTTATTGTGGATGGTTTATTTAGAACTCTTTTCAATTCTCATCGTGCCATTATGTTTATAGTTGTGATTGAGTATATTATAGAACTGTGAATTATTTATCTTTGTCCTCCGTACGGAGTTGAGACTATTGACAGGATATACTATGTTTGTGACCTAGACAGCGTTCTACCGCCGATGCTGCGGCGTAGGCTGGACGTACCCACGACTCATGCCTAATTTCCGGGTGCGGGTCGTGACACATTTTTAGTGGTGGCCCATGCAGGTCCAGCTTCGTAAGTTGTGCGGTGTCGTGGTAGTGCGACAACTTAGTTGTACTACTGCGAGCCTATTTTAGGAAATAGGATTTAGGTCGAGGATATGCTCAATCACAATTAGGGAATTCTGATTCTTATGATGCTATTCTTAATGATTAATTCCTTTCGAAATTTTTCTGTCCTTCCTTGATATCATATCTATTGCCTTAATTGAATCTTTCGATCTGTCTTCAGGATGCCGCCAAGAAGGTCCTAGAGACTCGGAGCAGCAGATTCAGAGAGGTCTGCCACCTCTCGCGCTGCCGGACAGACATCAGCAGCACCTCCTACATCTCCAGTACACGTGGGAGTGTCTGCAGCATTCGGGGGTCCACCACCACCAGTTCAGAGGGTCCTCACAGCTACGACGGCACCACCACCTCCACCACCACCAGTTCAGCATCCAGGAGGTGTGCCCGTCGATGGAGCACAAATGTTCGCTTTGATTCAGGGCATGGTCGATGCCCAGAGGACGTCGGCAGAGGCCCAGAGAGTGCAGGCTGAGGCACATCAGGCCCAGACAGAGATGATGAGGGTGAACATGGAGAATGCTCACCAAGTGGCTCTCCAGGCTGTGGAGAGAGTCACTCAGCAGCAGCAACAACCTGGTCAGCAACAACAGAGGCCGGGCACCATTGTGGACTTCAAGAGGATGATGCCTCGGGAGTTCAAGGGGACAGAAGGGATACTCTACGTCGATGATTGGCTAGAGGACATCGAGAGGAACTTGCGTTTGGCACAGATTCCAGAGGCGCTCCAGATCGAGGCCGCTGGCAGCCAGATGTTCGACATTGCCCTGACATGGTTTCGCACGGAGCCGAGACTCTTGCGCAGAGGACTCACTTGGGAGGATTTCAAGGAACTCTTCAAAGAAAAGTTCTTTCCTGATGTTGCCTTGGGAGCTTTGGAGAGTCAGTTCCATGACTTAGCCCAGGGGAGCTCGTCCGTCGATGAGTATGCCGCGGAGTTTTCCCGCCTGAGTCGCTTCGCGCCATCGATGATTAGAGATCCGGGGGACAGGGCCCGGAAATTCAGAAAGGGGCTGACAAGGGAGATCAAGTCTCGCACGTCGGGACGTCGCACAGCTACCTACAAGGGCATATTGATGGATGCCCAAGTAGCCGAGGACGACTTGGGCCTCAGGCCTAAGAGGGGACGCGATGGTTCCGGAGGAGCAAACAGTAGTACGGGATCGGGCAAGCGTCCACACTTTCAGCAGCAACAGCAGAGACCCTTTCAGCAGCAGCATCAGGCACCAGCCCGAGGGCAGGTCCAGCAGCAGCAACAGAGACAGAACCAGCCCGCCATCCAGTGTGCTTACTGCGGGAAGATGGGACATACTAGAGATATCTGCAGGAAGAGATTGGGCTCATGTCTATCCTGTGGATCGACGACACACCAGCTGAAGGATTGTCCTACCTTTCGTCCAGGTCAGGGTGGAGCAGCCGCCCAGAGAGGATCAGACAGGGTGCCTACCGCACCAGGAGGCCAACAACAGAGGGGACCACTTCCACCACAACATCAGAAGTTCGCCCAGCATCAGCAGCAGAGAGGTGCACCCCAGGGGCGAGCATACGCCATGGCAGTCGAGGAGATCGAGCCAGCAGGAGACTTGATCACAGGTTCGGTTCTTCTCGATTGTATTCCCGTATTTACCTTATTCGACTCTGGCGCTTCCCATAGTTTTGTGTCTGTATCATATGCACTTCGACATCATTTAGACACAGAACCATTAGCTAGGACTTGCAAGATCATGACCGGTGGAGGTATCATCTTAGTCCGTGATCACTGCAAGGACCGGAGAGTGTCAGTAGGAGGCCGAGACTTGAGCGTGAGCTTACTTGTCATGCCACTTCCGGGGTACGATATCGTACTCGGAATGGACTGGTTGAGTAGGCATCATGCTACTATAGATTGTTATAGAGGCAGAGTATTGTTTAGACCACCAGGAGAGCCGGAGTTTGAGGTCGTCAAAGAAGCAGCGGAACAGAAGAGGAGCACATTTTGCGGAGCCAGGGCAGAAGAAGAGGAGTTGCCACATCCTCTGATAGCGGAGTTCCTGGATGTATTTCCAGAAGAGCTGCCAGGCTTGCTGCCAGACAGAGATGTTGAATTCTCTATAGACTTGGTTCCAGGAGCGGAGCCTATTTCACAACATGTCTATAGAGTCAACAACAGCGAGCTGGCAGAACTGAAGAAGCAAGTTGAGGAGCTGCAGGACAAAGGCTTCATCAAATCCAGTTCATCACCATGGGGAGCTCCGGTATTGTTCGTACCGAAGAAGGACGGCACGGTGCGTATGTGCATTGATTATAGAGCTTTGAACAATATCACTATCAAGAACAAGTACCCGCTGCCGAGGATAGATGATCTTTTCGATCAGTTGAGCGGGGCGAGGGTGTTTTCAAAGATAGATTTGAGGTCAGGCTATCACCAGGTGAAGGTGAAGAAAGAAG
This sequence comes from Iris macrosiphon, assembly GCA_036927795.1. Taxonomy (NCBI): domain Eukaryota; kingdom Viridiplantae; phylum Streptophyta; class Magnoliopsida; order Asparagales; family Iridaceae; genus Iris; species Iris macrosiphon. The sequence continues at coordinate 73,271,354 of JAYESA010000018.1, read as the reverse complement.
ACACGCCGAAGACAGCTTTTCGGACCAGATACGGCCAGTTTGAGTTCATGGTGATGCCATTTGGTTTAACCAATGCACCGGCAGTATTCATGAACTTGATGAACAAGGTGTTCCACCAGTACCTTGACAAGTTCGTGGTGGTGTTCATCGACGATATCCTTGTATATTCCAAGACTCCGGAGGAGCACGAAGAGCACCTGAGGTTGGTCTTAGAGACTCTCAGGAGGGAGAAGCTGTACGGAAAACTCTCTAAGTGTGAATTCTTCCTTGACAAGGTCGAATTTCTTGGGCATGTGGTGTCGGGTGACAGAATCTCGGTTAACCCAAAGAAGATCGAGGCAGTGGAGTCGTGGGCTACCCCCAGTTCGGTAGCTGAGATCAGGAGTTTTCTCGGGCTAGCAGGATACTACAGGAGGTTTGTACAAGACTTCTCCAAGATTGCAGCGCCGATGACCAGGCTGACTAGGAAGGATGTGGATTTTGTGTGGACGGAGGAGTGCCAGGCTGCATTTGATGAGCTGAAGAAGAGATTGACAACAGCTCCAGTTTTGACGTTGCCAGCAGGGACAGGTGGTTTCACCATCTACAGTGATGCTTCAGGGAAGGGTCTGGGATGCGAGGCTCTGAGGAGTATCAGAGCACAGGTTCAGATGGGATTATCGGACGACTTTACTATCGCAGATGATGGTTCTTTACGGCACGGCACGAGGATATGTGTGCCAAGCGGGGAGCTGCGCGAGGAGGTTTTGCAGGAGGCACACCGCTCTCAGTACTCGATGCATCCCGGTGCCAACAAGATGCATCGAGACTTGAGGGAGCACGTATGGTGGTATGGAATGAAGCGCGAGGTAGCACGCTTCGTATCTCGGTGTCTAGTGTGCCAGCAGGTAAAGGCAGACCGGCAGAGGCCAGGGGGTTTGCTTCAACCTTTACCGATTCCAGAATGGAAATGGGAGCACGTGACCATGGATTTTGTTTCAGGGCTTCCACGTTCTCCCGGAGGGAAGGACGCGATTTGGGTCATCGTGGACAGGTTGACCAAATCAGCCCATTTCTTACCTTTCAAGGTGGGCACGTCGACAGAAAAGCTAGCAGAGATGTACGTGCGGCAGATTGTTAGACTTCATGGAGTGCCTGTGAGCATCGTCTCGGATCGGGATAGCCGTTTCACTTCCCACTTCTGGAGGAGTCTGCAGGCTAGCTTGGGCACTCAGCTCAAGTTCAGTACCGCATATCACCCCCAGACAGACGGGCAGTCTGAACGGACTATTCAGACTCTCGAGGATATGCTACGCACTTGCGTTCTAGATCTCGGAGGTTCTTGGGAGGATCATCTGCACCTGGTAGAGTTTGCTTACAACAACAGCTACCAGGCCAGCATCGAGATGTCACCATTTAAGGCTCTTTATGGACGGAGGTGTCGTACACCGCTATCATGGGACGACGTTGGAGAGAGAGCCTTGCTAGGACCAGAAATGGTCGTGGATGCAGCAGAAAAGGTGAAACTCATCAGAGACAGACTGCGAGTGGCGCAGGACAGACAGCGGCATTGGGCCGACAGCCACCGTAGACCCCTTGAGTTTCAGGTATAGATTATTGTTTTCTGGTTGTGTTTGTTGTTTGTTTAGACTGCGTGCTGAGATTGTTTTGTTTTAGGTTGGCGACCTAGTATTCCTACGGATTTCTCTGACGCGTGGAACGATTCGCTTTGGTAGAAGCGGGAAGCTTAGCCCACGCTACATCGGACCTTTCGGTATTCTTGCAAGGATAGGTGCAGTGGCGTATAGACTAGACTTGCCGCCTGCACTAGAGGGAGTGCATGATGTGTTTCTCATACTGCCCTCCAATCCATCAATGTCATCTTCCGGATCGTTGGGCTCTACTGGTAGATCTTTTTCTGCAAGTCTGTCTTCGTATACTTGCAGAGCAATTCCTCCGAGATTGAGGTTTTCGGAGAAATTATTGACCAGTTCATACTTATCGTTGTAATCTTGGATTCGAGATATGAAATCGATAAGCAGAATGTTCTGAGAAGCTGACATTTGGCACCCTGGATTCTTCGGCTATTGATTTCTATAAATGGAAATATAGTGAATATTCAGATGATGAAGACAACCTGAATATATTAAATAATGAGGAAGGAGAAAGTAGCAGTCAAACACAGTTAATGTTACCAGGACCTCCTGGTCTCTATCCTACTTTCACTGGAAGAGAAGAAGCTATGCCTCCAGTTGAAACTCCTCAAATAAATCCAGAGGTTAGTCTTGCTCACAGAGAGACAAGTACTGAACCCAATATTACTCCTAATATGCCTATATCTAATTTTAATCCATCAACAAGAGAGGATTGGGTCAATTATAGAACCCAAAAAAGCTCCTATAAAAATAAACAAAATAACTTTAGTGATGGACTCATCCTTAATATCGATAATATTCCTCATAGAGAAATAAAAAGATATGTTGATAATTGGGGACAGCAGATGTGTGGAACTATCTATTTCATCCATCAACCTTTAAATACTAGACAATTTCTCAACATGGCCACTAGCTATTGGAAGGGGGATGCCCTTGCATGGCTAAGAAGCCTTGAAGTTGGAAATGAAGCTATGACTGAAAGGGTCAGAGCTATTGAAGATCCACAAAAGGCACTCGGAGAGCTTATTGCTCTTTTAGTTGCTGATTTCACAGGAGATGAAATCTATAGTGAAATCGATTATGAAAAATTACTTCATAAAATGAAGCTTTGCGACATTTGTATGCTAGAAGAATTCACGGCAAAATTCATTGGTCTTTTATTTCATCTAAAAGTGGTTAACCAGAAGGAATTTTGGTTAAAGGGATTTTTTACTAAAATACCCTACCCATGGAATAATATTATACAGAAACGGTATGATGAAATTCGAAATAATACACATTCAACCGGCTTGTTAAAAAGGGCTTGTATGGAAGCTATGGAAAGAATCTGTGAACAAGCCAAGGCACAAAAGCAAATGAATAAAACTATTAAAAATTCTAGGTTGGGATATAATTGTTGTCCGAAATATGACGACGATATTAACGCCCAATTTGGATGTCCTCCAGAGTATGGCAGGACGATCAAAAAGAAATATAAAGCTTTCCAGAAGAAAGGAAAAACTAAATATAAAATCACGAGAAGAAAATGGAAGCCTAATTTTAGGCGAAAGGTTAAAGCTGATAAAGATGAAACCGGCAAGGATATGGTTAAAAAGAAGAAATTCATAAAAAGAAAAAAGTTTAGAAAGGGTTGTAAATGCTTTAAATGCAATAAGGAGGGACATTTTGCTAATGAATGTCCTACTAGCATTCAAGCGGTTACAATAAGAGATCTTGTTGAATATGGTATTCATCTCGGTACTATTGATGAAATTAGCAGTGACACTTCTGTTTCATCCCTATACGAAGTCGAAACTGATTATTCGGATAGTTCAGATTCTAATGATCTTGAACACAGTCTGAATCATCTTAAAATCAATATGATTACTATAAACAAAACCCAAAATCAAATAAGGGTTACTTTATTGGATGTTCAAGCCATTCTTCCAAAGAAAGGAGGAATATCTGCTGGATATACTTTATATGTTAACAAGAATGTAAGACTTCGAAGATATCATACAATGGAAATCTTCCTTGATATTAGAATCTTTATACCTATGGGATATTACGGAATTATACATAATATTCCTCTACATGCCAGTAAGAACATCTTTATTACCTACGGTTTTATTGAGCCCGTCTCTAAAGCCAATGTTTCTATAATAGTGAAAAATACTTCTTATGAAGATAGAGATTATATGTTTGAACATGGTGATCCTATTGGATTACTAGTAATACATAAATATGAAGACCTTCCAATGATTAGAGAAGAATCACCCGCTGAAACATCAGCAGAGCCTATAGTAACCAATCTCCGAGAGGGATCAAGAGAAAGTTACTATGAATTTAGAATCTATATGAATAAATTTTCATTAGAAGAAACTTCTAATTCAAGTTTCCCTGATAGTGAGGGAGAACATTTAGAAATATCGGATGAAGATTTAGAAAACCTAAAGGAATTAATTCCTCATTCTGATAAAAGAGAGGTTTATAAGCCTGTCTCTCTCCAATCTAGATTTCTAAATAAATACACATATATATTCGAAAGAATGCAGGGAAATATAGAATTAAAAGGAGATGAAGACTTTTCTTCAATACAACTTCTTGACAAAGTTAAAATGGAACGATTACGAAGAAAATATCCTAAAATGAAATATCTTCATATAGGGTTAATTCAACTAAAGATTACGGGTCTATTCAGATCGGGTATTGATACTCCCATTCTTTTAGCTACCCTGAGCAGCCCGTAGAGATCTTGGACCGCAGAGAGAAGGTGTTGCGGAACCAAACTATTCCCTTGGTTCGTGTTGCATGGAGACATCACTCTCCAGGGGAGTCGACCTGGGAGAGAGAGGACGAGATGCGCGAGCAATACCCGTATCTCTTCTAGACTTGAGGTATATTTCCTTTCCTGAGTTCATTCTTGTTCTAGTTCAGTCCAATTTCGAGGACGAAATTTCTTTTAGGAGGGTAGACTTGTCACTACCACATTTCCATATAAGGGCATTTGTGTAATTTAGCCATTCTGAATAATTATTTATTTAATAATTGCTGAGTTTTTAAAACTATTTATTTGATGATTGTTTTAGGTCAAGCCCTAGAACCCATTAGGTCAAACCCTAATGACTAAACCCTAATTGTAAATCCAGTTCTAGTGAAACCCTAGAATTCAAATTTCAGGGTGAACGCTCAAAACCCTAGACTGACTTAACCTGAGTCTATTAGATTCTACATGAGAGGGCCAGGGGGTTTAACCTAAAAAGACTAGGCATGAAAACCCTAAAACTAGGTTTAATATAAATAGGAAGCTTTTCTCAAAGCCATCCTTCATGTAGAAAAACAGGAAACCCTAGCCTCCACAAGAGAAGTCATCTCCCCTCCAAATCTCGAAATCAAACCCTAGGTTCCATTTTCTCCTCCTCCAAAGCAAGGAAAGCAGGGGACTTGGGTCAAGGAAACTTGGGAAGGAAGAACTTTCATAGGGAACCATCTCCCTATAGGTAAAAACCCTATTTCTATTCTCTTATTTCTGTTCTCTGAGGATTAATGCCCATTAGGAACCCCCCTTGCTGTTGGATCTCGATTTTGTAGATCTTACATGGAGACCTAAGAAATTTTAGGGTTTAAGTGTCCCCAACATCTATTTTCCCCAATTTTCGTGAACCCTAGCCCTAGGAAATTGTATGTAGACAGATTTCCCCATTTTCATGTAGATGTAAATTCGATTTTAGGGTTTACTTATCTAGGTATTCTAATTTCTGCATGTTTGGGTGTACCCAGATAAATTTCATAGGCGTATAGATAGGCTGTGAGTTAGGGGTTCCCTGTGCATAGTCGGGTTTTAGAGTGGTGTGTGTTGGGTTTCCATGGGGCACATTCGAAACAGGGATTTTGTGTGTGTCAGTGTATCCTGAACCAGTATCAGATTACCTATGGGTAGCATGCCAGTGTGAGTTAACTGTGTCCCAGTTAAAATCTGTGTGTTTGACCAGTGGGTGTTATGTATCTCTGTGGTATCAGAATCATGTCTGTGGGAGTCTTGTGTTTCAGTTATGTATGTTAGTATCAATTTCAGAGGTGACTATGTGTGGAAATGTGAATTTGCAGAGAGTTTAGTTCTGTGCACAGTTGGGGGTTTCACTGTGTAGTGTGTGTTTTTCCCTGTGCAGTTGAGAAGTTGTATGTGTTCCTGTATGAATTCAGTATCTAGAGGGTAAGCAGTGTGCAGCATACACCTGATGTGAGAACTAGGTAGCCTGGGTAGTTCAAATCTGTTAAACTCTGTGTGTTTGGGTTAGGATATAGTGTGTGTCTCAGTGTTATGTATTTGTGTCTGTGTATAGGTCTAGTATCAGTACCTGTGTCCATATGTAATTAGCATGTGTGTGTGTAGAATTTTATGCCCAGTGTGTAGATGAGTGAGAAATTCTCAGTGTATTACCTATATGAACAGATGTGTAGGTAGAGTTTATATCAGTTTTGTCTTAGGATTGTGTGTGTGTGTTTTAGAACTGTGTGGCTGGGTTCTGTGTCAGTTAAATTACTTAGAGGGCAGTGTGTTAATGGGTATCAGTAAATCAACTGTGCAGTGAGTTTAGGTGATTAATGTGTAGCAGTGTGTTTAGGTATGCCCATACCTGTGTGTCTCTTAGTGAGCAGATAGGATTGTTAGAGCATTAGTAGTTAGCCACTTAATGTGCATTGGTTACCTATATAGTTTAGCATGTGTCACGACCCGCACCCGGTTTAGGGGCACGAGTGCGTGGGTACGTCCAGCCTACGCCGCAGCATCGGCGGTAGAACGCTGTCTAGGTCAAGTACTATCTAAATAATCTCACACTAGTATCCAACTCCATAAGGAGACACGGAGAACACTATAAAGATGAACAACATACTCAATCACAATTACAGCACAATAAGAATTTGGAGAACAAAAGAGTACGACACAAGACTAATGATAAAACAATCATACCTGTAATCAGGAACAACCAATCTCCAAGTATCAGAACAAGCCCACTAAGGTCACAGTCTGGAAAAATATTTTCCAGTCAGGAAGGAGCAAAGTACATCTCTAAATAGCAGTTCTATATAAATGACATAAACTATGTAGCAGTTCTAGATGGAAACATACCAGATGCATGTATAAGTACGAGAAATGTACAATGAGAGAAGTACTGGAAATACTGTAAGTAAATGCAGGAAAAGAAACAATATGTCCATGAGCAAGAATTCTATGACTAAGTGTGTGAGTACTAGCTTTAACATGTGATCGGCTTGGGAACTTGATCAGGCTGGTTACATGTGATTAGCTATGATTCATGGAAGGTCAGGCTAACCGTTGGTTAGCTATGATGCATGGAGAGGTCAGGCTAATCACACGTAACAGCTATGAGGCATGGAGATGGTCAGGCCGCACCCGACGTGAGATGTGGGGTGAGCTATGATGCATGGATAGTTGGGTATGATCACATATCTACACTAAAGTACTCCCCAAACCCCCGACTGGTATAGTAGATCCAATCATGGTACGCTATGGCACGGGATTCCCTAAGGAAGGTAGCAAATCTCTCCGGGAATTAGTGTCTGTACATGCACAAGATATCAAGGAAACAAGTCTCGTACAAGCTACACCATGAATAAGGAATAACATCTCATGACGAGATCCGTGTATACCAATCCGTGTAACCATCGTGTCAAGATCATGGATATTTACACTAGATACAGTGAACATAGGAGATATCATAAATTAGAAACTAATCAGAGAATGTACTCGCCTTGGGTCCTTAGCTGGTAAAACCAATGTCCTGTTCCAGAGTATCCCCTGGGTAAACCAACAGTCCTATAAACATAACACAAGCAAACCACATTCGCATCAGATGCTACACTAACACAGTTAAAAATACTGGTCTCAGGGCCATGTCAGGCAGGGCACTAGTCAACTAGGGTCATCTAGTAGGGACACGTATATAATATACATTACACTTATTATACTTACAATATTTATACATGCACCAATTTAAATGTATTTACAATATATATATATCTTTTAAATACATATTTGATTTATACTAGTTGAACATTATATATGTATACTCATACATATGCTAAAATACCTTTTTAAAATATATATATATATAAATACTAAATTGATTACATATACTAGAAATACGTATTTACATATATAAATCATTTCGAACTTATTTTGAACAATAATTTCAAATAAAAGTTTATTTATAAAAACTAGAATTTATGTAAAAGCCAATATTTTCATTTATGGTAAAATCGGTCACCGATCCAATAAACTAATTTTTGAACTCATTTTATTATTGAAACTATATTTTTAATAATAATATAAAACCCAAGATTTATTATATTTAACATAATCAAAAACCTTTTAATTTAATACGTAAAAATGAACTAATTACATGAAATCACTAAACTAATTATGTGAAAATACTAACTAATTAATTAATAGTTACTAACTAATCAATAATTAATTACTGATTAATAAATTATTAAAACTTAATTACTGAATAATTATAACTAATATAATTAAACTAATTGCATAAATTACTAACTAATTGATTATGAATTAATTAACTGATTACAAATTTATTAACTAATTAATCTAATTATAATTTAAACTAATTATATTTAACTAATATAGATACTGAACTAATTATATTACTAACTGTTTACATATAAATTAACCAAATTGATTAAATACTAACTACTGATTATAATTTAATTAAAGGATTAAGAAATAATTAACTATTCCAATGATAATTTTAATTAAACTAACCATGTATTAACTAACTAATTACACAAAAATAACTAATTATGTAAACTAAACTAGTTATGTGTAATTGTTAATTTAATTATATGTAATTAATAACTAATTAATTATTAACACTGATTAAACATTAACTAAATAATTTAAAATCTTAAAACTAAATTAATTATATACTAATATAACTAAATATATTAACTGACTCTTTACAATTACACAGAATAAAAGAAAGGGAAGGAGAAGAGGGGCTCACGGGGGGATTTTCCGTCGAGGTCGGCGCGGGGCTCCGCCGGGGTCGGCGCAGGTGAGGCGGCAGCGGGAACTCAGCGGCGGGCTCGACTCGAGGCGGTGGCGGGCTGCTCCAGATCTCGGCGGCGGTGACTTCGTTCCAGCGGCGGCGGAAGGAGATCTTGGCCGCCGGCGGTGGCTGGATCTGCAGCGGCGGTCGACTCGGCTCGAGACGGCGGCGTTCGGCGCTCGAGGAGGCGGGCTCGGCGCTCGAGGAGGCGGCTTCCCGGCTTCAGCGGCGACGACGACGACGACTCCGGGCGGCGGCTTGACGAGGGCTCGGCTCGAGGGTGAGGTGGTCCGAGGCGGCTCCAGCGGCGGTGGAACTCGAGGAGGTGGCGGTTCAACCCAGGGCAGCGACAGGGCGGCGACGACGACTCGATCTAGGGTTAGGGTCGGTGTCTGTGAACGGGTCGGGGTTGGGTTCGTGTCCGGGGCTGGACACGACGGGGTGCTGTACTGTGGACGTGTCCGGGGCTGCCGGACACGGGGATGCTGTTGTACAGTGGAGGAGGTGGATGTGTCCGGTGTGTCGGACACGGAAAAATCTGTTTGTAATATTGTAACCGGACACAGGAAATGAAATGGATACGGTGGGACACCCGGGGTCAGACCCGAGGCCATCACGGCTGACACGGTGATGTTGGACACACGGACACGAGTACACAAAATGATGGTGGCTGTGGCTTTGAGGGAATTTGTGGAGGCTAGCCAATGAATTGAAGATTAGGGTTTCTAGGGAAATGTGAGAATGAGAACCTAAATAGGGAGAGATGGTGTGGGATAAAGGGTTGCGGGTTGGCCCAATGATGAATGGCCCAGAATTAATCAAACGGGTTTCTCACGTGGGAAAAATGAGGGTGTGGGCTAGTTAATGGGAAATGGAAATTTGTAAAAATAACAAATAAAGATTATAATTTCAGAAAATATTTTTAGGAAAGCTAGCTAATTTCCAATTAGCTACTAATTAATACATTTTGCAAAATCTTGAAAGTATGACATTTATTTATCTACTATCCCAATAAATAAAAATTTGTTTTATTTCATGAACTAGTCTTTTAAATAAATATTTAGTTAAAACAATAATTTTTTTATGATTCAAACCAATAAATATTTGAAACTAGAAATATATATATTATTATTTATGTACTTATTTTATAAGAAAGCGACATTTATGAAAAAATGATTTTTATACAAGATTATAAATTATCTTCTACAATCAAACATCGTTCAAATCCTAATAAAAATTTCAAGGAGAAATATTTTATAAAACTTGATATTTTTAAAATAAATTAAAATCTAATTATTTTGGAAATTGGAAATCGGAGGTTACAGCATGTGCTGTGTATCAGTACCTGGGAAATTCAGTGAGTTGATACTAGGAGTAGGGGTGTTATTGTTTAGAAATTAGGAAGTCCCAGTGAACTGTGACTGTGTATCAGTGCACAGTATGTACTAGTTAGGTGCAGTAGTGTGTAGTGTATGTGTTTCAGTTGGGTGAGTGTCTGGGTGTGTGAGTGTGAGAGAGGGCAGTGTGGAAGAGTGTTAAATTTCAGTATCTTAACTATGTGGGCCTATGTGCTGCTGTACAGGAGAAATGTCAGAATGCAGTGAGGATTTTGGACTGTGCAGTGAACACCAGTGTGTATGGTGTTAGATGTCAGTAAACTGACTGTGAACTCAGTGTATGCATAAACTGTACATGGGAGTGAGGAGTCTCATCTTAGAAATTTAGGTGAGTAAGTATATATATATCAGCAGGCAGTTTTATGTGTACTGTGTTACCTGAGTGTTAATGTGCATCAGTGGGGGCAAGTGGCTAGTGTATGTGTATAAATTCTATAGGTCTGTATGTGTGTGTGCTGTAGGTAGATGACCCAGTGTGTGTATTGGTGCAGTGAGTATAGTTAGGTGAGTGTTGTGTGCCATAGAACCAGTGCCTATGTGAGAGTGTTGTGTGAGGCCAGTGAGTATCTGTGTGTAAGTGTAGTGTGTAGTAATTAGTGACTGTGTTCTGTTTAGGGGTTAACAAGTAATGAGTTAGGTATTTCTATATAGAAATGTTTCACACAACACCTCTCTTGCTAGAAAACCCTAGCTTACTTATATCTTGGGATTGGCCTAATGTGAGACCAAGTTGACTAGTATTGACCAATAGACCTTGGTAAGACCTAGAAGCCTCGCATTTAATTAATTAAGCATGTTAATCCCTTAAATTCAGTATCTGATATTTATATTCCATAAATAGGTCATTTTGATCTCTCCTTGGATATTGATCCTCACACTTTGCTCAGGACCACAGGCGAGTACATTCTCTGACAGTTTTCATTGTTGATTACTTCTATAAATTGTAGTGTATTATATACTTGATTCCGACACTATGGATACACGAGTTAGCACCCTAGATCCCCATCATGAGGAGTCGTGATTGGAATCCACCGTGCTAGCTGGGGAGGGGGAAATTATTAGTAGATTATGTGATCATATCCAAATCCTTTACATGCATCATAGCTCACCCCACTTCTCACGTCGGGTGCGGCCTGACCATCATCATGCTTCATAGCTGTTATATATGATTAGCCTGACCATTATCATGCATCATAGCTAACCATATGGTTAGCCTGACTTTCAAGAATCATAGCTAATCATATATAACCAGCCTGATCTAGTCCCAAGCCGATCACATAACAAACTGATATTTCACACACTTAGCTAGATGTTTTATCTTTATTCAGATTACTTGTTCTAGCATTCACTATTTATTGTTCATTGCTAGATGCTCTATTGTCTATTTCATTTTCTTCTGTACTTCACATGTTCAGCTTTTATTTCCATCTTGTATCTCTTACACTGTTTATAGACTTTGTCAATTTAATGAAACTGCTGTTAGTGCTTGTGCTTCGCTCCAATCCTGACTGGATAACATTTTTCAGAGGACCTGGAGGATCTTTGCCCCACTCATTACGGCCCAGGATTAGAGGGTGATTTCACTCCAGAAACCCCAGAGGAGTTGCCTAGCCTCGAGGAAAACGTACCTGGCCGCTCTTAGACTACTTTTTCTGTATTTATTGTTTTAGACTGAGACTGAGATGTACTTATTATTTTGTGACTTTGTGAGGTCATTTAGACCCAGGATTTAAGTTGGACTTATTGTGGATGGTTTATTTAGAACTCTTTTCAATTCTCATCGTGCCATTATGTTTATAGTTGTGATTGAGTATATTATAGAACTGTGAATTATTTATCTTTGTCCTCCGTACGGAGTTGAGACTATTGACAGGATATACTATGTTTGTGACCTAGACAGCGTTCTACCGCCGATGCTGCGGCGTAGGCTGGACGTACCCACGACTCATGCCCAATTTCTGGGTGCGGGTCGTGACAGTAGCCGTGCAGCACTTTTTGTCAGGAGTCAGATGTCAGGTTCACTGCGTGACTTGACAGGTTCATTTCGGAGAAGATGAAGCGTTCCTCGTACGTTTTAACGCTGCTATAAAAGTGGATGAGTTTTACGCCATGGAGGCGATGAAGCACCCCGTCTACGCTGAAGCGGCCTGGACATACTGCATTTACGCGGATGATCCCATCATATTTTACGCCATGCTCAGCGAAAATGCTCCGTTGCACTCTTGATGGCCTTGAGGTCCCCTGCTTACATTGTCCTGCATCACCATGTTGCGTAGAGCTATCCAGCGTATTTTTTATGCTTCTACACCCACAACTAATACCTATGGTCATACAACATATGTATATTACAGTCATACCTAGTACTAGCAATCAATTTCCCTCGAAATACATATATATATATCAACTAATTATTATACACACATGCACGCACACGTACACTAGTTATTAGGTTCACCAACATATGTCTTACAATCACATCTAACAAACTCCCATAAAGTTTCATGCTATCCCTAGTACCATTCACATATGCACACATAAAATCACAAAAAAGGCAAGCTACGAACCTATGCGTGCACGGGGTCGAGGGAGGCTGCTGGGGGTCGTCTCCGGCGAGGGTGGTCGACTGCTGTCGAGTTGCTCGTCGTGGAGAAGTAATCCGTGATGGCCAATATGAACCGGTGACCTCTGGAAGAAGACGGATGAATAGGACCAATGATATCCATACCCCATGCTTCGAAAGGCCAGGATGCAACCGTAGGATGTAGATATTCGGAAGGTTGATGGATAAAGTCTGCATGGACCTGACAGGCTCTGCATTGTCTTGCATACTTTATTGCGTCTATGATCATGGTAGGCCAGTAATAGCCCATTCTCCTGATGCGATCCTGTAGCCTAGGACCAGGTTGATGCGCTCTGCATACGTCATCGTGGGCTTCATGGATAATCCGCTGTGCTTCGTCACCAGAGAGACATCGTAATAATAGTCCGTCATAAGACCGGCGATATAGACATTATGACGATGCGTCGAAATAGAAGCGTAATGATCGTCTTTTAACGGATACCGCTTCTTTAGGATCCTCTGGCAAGATTCCGTATGCTACAAAATCTATAAAGGGACTTCTCCAGTCTCTCCTGGGAGGATCTGTGTCCACCGGGTAGCTGCGTTCTATGTGAAAATTATTTTTCACACAGAATAAATCTCTGTTAAGAAGGATTACCGAATTTTGCCTTCTTATAGGGGTAGCTAAATCTGCAACTAGACTGGCTAGGGCATCAGCTTCCAGATTCTGAGATCGAGGTACATGCGCTAGGAAGAATCCTTTGAATGTCATGGCTATCTCGACCGTTGCTCGGTGATAGGGGATGAGGTCTGGATTCCGGACTTCATATATTCCTCTGACTTGATTGACGATCAGCAGAGAATCACCGAAAGCTTCCAGAGATTCGACGCTCAATTCTTTAGCGACTTGGAGGCCGATTAGTAGAGCATTGTATTCCGCCACATTGTTGGAACATGGCTCGCTAAGAGAATATGCTCGGTAGATGACGAGCTTATCAGGAGTAACCAGGACAATTCCTACTCCCGAGACCACGTTTCCCTTGGGACCAGTTCTGGATGCACCATCGAAGAATAGTTGCCATGCATCACCTTCCATTGCAGAATTATATTCTGCCACTTCGTCGAGAATGTCCTCGTACAGCTTGGAGGCCTCCGGGATCGGATGAGCAGCTAGGAAGTCAGCCAATGCTTGGCCTTTGATGGACTTCTGGTGGACGTATACCATGTCATACGGTGTCAATAACATCGCCCATGTCGTGAGTCGGGAATTAAGAACGCTTGGCTTGTTCATCAGTACCCGAAGAGTATTGATCCTGGAGATGATGTGAATGGTTTGGCCTGTGACATAGTGTCGCATTTTCTGCATAGCGAACATCAGAGCCAAGCATTCTTTCTCCACTGGATTGTACCGGTGTTCGGCTCCCACCATCATCCTGCTGAGGTAGTAGATAGCCTGCTCGTGACCCATCTCATTTTTTTGTACGAGAAGAGCTCCTAGAGAATGATCCATCGCTCGAACATACAGCACGAATGGTCTTCCTATGACAGGAGGCACCAGAACTGGCGGACTGGTGAGGTAGCGCTTGATATCACCGAACGCTTGTTGACAAGCTTCGTCCCATACGAAGGATACACCTTTCTTCATGAGACAAGAAAAGGGCTGACATCTCCCCGAGAGGTTGGTTATGAATCTCCGGATATAAGCCAGACGACCTTGAAATCCCCTGAGTTCCCTCAGATTGCGGGGGGGGGGGGGGGTCGCATTTCTAAGGTAGCTTTGACTTTATCAGGGTCCACTTGAATGCCTTTGGCGGTTATGACAAATCCCAAAAATTTGCCACTAGATACCCCCAGAAAGGACTTTGTAGGATTCAGTTTGAGTTGATGTTGGCGCATCAAGTCAAATACTGTCTTCAAGTCTTGGATGTGATTATCCTTGAGGCGACTTTTGACAGCTACATCGTCCACGTAACACTCCACTGTCTTGCGTAAATGCTCATGGAATATGTTACTTATAGCCCGTTGGTACGTAGCCCCGGCGTTCTTCAATCCGAAGGTCATGACCGTATAGCAATATACCCCCAATGGTGTCCGGAAGGTAGTGTGCTTCTCGTCTTCAGGATGCATCTTGATTTGTTGTATCCTGAAAATCCGTCCATGAAAGACATACGTTCAAAACCGCATGTATTGTCAATCATGACGTCTGTGATGGGAAGAGGAAACTCATCCTTGGGGCAGGCTGCGTTCAGATCTCGGTAATCAATGCAGACTCATACTTTCCTATTTTTCTTCATGACAGGGACAACATTGGCGACCCAGTCGGGATGTTGTTCTTCACGGATGAAGCCGCAGGCTATCAACTTCTTGATTTCAGCTTCAATGGCGTCCATCATATCTGGGCGGAACCGGCGTTGGTGCTGCTTTACAGGCTTTGAATCGGGCAATATATTGATCTTATGAGTAGCTACCTTTGGATCAAGGCCTGGCATGTCCTCATAATTCCACGCAAAGATGTCGATATATTCTTTTATCAGCTGGATAACTTCTTTCCTTTCTGCTTCAGAAAGATTGTTACTGATAAATATCGGCTTTGGCGAAAGTTCATCCCCAACGTCAATCTGGATAACTTTGTCTTCAGTGGGCGGTTCTCTCTGCTCGAAGCGGAACTCCCATTGTGTATCCATTTGCTGAGCCCAACTTCGTGGGTCGATTCGAAGTTTATCCAGAATCTAGTCTGAATATTTCGTCTGCAAATTCAAGATGGCAACTCAGTTCTTGACAGCCATTCCTCGCCCTATTCCAAGGGATTTTCGAGAAATCACTCTTTAAGATGACGGTCTGAACAAAAATTATGTTTATCAGAAGTAAAAAAAAAAACAGTTCAGAATTCTACGCGGTTCCTAACAGCAGGACAGTTCGAACACTCGACTGCTAAAACGGCTTTTTGCGCATCCTCAGTTATGCGTAAAAGACAGGACAGGACCTAGCACTCTTTCTATACAGAGTCGGCGTAAAGAATCAGACGTGTCGAAGCTACACATATTCAGACTTCACAGCAAAGTATGGCAAGATGATCATATGAAGAAGAAAACGATCTTATTAAAATCACGATTACATATGAGGGAAATCCAGTCTACAAGGGTTTTCTTCATTTTTCATGACTACATATAAGGGAAATCCCGTCTACAAAGGGCTTCCTCATCGTCGTCTGAAGATCGCACCCAGAATATGTTCTGCCAGGTTCTCGCATTGGTGAAGATCTTCCTCTTCTTCCATGGCAGTTCATCGATATCCACAGTCGATGAACAAGAAGATGATCAGTGGCAGGAGGATACAAAACTGAGCATAGACCCATCCTCCAACATAAGAAAAGTAGGGTAAATCTGCTTTCCTACAACCAATGCCACTGGAGGACGGCAATTACAGTTCGTCTGCTCTCGTCCACGGAGGTAACGGGAGAAGGTACCGTTTGCAAGCGGTATGGCAAAATGCGACCCTTCTTCTCTCCCGAAGAACCACCATACAAAGTTGCTGATTATCCCGAGCAAAGAAGGCTATGATATCCTTCAATGATCCATCGTTGCAGAGGACATTTGCTCAAAGATGCCATCTTTTTCTGCTCCGTACATACTGGAAGAGCATGATCTCCTTCTTCCTCAAGTCGACCCGACGAACTCCGGCCATCATCTCTGTATGGTGAAGGAAGTGTGGAAAGAACATAAAAACTCCTCAGCCCTTTTATAGGCAAAAGAGATCACCGATCCCCAATAACTCCTCCATAAAGTCAGCCATGAAAGAACGTGTCAGGCTTGAACATTTCAGGATCCACTCAGAGCGTTTGGAGTTACGAGGAACGGTTCATGCTTCATTCAAAGCATTTCAAATTACGAGGAATTTAAAAGCTTTGAAGGGGGTCTTGTAGAAGTATAAAAAAATATGCTGGATAGCTATACGCAGCATCTAGATGCAGGACAGCATAAATAGAGGACCTCAGAGCCATCAAACGTGCAACAGAGCTTTTCCGCTGAGCACAGCGTAAAAATATAGGCTCAAGGACCATCCGCGTAAATACAGTATGTCCAGACTGCTTCAGCGTAAACAGGGTACTTCATCGCCTTTATGGCGTAAAACTCATCCACTTTCAATGCAGCATTGAAGTGTACGAGGAACGCTTCATATTCTTCGAAATAAACCTGTCAGATCATGCAATGAACCTGACGTCTGGACTCCTGACAAAGAGTACTGAATGACTACCCAGGCGACGGGTATCATAATGGCGCGGCACTGCAACCCAGGCTGTCATTTACTGCCATTTTCTTTGCGTAAACCACTCTTACACATACGAAGGAATACGCTGCCTAGTTTTATACAGGCCGATGTGAGCTGTTTACGCTCCGCAGAAGACAAACAGCCTGCCACGTCAAAAGCTACACTTCGTACAGGGCTCGAGGCACGTCTCTGCATTTAATGTGCAGGGCGATGATAGTTTCTCGAGGCACGTCTCTGCATTCAAAGCGCCGAATACTGACAGATGCCCAAGGCACGTCTCTGCACCTGATGCACAGAAGGGTGGCAGGCCTTCAAAACATTCCTCCTCATTTAATGCACAGGATAATGGCGGATCTCCACATTTAATGCTGGAGATTTGATTAAATGTTACCGAACCGTCATTTAGTGATATCCCCTTTGCGTAAACTACTCTTACGCATATAAGGGAATACGCTGCCCAGTTTTACAAAGGCAGACGTGAGCTTCTTACGCTCCGTGAAGGCAAACAGACCACCACATCAGCAGTTGCTCTTCGTACAGGATTCGAGGCGCGTATCTGCATTTAATGTATAGAATGATAGCAAATCTTAAAGACAAGCCTCTGCATTTAATGCGCAGGATGGGGCAGATCTCTGCATTTAATGCAAGAGATTTGATTATATCTCCAAAAGCCGTAATTCTGGCTAAAATGTCCACATCGTCTCGGCTTCTACGCCTGCTCGGCTTCTATGCCCACTCGGCTTCTACGCCTCCTTGGCCTCTATGACCACTCGGCCTCTATGACCACTCAGCCTCTATGCCCACTCGGCTTCTACACCTATTCGGCTTCTATGCCTACTTGGCTTCTACGTCTACTCGGCTTCTATGCCTACTTGGCTTCTATGCCATGGTGACAGTCATTGGCTTCTACGCCAACCTCTTCTACACAAGGGATAACTACCTACGTGGCTTCTACGCCGTGATCTTCGTAGCAGATATATGAGTTCTGTCCCTTAGTTGGACGCATGTCACATGCTCACTCAAAAGGTCATCTATACGCAGGCATTGGTTATTTTAAACCGTCGTGTAAAAGGGTGCTGTACTTTCCACTACTCGGTTTCTTCACCGACTGAGTGGTCACTGTCACTAAAACTCTATAAATAGAGACCTCTATCAACAGAGAAAAAGGTGGAAGAAATTGGTCGGAAAATTGATCAAGAAATCCAGTATCAGATCCAACGGTCAAAGAAATTGGAGGTCAAGAGAGAGAGAGAGAGTAGAGCAGAATCCAGAGCTCAGGCAAAGAGAAGGGATCGACGACTTTGGCATCGAGCATCCACCCTCTTTAGCAACCTGCGAAGCTGTTTTCTGTCTTCCACGGCACTTCTTCAATATCGTGTGGTCCAAGGGCTAAAGTGATCGACTGCAGATCAGACACCTATAGCAATATTTACCCAGATTAAATAAATTATACTTAGACATCTTCGTATAGGATTAAATTGTACAATCTTGTTTGTAAACATAAAAGAAGGGCGAGTTTTCGTATAAGACCTCGTTTTCCATATTATAAATCTTTTCCCGTTTTCCACATTATCAATCTTTTCAATCGTATAAGATTAAATATTCGCACTGGAGTTCCTCCTACATCTCCTGTTCGTGTGGGAGTATCTGCAACTAATAGGATTCCTCTCCCATATGTTCAGAGGATTGCCCCAGCTATGACAGACAACCTTCCACCACCACCGACATCGATTCCCGGAGGAGTGCCCAACTTCAGGTTCTGTTTTACTCGATTCTATTCCTGCACTTGCATTATTTGATTCTGGCACTTCCCATAGTTTCGTATCTGTATCTTATGCCCTTAAGCATCATTTAGAAATGGAACCCTTAGATAGGACTTGCAAGATCATGACAGGAGGAGGGATTATCCTAGTCCGTGATTGTTGCAAGGATCGAAGAGTGTCATTGGAAGACCGAGATTTGAGCATGAGCTTACTCGTCATGCCACTTCCGGGATACAATATTGTACTCGAAATGGACTGGCTGAGTAAACACCATGCTTCTATAGATTGTCATGGAGGTAGAGTAGTATTTTGACCACCAGGAGGACCAGAGTTTAAAATCGTCAAAGGAGCAGAGGAGCAGAGCAGAGGCACTTTTTGCAGAGCCAGGATGGAAGAAGAGGAGTTACCACATTCACTTATAGCTTTGTTCCTAGATGTATTTCTAGAGGAGTTGCCAGGTTTGCCGTCAGACGGAGATGTTGAATTCTCTATAGACTTGATACCAGGAGCGAAGCCTATTTCTCAACATGTCTATAGAGTCAACAACAACGAGTTGGTAGAACTGAAGAAACAAGTAGAGGAGCTGCAAGACAAAGGTTTCATTAGATCCAGTTCATCGCCATGGGGAGCACCGGTATTATTCGTACCGAAGAAGGATGGCACGATACGTATGTGTATCGATTATAGAGCTTTGAATAACCTCACTATCAATAACAAATATCCGCTGTCGAGGATAGATGATCTTTTCGATCAATTAAGCGGAGCAATAGTATTTTCAAAGATAGACTTGAGGTCAGGCTATCACCAAGTAAAGGTGAAGAAGGAAGACATACCGAAGATAGCCTTTCGGACCAGATGTTTGTGGTATTAAACGAAAGAACGTAATGTATATAATACGAGGTTTGCACGAAACCCGCTTTCTTTGGTTTACAAACAAACTTGTACAATTTGATCCTATACGAGGATGTAGGAGTATAATTTATTTAATCTGGGTAGATGATTGCTTTAGGTGTCTGATCTGCAGTCGATCACTTTAGCCCTTGGACTACACGATGGTGAAGAAGTGCAGTGGAAGACGGAAACAGCTTCGTAGGTGGCGAAAGAGGATGGATGCACGATGCCAATGTCGTCGATCGCTACCCTTTGCCTGAGCTCTGGATGCTTCTCTCTCTCTCTCAAAGACTCTTTGATCTCTCCTCAATCTCCAATGTTTCGACCCGTGGTTCGATCTTCTTTCAAAGTTTCCACTTTGTTCGATTTTTAAAGTCTTGACCTATTCTTCTGTTGATAGAGGTCTCTATTTATAGAGTTTTGGTGCCAGCGACCACTCAATCGGTGTGGAAACCGAGTAGTGGAAAGTACAACACCCTTTTATACAACGGTTAAAATAACCAAAGCCTGCATATAGATGACCTTTTGAATGAGCGTGTAATGCGGGTCCAACTAAGGAACAAAATGCGTATAATCGCTACGAAGATCACGGTATAGAAGCCACGTAGGTAGGTATCCCTCGTGTAGAAGAGGTTGGCGTAGAAGCCAATGTCTGTCACCATGGCGTGGAAGCCAAGTAGGCATAGAAGTCGAGTAGGCGTAGAAGCCTGATGGCATAGAAGCCGAATAAGCACAGAAGGCCGAATGAGCATAGAAGCCGAACGAGCATAGAAGCTGAATGGGCGTAGAAGCCGAGCGGGCACAGAAGCTGAATGGGCGTAGAAGCCGCTGCATAACGTGCCAGGGTGGTCGTAGAGGCCGAGTAGTCACAAAAGCTGAATGGGCGTAGAAGCCGAGGTGATGTGGACGTCTTTAGCCGAAATCACGGCTCTTGGAGATATAATCAAATCTCTCGCATTAAATACAGAGATCCGCCATCATCATTAATTGCAAAGACGTGTTTTGAAGGTCTGCCACCGTTCTGAGCATTCGGTGCAGAGACGTGCCTCGAGCCCTGTACGAAGAGCAGCTTTTGATGTGGCAGTCTGTTTGTCTTCTGCGGAGCGTAAATAGTTCATGTTTGCTTGTGTAAAACAAGGCAGCGTACCCCCTTGTATGCGTAAAAGCAGTCTCCACTGAGGGGATGTCAGTAAACGACGGTTCGGTAATATTTAATCAAATCTTCTGCATTAAATGCAGAAATCCGCCATCATACTGTGGGGCACGTCCCGAGTGGTCTGCCATCTTTCCATCCGTCGTCTGGTTAGCCGTGCATCACTTTTTGTCAGGAGTCAGATGTCAGGTTCACTGCGTGACTTGACAGGTTTATTTTGGGGAAGACGAAGCGTTCATCGTACGCTTTAATGCTGCTATGAAAGCGGATGAGTTTTACGCCATGGAGGCGATGAAGCACCCCGTCTACGCTGAAGCAGCCTGGACATACTGCATTTACGCGGATGGTCCCATCATATTTTACGCCGTGCTCTGCGGAAAAGTTTCGTTGCACTCTTGATGGCCTTGAGGTCCCCTGCTTACGCTGCCCTGCATCACCATGTTGCGTAGAGCTATCCAGCATATTTTTTATGCTTCTACAAGACCCCCTTCAAAGCTTTCAAATTTCTTCGGAATTTGGAACGCTTTGAATGAAGCATGAACCGCTCCTCGTAACTCGAAACATTTCTGAATGGAGCGTTGAAACGGTCGATGCTGACTTTATGGCAGATTTATTGGGGACCGGTGTAACCTCTCTCGCCTATAAAAGGCCGAGGAGTTTAACCTGTTCTTCCCGCATTCCTTTCGCCACACAAGGATGATCGCCGGAGTCCGTCGGGTCGATCTGAGGAAGAAGAAGACCATGTTCTTCCAGCATGTAAGGAGCCAAAAAAGACGGCGTCTTCGAGCAAGTCTCATCTGCAACGATGGATCATGGAAGGATATCATAGCCTCCTTTGCTCGGGATAATCAGCAACTTTGTATGGTGGTTCTTCAGGAGAGACGCAGAATCATTTTCCACCATGGCGCTTGTAAGTGGCGCCTTCTCCCGTTACCTCCGGTGACGAGAGTCAGACAGACTAGCTCTGTCCCGGCTTGAGTGGCGGTGGTCTATAGGACAGCAGATTTACCCTGCTTTCCTTCTGTTGGAGGATGGGTCTATGCCCAGTTTTGTATCCTCCCGCCACTGACCATCTTCTTGAAGAAGAGGAAGACCATCACCAACGTGAGAACCTGTCAGAACGGCTTCTCGGTGCGATCTTCAGACGATGATGAGGAAGCCCTTTGTCGACGGGGTTTCCCTCAGATGTAATCATAAAAATGAAGAAAAACCCTTGTAGATTGGATTTTCCTCATATGTAATCATGACTTTAATTTTTTAATAAAATCGTCTTGCTTCTTCATATGATCATCTTGCCATACGTTGCTGTGAAGTCTGAATATGTGTAGCTTCGACACGTCTGATTCTTTATGTCGACTCTGTTTAGAAAGATTGCTAGGTCCTGTCCTGTCTTTTACGCATAACTAGAGATGCGTAGAAAGCCGCTTTAGCATTCGAGTGTTCGAACCGTCTTGCTATTTTAGGAGTGAGGAACCGCGTAGAATTCTGAACTGCTGCTTCTGATGAACAGAATTTCTTTGTTCAGACATCATCTTCAAGAATGATTTCTTGAAAATCCCTTGGAACATGGTCGAGAAATGGCTTTCAAACTGAGTTGCCATCTTGATAGATAAAATATTCAGACTGGGGTCTGGATGAACTTCGAATCGACCCATGAAGAAGAGTAGTTTTTCAATGTTAAACTCTGTAAGCTTCGGGTACTTGTGATATCTTGAGGTCAAGAACGAGTATCCTCTGTGTGAACTCTTTGCAATTGACCACTTTTGAGGACCGTTCAGATGTTCGCGTGATCTGGCCGGCGTATCCTTCAGATGTGCGGGAAGTCATGGAGCGTGAAATCATTAGTCTGCAGCTTCTGAGCATAAACTAAACACCATCGAGCGTAAAATCATAGACTTGTAGTTCCTGAGCGTGAAGTCGTAGGTTTGTAGCCTCTCGAGCATAAAAGCTACTGAGCACAAAGGCATCTGGGCGTAAAACCCGACTTGTAGCCATCGAACGTAAAGCCGTAGATTCGTAGCTGTCGAGCGTAGAAAGCTCCTTAGCGTAGAACTGTAGATTTGTAGCTTCTGAAAAGAAAATTTTTCCGAGCGTGAAGTCGCGGATCTGTTGCTTCTGAGCGTAAACTAAGCACCACCGAGCGTGAGATCATCGATTTGTTATCTGCTGGCATGAAGTCATAGGATTGTGGCCTCTCGAGCATAGAAGCTATCGAGCACAAAGGCATCCGGACGTAAAACCATAGACTTATAGCTTGCGAGCGTGAAACCGTAGATCTGTTGCTGTCGAGCGTAGAAAGCTCCTTAGCGTAAGAACTGCTGACCTACTTTGCGCGAAAAAAACTTTTCAAATTCGCTGACTGTCCGCCTTCTCTGAATAATAGGCTGACGTAGGACCCAATCATAACCGAATATTAATTAGGAGATTTAGTTCGGGGTCCGAGGAGTCCATCCGAACTCTATATATATCCTAAGTTTTCTGAGAGAAAAACTTTTTATCCGTCTTCTGCGAAAGAAAGCCTCCGACTGTTTGAGCTCTTCTTCGAGTCTTCTCTGAGTCTTCAAAGTTTCCAGTAATGGCCTCTAAGCAATCCTCCTCCTCTAAGGGAAAGAAGATTGATTCTTCATCTCGTTCTTCTGCCCAAGCAGGAGTGCCTCCGGTTGGACAGGGCGAACCCCATTCTGAGCCGAGCATCCCGCCGACGAGCAGTGCACCCGGGCTGATAGGTAGAGCTTTTTGGGATGAATGAGAACGACTGAAAAATCCTTCGCACACGTTGAACGTGACCACGCTAGGTCGTCTTCTGTGCTGATAGCCTCTTTGAGGAAGATGATGCACGGAGACGTTTTATCTTTTATGCTCACATTTCTAATGTGTCAGTATAAAAACTCCAGATTTTCGTAGTTGAGCGTAAAAAGCTTTGACTGCCAAAAACTTGGTGTATACTGTATAATTTTGAACTTTTATGCTTGTGGATAAAAATTCTGGCGTATTAGCTTGAACCTTGGTAGTCTGGCGTAAAGCACAGACAATATACTGCCGATTTGAATTTTACGCTTCTGGATGACAATTCTGGCATAAACGATCAAGTTTGTACAGTCTTGGCGTAGAGCTCAGACCGTTGCCTTTTGGCATGTGCTGCGATATTGTAACGTCTAGTATAAAACTGACATGTTTTTCTCGCACCCTTGCAGTTAACTTGGGCGAGTTTCCGCTAGCCGAGGTGATGGGTTCTGCCGCCGGGCTGCTGCACTCCAACTATCTGGAGGATCTGTCCCATATGGTATTTTCTATCTTCGGACCCCAATATCCCAAAGGGAGAGAAATCTTGATATCGGTTCAGGGCGAGCGAACGTTGCTGAACATGATTAATAGAGAGCCTTTGACGTATGTAGACGAGGACCAGTATATAAAGCCGACCTTTCTTTTCGGGGACATGATTGATAAGCAGTCCCAGACGAAGCCAAAGAAAGAACTCTGGGTTTTTTCTGCCGGGAAGTTGGTCTTGAGTCTGCCCAAGATGCCGAAAGATTATCCCATCTTGACATTCTCCCATGCTACTCATCCCAGGAAGATGTCGTGGATGCTGACTCCCGATCTTCACGGTATGCCGGGAAAGATCTTCTATCAGAAAGGATCTGGCCTATTTGTCAGCCGCCCTTTCGGTCCTATAACTTTGTTCAGGGGGTTGTACCCGTGCAGTGTCCCGAGTGAAGACAGCTTGGTGCTCCAGCCGGTGTAATTGCCGACCTTTTGCAATAATTTCATGGGGCTCGGAGGAGTATACCCCAAGGTGAATCCTCGATACAATGGGTGGATGACCCCAACAAATCTTCGATGGGCTCGCTTAGTTGGTTGGGCCCTGGAGCATTTTCGGATCGAGTTGGAGAACATCGGTCTGTTGGCAGCTGTGAGTCCCACCAGCGTTGGGTTACCTCCTAACCCTAACCTGTTTTTGGCACTGATGGAGCGATACATTCCGCTCACCGAGACTTTTGCCACTCCGCTGGGGGAGTTGGGATTGACCCTTCATGAGATGGCAGAGATCTCGAGACTGCCGATGGGGGATACTCCGTACGAAGAGTATGTTCCCACGAATTAGGAGTTGGGAGATTCAGACCCTCGAGTAGTGGAAGTATATCAGGAGCTGATGTGCCACTACCTTGCTTGCACCTCCTTCTACG
This sequence comes from Iris macrosiphon, assembly GCA_036927795.1. Classification (NCBI taxonomy): domain Eukaryota; kingdom Viridiplantae; phylum Streptophyta; class Magnoliopsida; order Asparagales; family Iridaceae; genus Iris; species Iris macrosiphon. Next base: position 73,246,436 of record JAYESA010000018.1, on the reverse strand, counting down.
CTGAGCCTTAAGATTTGGCTCATACCAGTAAATGGACATCCTACCTCTTTTTTCACCGGGCTAGGGCTACTCAGCCGGAGAAAGTCTTGGAAGTCAAGGATGAGCCTGTGAATCCTCTGAGCGTGCTGACTGCTCCGGAAGTCGACGATCTCCTGGAGGATGCTAGGGCTCCGGATCAGATCCTCGTCAAAGGGATAGGAAGATATCCCGCAGGTACTAAGGCCTACATCTATCTGAGGCATTGTCGCAGGGCTCTATCCAAGGAAGCTCAACTGGCTGGCTTCCTCTTTATATGGCTGCGCCGACTGGTGGTATCCGGCATCGCATCTACGAACCGTATTCACCGCAACACCTTGTGGCCTGCAGTGCATCTGGTGTTTTGGGCGAGACTGGGCTTGCTCCCTGCTATGGTGTGCCGCATACAAGCTGGCTTGAGGGCGATGACTGAGGCGCTGCTCGCCGATGAAGCTCGGCGTGAAAGCTTTCTCCGGGTGGAATTACCATACCTGTATTTGATGGGATGGTTAATTTTCCATAACCCCCGGGTGATGTCTTCCGGTTCCGGCAGTAGCTTGGGGGGGAGTTTCTTGCTGAATTACAAGAAATCCTCTTGGAATGTGCTCACAGTTTTAGACTGTCGGCGGGTGCTGCACTGCGGTCACAGCTGGAAGCTCCTTTGCAGTGTCCCCTCTGTTCATCGCAACCAATCGGGGATTAGGCTTCAGGACTCAGGTAGAGATAAGACCACTGTTTCTCCTGAAGCCTTCAATTGGTTGGTCTGCATTAGACCTTCCCACCTGCTGTACAGAAGTGAAGATCACTGCTTCTTCGAACCCTACCTGCCTAGTCGATTTGCCAGGCAGTTCGGGTATGATCAGTTGCATGTGGGCAACGCCGTCACCAGCTTCAGGTCCAGAGGTGGACTCATCGATGGAGCGAGGGGATGGCGATATTTTATCATGGCTGCACCGGGGCAATTTTTATTGTGCCCTTCGTCACACCCTCCACGGAGCTGCGCATCCTGCATTCGTATGCCCAATTCTATGTGGCAACGAACACCTTCCATCGCGATTTTGATATGGGTGGAAGTTTTAGGGTGAGCTCTTCCAAACCTGGGGGAAGGGTTGAAGTTCCTTCAAATTCTTCTAACGAGGGTGACGAGTCCGCTACTCCGGATGAGCCTCTTGTATCGGTACCGAGGGGTGAAATACCTCCACCTGCAGGGGCGTTGGTAGTCTCCGGGAAACGAAGGGCTCCCGCTCTGAATGAGGCTTCCCCTCGTAAGAGGACGAAGAGGATGGTTACTCGTCCTCTCCAGATTCCTGGCATTGAGGCTCCTGGAAGTGAGCCTGCTTCTCCCTATGTTGGGGATGATTCTTTGATTGGGGGTTCCTCGCCTTTTAGAGAGGAACCTTCTATAGTTTTGGCCGGTGGCGCCGGAGAATCTCAGCTGGAGGCTGCTACCGCTGCTACTGCTGCTACTGCTTCAGGTAGTGGAACAAAGTCGCCTTTGAGGCTGGTTATAAGATTCCATATGCCTTTGTCCGGATCTGCATTAGGAGAGGCCCTGCCGTGCCCGTCAGCGCTTCTAGCGAGATTCCAGTTGATGAGCCTCAAGTGGATCTCGGCGAAGACCTGGAAGAGTATTTGCCAGTGTCAGTTAGCAAGCCCTTGTCTCCAGGTATGACAGCTTGCCTAGCATCACTGTCGTCTTTTCGTGCCTCTTATTTTAGGAAAATTAACATCATGTTTGACATTAACTTGCTCTTGTCTTCTTCTCAGGGGACGACCTCTTCGGGGAGGGCCATGCATATGCGCCCTTCGGCTCCGTGTCAGGTTCTGGCGTTGATACGGAGGTGCCTGGTTTTTAAGGGGAAGCATCTTCGGGTGCCGGCTCGCCTGCCGACGAGACTTCGATACCTCAAGAGGACGACCCTGTCGTTGCGACAACGCCTCCTTTGAGTATGCTGGTTACTTCATCTAGTGTTGGCACTTCCTCTTTTTTCGCACCCCCTGTCGAGACGAGGACTGTGGCCACGTCAATTGTGGTCGCCTCTGGAGCGCGGTTCGACAACATTGCAGCCACTCCTAGCGTACATTTGGGCCTAGCTGCGCTGACCGAGCAGTATACCAGTATCTTCTACAATACTTTAAAAATGCTAATATCAATGGTGTTGGAGAAGAATCTGAACTTTGAGCGCCTGAAGAGGTCCTCTCGGTTTTTGGTAGAGGCGATCAGGGACCTTGGCGATACTGGTTTAGCTGACGCCCTGGCGGAGGTAGTTAATGGTTTGGAGCAACCCATTAACGAATACTCACAGCTATCCCAGGGCAGTGTTGACGATCTGGTCCAGGCTAGACACGACTCCTTGACTGCACAACTTGTTGAAAAGGTGGAAGACCTGAATAAAATCCTCCAGACAAATCAGCGGGAGATGGATGAAGGAAAAGTCGTCTTGGAGGAGGCTATTGCTCTTCAGATGAATTGCAAGGCTGAGCATGACGGGAATATAGCGAGGGTCCTTAAATTGGAGACGAAGCTTGCTCAGGCAAGGGAATGGGCTTCTCAGTCGTCAGAAGGTCTCGATATGGTGAATGGCCGACTGGTCCTAGCAAAACGGAACTTGGCGAGGAAGGATGTCGCCCGTGCTGGTTTCCTTCGAGCTAGAGCCGAGCTATCCCTCTTGATTAATGACGAGGCACGGCTGGAGCGGGCCCGCGCTGATGTCTTGGATTCCAGGAATGAGAAGATGGCCAGACTGGCGCAGCAGATTCGCGATTTGGCCGCTCCCCCTTCATGATGTACTTTTGCTTTTGCTTTTTAATATACTTTCGCTCTTTTTTTGGGGAATAATAAAGAGGCTTTTCATCTGACTTTGTGGACCCGTCATTTCTGAATGTAAATGACGGGTTTGGATGAGAGTAATATCAGAGGTAGTATGGACATGATAGTCTCTCCGTAAACTTTAGCAGGGCGCATCTATTCAGGGGTCATATGGACATGATAGAGTACGACCCAACTAGTTTCGTTTTGGAAGTAGTTTTGTCAGAATAAGATTTTTGCCTTTATTCCACTTGAGCAGAAGAGGTTAAGCATAGTATCTTTTTAGGAATTTGCCATTGATAGGAGCCATTAGTAGGTCTCCATTAGGCTGGGCTAACCTGTAAGCGCCGTTTGAGAACGTTGTCTTGATCACGTAGGGGCCTTCCCATTTGGGCTAAAATTGGCCCTTGCTCCTGTGAGTGAGAATCATTGGCCTTCTTACAGCAAAGACTAGCTCGCCAACTTTGAACACTCTTTCCTTTACTTTTTGATTTAAAAGCTCTAGAAATGCGCGCTTGATAGAACGCGATGCTCTGTTGAGCTTTAAGGCATTTCTCGTCTAATCCTTCTAGCTCTTGAAGCCTTAAAAGGTCATTCTTTTCTCGAGTTAACTCAATGGCGACTGCTATCCTGACTGACAGGATTTGGATTTTGATAGGAAGAACTGCTTCACTCCCGTAGACCAGTAAGAACGGGGTACAACCTGTCGGTGCTCGGACCGTTGTGCGGTATGCCTAGAGACATTCTCCCAGCTTCTCGTTCCAATCTCTTTTGTTCGAAGAGACGAACTTCTTCAAGAGTTTGATAATGGTTTTGTTGAAGGCTTCCGCCAAACCATTAGCAGCTGGATAATACGCCATAGAGGCGATATTTTGTATCCAATTTTTATCGCAAAATCGATGAAACGCTTGGCTGATGAACTGAGGCCCATTGTCATGGATTATCCTTCGGGGAATCCCAAAGCGATAAATGATGTGATGCTTGATGAAGCTAATCACATAAGATATTTTTACCTCAGCGAGAGGGATCGCCTCTGCCCATTTGGAGAAGTAATCCGTTATGGCCAGTATGAACCGGTGACCTCTGGAAAAAGATGGGTGAATAGGACCAATGATGTCCATACCCCATGCTTCGAAAGGCCAGGATGCAACCGTAGGATGTAGATGTTCAGACGGCTGGTGTATGAAGTCTGCATGGACCTGACAGGCCTTGCATCGTTTGGCATACTTGATTGCATCTGCGATCATAGTGGGCCAGTAATAGCCCATTCTCCTGATACGATCTTGTAGCTTAGGACCGGGTTGATGCACCCCGCATACGCCATCGTGAGCTTCGCAGATAATCTGCTGTGCTTCGTAATTAGAGAGACATCTCAATAGCAGTCCGTCGTAGGTCCGGCGATATAGGCATTATGAAGATGCATCGAAGTAGAAGCGTAATGATCGTCTTTTGACGGATGCTACTTTTTTAGGATCCTCCGGCAAGATTCTATATGCCACGAAATCTATAAAGGGACTTCTCCAATCTCTCGTAGGAGGATCGGTGTTCACAGCGTAACTCCGTTCGATGTGAGCGTTGTTCTTCACGCAAAATAGATCTCTGTTAAGAAGGATTACCGAATTCTGCCTTCTTATAAGAGTAGCTAAATCTGCAGCTAGACTGGCTAGGACATCGGCTTCCAGATTCTGAGATCGAGGTGCATGCTCTAGGAAGAATCCCTTGAATGTCACGGCTATCTCGACCGTTGCTTGGTGATAGGGGATGAGGTCTGGATTCTGGACTTCATATATTCTCCCGACTTGATTGACGATAAGCAGAGAATCACCAAAAGCTTCCAGAGATTCGACCCCCATCTCTTTAGCGACTTGGAGCCCGATTAGTAGAGCGTTGTACTCCGCCACATTGTTGGAACAAGGCTCGTTAAGAGAGTATGCTCGATAGATGACGAGTTTATCGGGAGTAACCAGGACAATTCCTACCCCTAAAACCACGTTTCCTTTGGGACCAGTCCTGGAGGTGCCGTCGAAGAACAGTTGCCATGCGTCACTTTCCATTGCGGAACCATATTCTGCAACTTCGTCGAGAATGTCCTCGTAAACCAACGTATCCGGTGTAATAGAGGGGTCTGTCATGCCTGTTATGTTTTAACAACATGTCATCTTGTGTGAAAGTAATATTCGGGACCACCTCCATCATACTGTAGCATTGAGGACACGCCACTGGTTCCTCGTCAGGGGGCTTGAGCTGGGTCAAGTATGCTTCCGCCTGTATCAGTGCTTCACTCAGGGCTAGACGAGTGTCTTGGGAGAGCCTGAGTAGCTCGAAGATGGACAACCTGGCTGTTGTATTGGCCAGTTGGGCCAGGATGTCGAAGTTGTATGGCTTCTCTAAATCTTTGTTTTGAATATTTTTCATAGGTTTATCGAAGCGTACTTCTTTCTGCTTCCCCTTGTCCGCCGAAGTCGGTCTTGCAGGATCGGCCTATGGTATGGCGGGCTCTGTAGCTGAAGTGTCTGCCGGTGCATCTTCCGGACTTGCTCCGTAGTCCTTGAGGTAAGCTTTCCCTGAACGGGTTGCGGCCAAAACCTCGTCTTCGTCTGATGGCGAAGAAGTTGTAACCATGTGGCATGGTTTGCATTTGGAGTTCTTCCTAGACTTAGCCTTGGCAGCATTAGTGTCACGACCCGCACTCGGAATTTGGGCATGAGTCGTGTGTACGTCCAGCCTACGCCGCAACATCGACGGTAGAACGCTGTCTAGGTCTCAACATAATATATATCCTGTCAAAAGTCTCAACTTCGTACGGAGGACAATAATAATAATCCACAGTTCTATAAATATACTCAATCACAAGCTATAAGAATAATGGGCACGATGAGAAATGGAAAAGAGTTCTATAATAAACCAACCACAATAAGTCCAACTCAAATCCTGGGTCTAGATGACCTCACAAGTCACAAAATAATAAACACAACTCAGTCTCAGTCTAAAACAATAAATACAGAAAAAAGTAATCTAAGTACAGGCAGGTAAGATCTCCTCTAGGATAGGCAACTCCTCTGGGATTTCCGGAGTGAAATCTCCCTCTAATCCTGGGCCATAATGAGTGAGGCACAAGTTCTCTAGGTCCTCTGAAAAATGTTATCCAGTCAGGATTGGAGCGAAGCACAAGCACTAACAGCAGTTTCATTAAATTGACAAAAACTATAAACAGTGTAAGAAATACAAGATGAGAATAAATGCTGGAAATATAAAGTACTGGAGAAATGAAATAGGAAATAGAGCATCTAGCAATGAACAATAACAGTGAATGCTAGAACAAGTGAATCTGAATAAGGAATTGACATCTAGCTAAGTGTTTGAATTATCAGTTTATTATGTGATCGGCTTGGGACTAGATCAGGCTGGTTATATATGATTAGCTATGATTCTTGTAGGTCAGGCTAACCATATGGTTAGCTATGATGCATTTAGTGGTCAGGCTAATCATATATAACAGCTATGATGCATGTAAATGGTCAGGCCGCACCCGACGTAAGAAGTGGGGTGAGCTATGATGCATGTAAATGTTTGGATATAATTACATAATCTACTAATAGTTCCCCATCCCCCAGCTAGCACGATGGATTCCAATCATGACTCCTCGTGATGGGGATCTAGGGTGCTAACCCGTGTATCCATAGTGTCAGAATCAAGTATGTACTACAACTGAATTTATAGAAGTAATCAACAATAAAAATTGTCAGAGAATGTACTCGCCTGTGGTCCTGAGGAAAGTGTGAGGATCGATGTCCAAGGCGAGATCACAATGACCTATTTGTGGAATATAAATGTCAGAGACTGAATTAAAGGAATAACATGTTAACTAAATTAAATATGAGGCCTCTAGGTCATACTAAAACCTACTGGTCAATACTAGGTTAACTTGTTACTCTAGGCTTCATATTAATACTAAGTAATATTTACATACTAGGCATTTAGTATAGATATAACTCCTATTTAGGTGCTAAGGTATTATTAAATCTATTTAACCCTTACCTAAACTAGTATTCCAAATGCAACCCTTAACTCATAACTAAACTCCCTTACTGAAATTTCTGCCCACCCCCACTATTCACACACAGATACACTGATACTGAGATTCTAACCCATCACTTACTGTTTACTAATACACACATACACATGTATAATCTGCACACTGCACATCACAAGATTCTCACAATTGACACAGGTATTCATACTCCATTGGCACAGACACACTGGCACCTAGACACCTAGGTATCTCACACAAACACTAGAACTACACTGATACACATAGTTCTAACTCACACTGCTCACTGCTCTCCCTTTTCTCACAGAATTCACTCACACACATGGTTTTGCACATACTGAAATCAAAATCCTACACACTGATATTACCTCACTGAACTCATTCACAGTATCACACTCACACAGGCACACTGGTTCCTCCTGCACACAATACCCTTCTGCACACACACTAGTTAGATACACTGAAACCAAACTGCACCTCACTCCTACACACTCAGATACTTAACATACACACACATACAGGTATTCAACACATAGGTAATCTGACACTAAGTTATACATGGTTAGAGAACCATAGACACATAGGTTCACCTACACACAGTGAGTTCTAGGATACACTGTCACACATACACATACACAACTCTCAGTTTACACATACAGTACAAAAACTATCAGGATTCACACACTGACCTGGGAATTTTGCTGACACACACACACTGAAATACACACTATCACACACTATCACACAGTTTCTAGTTACTGATACATTAGAAACTGTACAGCTCACAAAGGCATGCTCACTGTATTCTGACACTCTCTCCTGATATTGGGATACACACAGATCCACAAAACACTCACAGGGTTCACACTGCACACAGACACAGGTATTATCTACACTAAATAATACACGGGAAAATCACTCACTGAGACACTGATACCTAACTCACACTGTTGCACACCCTCTTTCCCATATCTGATACACACAGACACAAGTTCCCTCACACAGAATTCACACTACACAGTCACATATTTAACACATAGGTATCTCACTGCACAGGTAATTAAAACTGACTGAGACACAGGTTAAACCCCACCCTCAGGCAGAATACACACTCCCAGATATTGCCTAAATTGATACACTAAGCCATCAATCCCATCACAGTGCACAACCAAAAGTACTGCCCAGTTCACTGAGTTCTCCCTGACACAGTTCACTGCACAATACAAAATTCTAACTGACACACAAGCTAGACACTGCACATTGATACCAACACACAAACCCGACTGTGCACAGGGAAGATCCCCACAGTCCATTTCTTCCCCAAATCATACAATATATACATATCTATATATTAAAACATGCAGTATTAGAATAAATTAAATAGGTAAATCCCTAAGGGCAATCCTACAAACACCTAGGGGGCTGAAATCGAGTTTCATATTAAGATCCCATGGGTCCTCAACCAAAACCCTAAAAATCGAGTTCAAACCTACATATATGAGATAAAATCTGCCTACACGTAAACCCCTATGATTAAGGGTCTACGAAAATTGGGGAAAACCAATGTAGGTCCCCAAAACCCTAATTTCTCCTAGGTCTTCATGTAGGACCTACGAAATCGAGATCCATACAACAAGGTAGGTTTTCTAATGGCCAACCATCAAGAAAAACAGAATAAAATTGGATAAAAATTCGGATTTACCTATGGGAGATGGTTTCTCCAATGGAGGTTCTTCTTCTTTCCCAAGGCTCCTTGACCCAAGCTCCTTGCTTCCCTTTGCTTTGGAGATGGAAGATGGAATCCTAGGGTTTGATTCCGAATTTGTGGTAGGGGAAATGGTTTTCTCTAATGGAGGCTAGGGTTTTCTTTCTTCATGAAGGAGAAAAGGTTGAGGGTGGCTTCCTTTTATATTGGAAACTAGGTTAGGGTTTCTAATGCATAGGTTTAGGTTAAACCCCCATGTTAGGTCACGCAGAACTCAATTAACTCAGGTTTAGTCATTCTAGGGTTTGAGGTTCAACCCTAAAATTGGAATTCTAGAGTTTGTCTAGAATTTGGGTTTCAAACTAGGGTTTAGTCATTAGGGTTATAGTCCTAATGAGTTCTAGGGTTTGACCTAAACCAAACACAACTAACAACGTATAAATAGTTTTAAAAACTCAGCAGATTAATTTAATACATAGTTATTCAGAATAGTAAAATTACACAAATGCCCTTATTTGGAAATATGGTAGTGACAAGTCTACCCTCCTTAAAAAATTTCGTCCTCGAAATTGGACTGAACTAGAACAAGAATGAAATCAGAAAAGAAAAATATACCTCAAGTCTAGAAGAGGTACGGGTATTGCTCGTGCATTTCGTCCTCTCTCTCCCAGGTCGACTCCCCTGGAGAGTGATGTCTCCATGCAACACGAACCAAAGGAATAGTTTGGTTTCGCAACACCTTCTCTCTACGGTCCAAGATCTCTACGGGCTGCTCGGGGTAGCTGAGCGTCGGACCAACCTCAATCTCCGAGTGATCAAGTACGTGACTAGGGTCTGCCACGTACCGTCTCAGCTGCGACACGTGGAACACATCATGCACTCCCTCTAATACAGGCGGCAAGTCTAGTCTATACGCCACTGCACCTATCCTCGCAAGAATACCAAAGGGTCCGATGTAGCGTGGGCTAAGCTTCCCGCCTCGACCAAAACGAATCGTGCCACGCGTCGGAGAAATCCGTAGGAATACTAGATCGCCAACCTAAAACAAAACAGTCTCAACACGCAATCTAAACAAATATACACAAGCCAGAAAGATAACGATTTATACCTGAAACTCAAGGGGTCTACGGTGGCTGTCGGCCCAATGCCGCTGTCTGTCCTGCGCCACTCGCAGTCTTTCTCTGATGAGTTTCACCTTTTCTGCTGCATCCACGACCATTTCTGGTCCTAGCAAGGCTCTCTCTCCAATGTCGTCCCAAGATAACGGTGTACGACACCTCCATCCATAAAGAGCCTCAAATGGTGACATCTCGATGCTGGCCTAATAGCTGTTGTTGTAAGCAAACTCTACCAGGTGCAGATGATCCTCCCAAGAACCTCCGAGATCTAAAATACAAGTGCGTAGTATATCCTCGAGAGTCTGAATAGTCCTTTCAGACTGTCCGTCTGTTTGGGGGTGGTATGCGGTACTGAACTTGAGCTGAGTGCCCAAGCTAGCCTGCAGACTCCTCCAGAAGTGGGAAGTAAAACGGCTATCCCGATCCGAGACGATGCTCACAGGAACTCCATGAAGTCTAACGATCTGTCGCACGTACATCTCTGCTAGCCTCTCTGTCGACGTGCCCACCTTGAAAGGTAAGAAATGGGCTGATTTGGTCACCTGTCCACGATGACCCAAATCGCGTTCTTCCCTCCTGGAGAACGTGGAAGCCCTGAAACAAAATCCATGGTCACGTGCTCCCATTTCCACTCTGGGATCGGTAAAGGTTGAAGCAAACCACCTGGCCTCTGCCGGTCTGCCTTTACCTGCTGGCACACTAGACACTTGGATACGAAGCGTGCTACCTCGCGCTTCATTCCATACCACCATACGTGCTCTCTCAAGTCTCGATACATCTTGTTGGCACCGGGATGCATCGAGTACTGAGAGCGGTTTGCCTTCTGCAAAACCTCCTCGCGCAACTCCCCGCTCGGCACACATATCCTCGTGCCGTGTCGTAAGGAACCATCCTCTGCGATAGTAAAGTCGTCCGACAATCCTGCCCGAACATGTGTCCTGATCCTCCTCAGAGCCTCATCATTATACTGCGCAGCTCTGATCCAGTCCATCAGCTCGGACTGTACCTGTAATCCCCACATCTGAATCTCAGTACCGGGAAATAATACCTCAATCTCCAAGCTCTCCAAATCAGCCAACAAATGTCTATCTATCGTCAAGTACATCGCCATCGGATACCTGCTCAAGGCATCGGCGACTACGTTAGCCTTCCCTGGGTGGTACTGCAATGAGATGTCGAAGTCCTTCATCAACTCCAACCACCTCCTCTGCCTCATGTTCAGCTCCTTCTGTGTGAACACGTACTTCAAGCTCTTGTGGTCTGTGAAGATCTCCATACGCTCTCCGTACAGGTAATGTTTCCACAACTTTAGAGCAAAGATAACTGCTGCCAACTCCAAATCGTGGGTGGGGTAGTTCTTTTCATGAGGGCATAACTGCCTGGAAGCATAGGCAATTACCTTCCCGTGCTGCTGAAGAACACATCCCAGACCCTTCCCTGAAGCATCACTGTAGATGGTGAAACCACCTGTCCCTGCTGGCAACGTCAAAATTGGAGCTGTCGTCAACCTCTTCTTCAGCTCATCAAATGCGTCCTGGCAATCCTCCGTCCAGACAAAATCCACATCCTTCCTAGTCAGTCTGGTCATCGGCGCTGCAATCCTGGAGAAGTCTTGTACAAACCTCCTGTAGTATCCTGCTAGCCCGAGAAAACTCCTGATCTCAGCTACCGAACTGGGGGTAGCCCACGACTCCACTGCCTCGATCTTCTGTGGGTTAACCAAGATTCCGTCACCTGATACCACATGCCCAAGAAATTCAACCTTGTCAAGGAAGAATTCACACTTAGAGAGTTTCCCGTACAGCTTCTCCCTCCTGAGAGTCTCTAAGACCAACCTCAGATGCTCTTCGTGCTCCTCCGGGGTCTTGGAATACACAAGAATATCGTTGATGAACACCACCATGAACTTGTCAAGGTACTGGTGGAACACCTTGTTCATCAGGTTCATGAATACTGCCGGTGCATTGGTTAAACCAAATGGCATCACCATGAACTCAAACTGGTCATATCTGGTCCGAAAGGCTGTCTTCGGCCTGTCTTCTCTCTTCACTTTCACCTGGTGATAGCCTGACCTCAAATCTATCTTTGAAAACACCCTCGCCCCGCTCAACTGATCGAAAAGATCATCTATCCTCGGCAGCGAATATTTGTTCTTGATAGTGAGGTTGTTTAAAGCTCTATAATCAATGCACATGCGCACCGTGCCGTCCTTTTTTGGTATAAACAATACCGGAGCTCCCCATGGTGATGAACTGGATTTGATGAAGCCTTTGTCCTGCAGCTCCTCAACTTGCTTCTTCAGTTCTGCCAGCTCGCTGTTGTTGACTCTATAGACATGTTGTGAAATGGGCTCCACTCCTGGAACCAAGTCTATAGAGAATTCAACATCTTTGTCTGGCGGCAAGCCTGGCAACTCCTCTGGAAATACATCCAGAAACTCCGCTATCAGAGGATGTGGCAACTCCTCTTCTTCCGCCCTGGCTCCGCAAAATATGCTCTTCCTCTGTTCCGCTGCTCCTCTGACGACCTCAAACTCCGGCTCTCCTGGTGGTCTAAATAATACTCTGCCTCTATAACAATCTATAGTAGCATGATGCCTACTCAACCAGTCCATTCCGAGTACAATATCATACCCCGGAAGTGGCATGACGAGTAAGCTCACGCTTAACTCTCGGCCTCCTACTGACACCCTCCGGTCCTTGCAGTGATCACAGACTAGGATAATACCTCCACCAGTCATGATCTTGCAAGTCCTAGCTAATGGTTCTGTGTCTAAATGATGTCGAAGTGCATAAGATACAGACACAAAACTATGGGAAGCGCCAGAGTCGAATAAGGTAAATGCGAGAATACAATCGAGAAGAACCGAACCTGTGATCAAGTCTCCTGCTAGCTCGATCTCCTTGACTGCCATGACATACGCTCGCCCCTGGGGTACACCTCTCTGCTGCTGGTGCTGGGCAAACTTTTGATGTTGCGGTGGAAGTGGTGCCCTCTGTTGTTGGCCTCCTGGTACGGCTGGTACCATGTCTGGTCCTCTCTGGGCGGCTGCTCCACTCTGACCTGGACGAATGGTAGGGCAATCCCTCAGCTGGTGTGTCGTCGATCCGCAGAACAGACATGAGCCCAATCTCTTCCTGCAGATCTCTCTAGTATGTCCTGTCTTTCCGCAGAACGCATACTGGATGGCGGGCTGAGTCTGCCTCTGTTGTTGCTGCTGGACCTACCCTCGGGCTGGTGCCTGGTGCTGCTGGTGCTGCTGCTGAAAGGGCCTCTACTGCTGCTGATAGTGTGGACGCTTGCCTGGTCCCGCACTACTGTTTGCTCCTCCGAAAACATCACGTCCCCTCTTGGGCCTGAGTTCCAAGTCGTCCTCGGCTATCTGGGCATCCATCAATATGCCCTCGTAGGTAGCTGTGCGACGTCCTGACGTGCGAGACTTGATCTCCCTTGCCAGCCCCTTCCTGAACTTTCGGGCCCTGTCCCCCGGATCTCTAATCATCGATGGCGCAAAGCGGCTCAGGCAGCAAAACTCCGCAGCATACTCATCGACGGACGAGCTCCCCTGGGCTAAGTCATGGAACTAACTCTCCAAAGCTCCCAGGGCAACATCAGGAAAGAACTTCTCCTTGAAGAGCTCCTTGAAGGCTTCCCAAGTGAGTCCCCTGTCAAGGAGTCTCGGCTCTGTGCGAAACCACGTCAAGGCGATGTCAAACATCTGGCTGCCGGCGGCCTCGATCTGGAGAGCCTCCGGAAGATGCGCCAAGCGCAAGTTCCTCTCGATGTCCTCTAGCCAATCATCGGCGTAGAGTATCCCTTCTGTCCCCTTGAACTCCCGAGGCATCATCCTCTTGAAGTCCACAATGGTGCCCGGCCTCTGGTGGTGCTGACCAGGATACTGCTGCTGCTGAGCGACTCTCTCCACAGCCTGGAGAGCCACCTGATGAGCATTCTCCATGTTCACCCTCATCATCTCTGTTTGGGCCTGGTGTGCCTCAGCCTGCACCCTCTAGGCTTCTGCCGACATCCTCTGGACATCGACCATGCCCTGAATTAAAGCGAACATCTGTGCTCCATCGACGGGCACACCTCCTGGATACTGAACTGGTGGTGGTGGTGGTGGTGGTGCCGTCGTAGCTAAAGGGACCCTCTGAACAGGTGGTGGAGGACCTCCGAATGCTGCAGACACTCCCACATGTACTGGAGATGTAGGAGGTGCTGCGGATGTCTGTCCGACAAGGCGAGAGGTGGCAGACCTCTCTGACTCTGCTGCTCCGGGTCTCCGGGATCTGGTCCTCGGCGGCATCCTGAAGACAGATCGAAGGATTTAATTAAGGCAATAGACACGATATCATCAAGGAAGGACAGTAAATTTCTAAAGGAAAAATCATTAAGAGTAGTATTATAAGAATCAGAATTTCTTAATTGTGATTGAGCATATCCTCGGCCTAAATCCCTATTTTCCTAAAACAGGCTCGTAGTAATACTCTAAGCGAGCACCACTACGATATCGCTCTAATGCGAAAGTAGGGCTAGACCTGCATGGTCCACCACTAAAAACGTGTCACGACCCACACCCGGAATTTGGGCATGAGTCATGTGTATGTCCAGCCTACGCCGCAGCATCGGCGGTAGAACGCTGTCTAGGTCTCAACATAATATATATCCTGTCAAAAGTCTCAACTCCGTACGGAGGACAATGATAATAATCCACAGTTCTATAAATATACTCAATCACAAGCTATAAGAATAATGGGCACGATGAGAAATGGAAAAGAGTTCTATAATAAACCAACCACAATAAGTCCAACTCAAATCCTGGGTCTAGATTACCTCACAAGTCACAAAATAATAAACACAACTCAGTCTCAGTCTAAAACAATAAATACAGAAAAAAGTAATCTAAGTACAGGCAGGTAAGATCTCCTCTAGGATAGGCAACTCCTCTGGGATTTCCGGAGTGAAATATCTCTCTAATCCTGGGCCGTAATGAGTGGGGCACAAGTTCTCCAGGTCCTCTGAAAAATGTTATCCAGTCAGGATTGGAGCGAAGCACAAGCACTAACAGCAGTTTCATTAAATTAACAAAAACTATAAACAGTGTAAGAAATACAAGATGAGAATAAATGCTGTAAATGTAAAGTACTGGAGAAATGAAATAGGCAATAGAGCATCTAGCAATGAACAATAACAGTGAATGCTAGAACAAGTGAATATGAATAAGGAATTGACATCTAGCTAAGTATTTGAATTATCAGTTTATTATGTGATCGGCTTGGGACTAGATCAGGCTGGTTATATATGATTAGCTATGATTCTTGTAGGTCAGGCTAACCATATGGTTAGCTATGATGCATGTAGTGGTCAGGCTAATCATATATAACAGCTATGATGCATGTAAATAGTCAGGCCGCACCCGACGTAAGAAGTGGGGTTAGCTATGATGCATGTAAATGTTTGAATATGATCACATAATCTACTAATAGTTCCCCATCCCCCAGCTAGCACGATGGATTCCAATCACGACTCCTCATGATGGGGATCTAGGGTGCTAACCCGTGTATCCATAGTGTCGGAATCAAGTATGTACTACAACTGAATTTATAGAAGTAATCAACAATGAAAACTGTCAGAGAATGTACTCGCCTGTGGTCCTGAGGAAAGTGTGAGGATCGATGTCCAAGGCGAGATCACAATGACCTATTTGTGGAATATAAATGTCAGAGACTGAATTATAGGAATAACATGTTAACTAAATTAAATATGAGGCCTCTAGGTCATACTAAAACCTACTAGTCAATACTAGGTTAACTTGTTACTCTAGGCTTCATATTAATACTAAGCAATATTTACATACTAGGCATTTAGTATAGATATAACTCCTATTTAGGTTCTAAGGTATTATTAAATCTATTTAACCCTTACCTAAACTAGTATTCCAAATGCAACCCTTAACTCATAACTAAACTCCCTTACTGAAATTTCTGCCCACCCCCACTACTCACACACAGATACACTGATACTGAGATTCTAACCCATCACTTACTGTTTACTAATACACACACACACATGTATAATCTGCACACTGCACATCACAAGATTCTCACAATTGACACAGGTATTCATACTCCATTGGCACAGACACACTGGCACCTAGACACCTAGGTATCTCACACACACACTAGAACTACACTGATACACATAGTTCTAACTCACACTGCTCACTGCTCTCCCTCTTCTCACGGAATTCACTCACACATATGGTTTTGCACATACTGAAATCAAAATCCTACACACTGATATTACCTCACTGAACTCATTCACAGTATCACACTCACACAGGCATATTGTTTCCTCCTGCACACAATACCCCTCTACACACACACTAGTTAGATACACTGAAACCAAACTGCACCTCACTCCCACACACTCAGATACTTAACATACACACACATACAGGTATTCAACACATAGGTAATCTGACACTAAGTTATACATGGTTAGAGAACCACAGACACATAGGTTCACCTACACACAGTGAGTTCTAGGATACACTGTCACACAGGCACATACACAACTCTCAGTTCACACACACAGTACAAAAACTATCAGTATTCACACACTGACATGGGAATTTTGCTGACACACACACACTGAAATACACACTATCACACACTATCACATAGTTTCTAGTTACTGATATATTAGAAACTGCACAGCTCACACAGGCATGCTCACTGCATTCTGACACTCTCTCCTGATATTGGGATACACACAGATCCACAAAACACTCACAGGGTTCACACTGCACACAGACACAGGTATTATCTACACTAATTAATACATGGGAAAATCACTCACTGAGACACTGATACCTAACTTACACTGTTGCACACCCTCTTCCCCATATCTGATACACACAGACACAAGTTCCCTCACACAGAATTCACACTACACAGTCACATATTTAACACATAGGTATCTCACTGCACAGGTAATTAAAACTGACTGAGACACAGGTTAAACCCCACCCTCAGGCAGAATACACACTCCCAGATATTGCCTAAATTGATACACTAAGCCATCAATCCCATCACAGTGCACAACCAAAAGTACTGCCCAGTTCACTGAGTTCTCCCTAACACAGTTCACTGCACAATACAAAATTCTAACTGACACACAAGCTAGACACTGCACATTGATACCAACACACAAACCTGACTATGCACAGGGAAGATCCCCACAGTCCATTTCTTCCCCAAATCACATAATATATACATATCTATATATTAAAACATGCAGTATTAGAATAAATTAAATAGGTAAATCCCTAAGGGCAATCCTACAAACACCTAGGGGGCTGAAATCGAGTTTCATATTAAGATCCCATGGGTCCTCAACCAAAAACCTAAAAATTGAGTTCAAACCTACATATATGAGATGAAATCTGCCTACACGTAAACCCCTATGATTAAAGGTCCACAAAAATTAGGGAAAACCAATGTAGGTCACCAAAACCCTAATTTCTCCTAGGTCTTCATGTAGGACCTACGAAATCGAGATCCATACAACAAGGTAGGTTTTCTAATGGCCAACCATCAAGAAAAACAGAATAAAAATGGATAAAAATTCGGATTTACCTATGGGAGATGGTTTCTCCAATGGAGGTTCTTCTTCCCCAAGTCTCCTTGACCCAAGCTCCTTGCTTCCCTTTGCTTTGGAGATGGAAGATGGAATCCTAGGGTTTGATTCCGAATTTGTGGTGGGGGAAATGGTTTTCTCTAATGGAGGCTAGGATTTTCTTTCTTCATGAAGGAGAAAAGGTTGAGGGTGGCTTCCTTTTATATTGGAAACTAGGTTAGGGTTTCTAATGCATAGGTTTAGGTTAAACTCCCATGTTAGGTCATGCAGAACTCAATTAACTCAGGTTTAGTCATTCTAGGGTTTAAAGTTCAACCCTAAAATTGGAATTCTAGAGTTTGTCTAGAATTTGGGTTTCAAACTAGGGTTTAGTCATTAGGGTTATAGTCCTAATGAGTTCTAGGGTTTGACCTAAACCAAAAACAACTAACAACGTATAAATAGTTTTAAAAACTCAGCAGATTAATTTAATACATAGTTATTCAGAATAGTAAAATTACACAAATGCCCTTATCTGGAAATGTGGTAGTGATAATTAGTCTCTTTCTCGAGTTCCGATACTAAATTCGGATGAACCCACATGATCTCGCCCCGCCGGGTGGTTAAGGGTACCAGGTCATGATTTTGACCCCTAGCCGGAGGAAGATTGACGATGTTCATCGTTGTCCGGGAAATAGGTATCACACCGTCCGGGACTTCTTAGGGAGGCAGATTGCCAAATTGCAGGAAGATCATGTTGGCCGTGACCGTCTTCTCGGTGTTATGCAGAGTGATGGCCTTAGCATCGATCAGCCCCTGGATCTTCCTTTTCAGTATGTAATACGCCTTGGTCGGGTGGTGTACGTATCTATGGAAGATGCAGTACTTGGGGTTGTTGGCACTGCCGGCTTCACTGGGCCGCTTCTCCTCCGGAAGGGTGATCTTGCCACTCTTGACGAGACACTCAAATATACTTGGAATATCGTTGTCGTCGAAAGAGTATACTTCGACGGGCCTGGAAGTCCCAGGTTTCATCTGCGTGGTTGTCGCAGTCTTTTTTCTGGACGTGTTGATTGCCAGAGCTTCTTTTCCTTTGGAACTGCGAGGATGGTCGCCGTTGGGGGATGACCTTTTGTCTCTGTCGAAGGTAGAGATCATAATGCCATTGTCGCGTGCATTGTGACTGTTGTCATCAGCGGCCACTGCTGAGATGATGAACGAGGGCCAGTCGTGGAACTGATATGGTCCTGTGAACACCGAGACCATGGGAAGGAGGTTCTTCCTGCAAATGTCTACCAACGCAGAGTCTGGAACTCCTGGAGGCATCTGTAGCGTGGCTTGACAAAAACGTTCGATGAAGGTACGAACATCCTCTTTTTCCCTCTGCTTGACTTCGATGAAAGAGGACATAGACATGTCCATTCCTCCCTCGTAGAATTGTGTGAAGAATAAAGTCTTGAAGTCTTCGAAGGAAGTAATGCAGTTGTCTACTAGGCTGCGGTACCACTGGTAAGCCACTCCTGAGAGACAGCCCTTGAACACCCGAGTGAGGAGGGCGTCATTCCCTTGTAGCAACACCGTCATCATGCTGAAATAGTTCATGTACTGACTTGGCGATGTTTTTCCCTCGAACAGAGCCATAGTCTGAGGTTTATATCTCGGAGGAAAAGGGACCTCTCCCCAAATAGCCGGGTAACGCTGGTTAATTCCCAATTTCTTGAGATGATCTTTGTGCTTCAAGGCATCGAATTGGGCTTTCAACTCCTGTACTGCTTGCATCAGATTTTCAGCCGGTAGCGAGACCACGGATTGGTGCGGAGTTGGTTGTATCGTGACTCCCACAGGAGGTAATGCATTCTCCGAGTGAGGAAGTGGAGGACCAGCTGACTCTTGATCTAAAGCAGGTTCTTGGACCGTGTTGGATGGTGGAAAGTCCACCCCCACACGTATCTGTGCTGGCGGGACTGATGTTTGAGCCATGGCAACCGCCTGTTGAGTTAGCATCATCTGGTGCATGTTCTCCATCATGGATTGTATTTGTTTCAGAGACGTCTCCAGTGTAGTGATGCGCTGTTCCTCGCTCCTTGACGGCGAAGCTTCCTCGTGTTCATCTCCAATGGCGTATACTCCTATTTTCCTGGGCGTCGTTGAAGGATGTGTATAGGTTGTTGCAGAAGTTGACTCTATACTCTCAGTATTTGATTCGGGAGAATGGCGACCCCCAGCGTCAGAATCAGAGGAGTACGAAGTCAGTTGTTGTGACCTCGAACGAGTATTCTGGAATACCCCATCTTCAGTGTCTCTGAGGAGCATGTTGAATCTCCTTCGGCTCGGAGTTCTAGAGGACGGACGTCTTCAGCCTGAGTTTCCTCTAGGTATATATGAAGCCATGTTCACAGATGCATGCGTGGGCTCTTCTTCTAGGAAAGATGGAGAGTAGCTCAGCCGGTTAAAAACTGACCATTTTGTTTTAGAACAGCAGCAATTAACCACAATCCTGTGACCATCACAACAGTGCTCGCTAGGAGGCGTAATAGCCATGCTAGAAGATCCCCTCCCCTTGCGTTTCTAGATTAGATATTTGCGCAGGTCAGGAGAAGTTGCAGAAGAAGAAGATGATGGCTTGTTCCTCCTGTTCCTATTGGTAGGCATGCGGATGATGGGGACCATAGTCTTCTTTGTGCCACCCGCATATAACAAATTGGCCATCTGGGTGGCGGATAATCTTCGAGGAGCGTGTCTTTCCGTCAATCGAGCCTTCTGTCCACTTAGGGACTTCGCCTGGCGTAATTTTGAGCTTCGCTCTGGTTGGCGTAAGGCTGAGGATGTCCTCAAGCGGCCATCAGCTTCTCACATAATTTGGAGGGCGGGTAGATTGTTCCCTTGCTGGAGTGAATGCCGAGAAGTTAAGTAGCTTGCCGCTTGCTTTCCCTTGCGGAGATTACGGGTGTCATCTGGTTCCCCGTAGAGGTCAGATGTTGTCTTACGCGCGGAGCATGCTTTCTACTTCCGATTTGGCACTGAGGCATCGTCAGAAGTTTTGTCTATTCCGCCACGGATGGGAGACTGGTTTCTACGCGTAGAGCACAGTGGATACCTCTGGGTTAGCGCTGAGGCTTTGCCCGATGTTTCGTCTGTACCGTGCGTAGCGGGAGACTGGTTTCTACACGTAGAGTGCAGTGGATACTTCTGGGTTAGCGCTGAGGCTTTGCCCGAAGTTTTGTCTGTACCGCGCGTAGCGGGAGACTGGTTTCTACGCGTAGAGCGCAGTGGATACTTCTGGGTTAGTGCTGAGACTTTGCCCGAAGTTTTGTCTGTACCGCGCGTAGCGGGAGACTGGTTTCTACGCGTAGAGCGCAGTGGATACTTCTGGGTTAGCGCTAAGGCTTTGCCCGAAGTTTTGTCTGTACTACGCATAGAGCGCAGTGGATACTTCTGGGTTAGCGCTGAGGCTTTGCCCGAAGTTTCATCTGTACCGGATGTAGCGGGAGACTGAATTTTACGTGCAGGGCATAGAGGGAGCAATACTACAACCTCATTGGTCGGGAAGATCGGAGAGATCGGAGAGATCGAAGAGTCCACAGGGATGGTAGAGGATGTCTTGGGCATCCAGACCTTGCGCAGCTTCCTGTTGTTTTGTACAGAGAGAGAGTGAGAGCTACCCCCCGTCCGAAGCATGTCTTCATAGGCAGACTGGTCGAACTGGACGACCAGTGTCTTCTTCACGGATCCCGCGGATACCGCATCGTGTTGAGCAATCGCTTCCTCATCAGAAGAGAAAGATGTCCCCAGCAGAGTCGCCATCTTGTTTGTGGTATTAAACGAAAGAACAAAATATATATAATACGAGGTTTGCACGAAACCCACTTTCTTTGGTTTACAAATAAACTTGTACAATTTGATTCTATACGAGGATTTAGGAGTACAATTTATTTAATCTGGGTAGATGATTGCTATAGGTGTCTGATCTGCAGTCGACACTTTAGCCCTTGGACTACACGATGGTGAAGAAGTGCCATGGAAGACGGAAAGCAGCTTCATAGGTGGCGAAAGAGGATGGATGCACGATGCCAATGTCGTCGATCGCTACCCTTTGCCTGAGCACTGGATGCTTCTCTCTCTCTCTCTCTCTCTCTCTCTCTCTCAAAGACTCTTCGATCTCTCCTCAATCTCCAATGTTTTGACCCGTGGTTCGATCTTCTTTCAAAGTTTCCACCTTGTTCAATTTTTAAAGTCTCGACCTGTTCCTCTGTTGATAGAGGTCTCTATTTATAGAGTTTTGGTGACAGCGACCACTCAATCGGTGTGGAAACCGAGTAGTGGAAAGTACAACACCCTTTTACACAATGGTTAAAATAACCAAAGCCTGCGTATAGATGATCTTTTGAATGAGCGTGTGACACGGGTCCAACTAAGGGACAAAATGCGTATAATCGCTACGAAGATCATGGCGTAGAAGCCACGTAGGTAGGTATCCCTAGTGTAGAAGAGGTTGGCGTAGAAGCCAATGTCTGTCACCATGGCGTGGAAGCCAAGTAGGCGTAGAAGCCGAGTATGCGTAGAAGCCTGATGGCATAGAAGCCGAATAAGCACAGAAGGCCGAATGAGCATAGAAGCCGAACGAACATAGAAGCTGAATGGGCGTAGAAGCCGAGCGGGCACAGAAGCTGAATGGGCGTAGAAGCCGCTGCGTAACGTGCCAGGGTGGTCGTAGACGCCGAGCAGTCACAAAAGCTGAATGGGCGTAGAAGCCGAGGTGATGTGGACGTCTTTAGCCGAAATCACGGCTCTTGGAGATATAATCAAATCTCTCGCATTAAATGCAGAGATCCGCCATCATCATTAATTACAGAGACGTGTTCTGAAGGCCTGCCACCGTTCTGAGCATTCGGTGCAGAGACGTGCCTCGAGCCCTGTACGAAGAGCAGCTTTTGACGTGGCAGTCTGTTTGTCTTCCGCGGAGCGTAAATAGTTCACGTTTGCCTGTGTAAAACAAGGCAGCGTACCCCCTTGTATGCGTAAAAGCAGTCTCCACTGAGGGGATGTCAGTAAACGACGGTTCGATGATATTTAATCAAATCCTCTACATTAAATGCAGAGATCCGCCATCATACTGTGGGGCGCGTCCCGAGTGGTCTGCCATCTTTCCAGCCGTCGTCTGGGTAGCCGTGCAGCACTTTTTTATCAGGAGTCAGATATCAGGTTCACTGCGTGGCTTGACAGATTCATTTCAGGGAAGACAAAGCGTTCCTCGTACGCTTTAACGCTGCTATGAAAGCGGATGAGTTTTACGCCATGGAGGCGATGAAGCACCCCGTCTACGCTGAAGCGGCCTGGACATACTGTATTTACGCGGATGGTCCCATCATATTTTATGCCGTGCTCTACGGAAAAGCTCCGTTGCACTCTTGATGGCCTTGAGGTCCCCTGCTTACGCTGCCCTGCATCACCATGTTGCGTAGAGCTATCCAGCATATTTTTTATGCTTCTACACCAGATATGGTCAGTTTGAATTTACAGTGATGCCGTTTGGTTTAACCAATGCACCAGCAATATTTATGAACTTGATGAACAAGGTATTCCACCAGTACCTTGACAAGTTCGTAGTGGTGTTTATTGACGATATTCTAGTATATTCGAAGACCCCAGAAGAGCACGAAGAGTACCTGAGGATGGTCTTAGAGACTCTCAGGAGAGAGAAGTTGTACGGGAAGCTTTCAAAGTATGAGTTCTTTCTTGACAAGGTAGAATTTCTTGGACACATGGTGACAGGTAATAGAATCTCAGTTAACCCAAAGAAGATAGAGGCAGTGGAGTCATGGGCTACCCCGAGTACGGTAGCTGAAATCAGGAGCTTTCTCGAACTAGCAGGATACTACAGAAGATTTGTACAAGACTTCTCCAAGATTGTAGAACCAATGACTAGGCTGACCAAGAAAGATATAGAATTTGTCTGGACAGAGGAATGTCAAGCCATATTCGATGAGCTGAAGAGGAGATTGGCGACAATGCCAGTTTTGACGTTGCCATCAGGGACAGCTGGATTCACTATCTACAGTGATGCTTCAGGAAAAGATTTGGGATGCGTTCTTCAACAGCACGGGAAAGTAATTGCCTATACTTCAAGATAATTACACCCTCATGAAAAGAACTACCCCACTCACAATTTGGAGTTAGCGGAAGTTATCTTTGCCCTAAAGCTATGGAAGCACTATCTGTACGAAGAGCGTGTGAAGATCTTCACATACCACAAGAGCTTGAAGTACGTATTTACATAGAAAAAGCTAAACATGAGACAGAGAAGGTGGTTGGAATTGATAAAAGACTTTGATATCTCATTACAATACTATCCAGGAAAGGCCAACGTAGTCGCCGATGTCTTGAGCAAGTATCCAATGGCTATGTGCTTGACTTCGGATATATATTTATTAGCTGATCTTGAGAGCTTGGGAATTAAAGTACTAGTTCCAGGTGTTGATATTCAGATATGGGAATTGCAGATATAATCGGAGCTGATGGACAGAATTAGAGCTACTCAGTATGATGATGAGACTCTAAGGAATATTAGAGCACAAGTTCGGACAGGATTGATAGACGACTTCACTATTGCGGATGATGGATCCTTACGATATGGCACGAGGATGTGGGTGCCAAGTGGAGAGCTGCGCGAAGAAGTTTTGTAGGAGGCACACCGCTCTCAGTACTCGATGCATCCTGGAGCCAACAAGATGTATCGAGATTTGAGGGAGCATGTATGGTGGTATGGTTTGAAGCGCAAAGTAGCACGCTTTGTATCCCAATGTTTAGTGTGCCAGCAGGTAAAAACAGATCGACAGAGGCCAGGAGGATTGCTTCAACCTTTACCCATTCCGGAATGGAAATTGGAGCACGTGACCATGGACTTCGTTTTAGGACTTCCACGTTCTCTAGGAGAAAAGAACGCAATTTGGGTCATCGTAGATAGATTGACTAAATCAGTCCACTTTTTACCATTCAAAGTGAGTACTTCAACAGAGAAGCTGGCAGAGATGTACGTACAACAAATTGTCAGATTACATAGAGTTCCTGTGAGTATTGTCTCAGATTGGGATAGTCGTTTCACTTTCTATTTCTGGAGGAGTTTGCAGGCTAGCTTGGGCACTCAGCTCTAGTTCAGTACCGTGTATCACCCCCAGACAGACGGACAGTCTGAAAGGACTATTCAGACTCTTGAAGATATGCTACGCACTTGCGTCTTGGATCTCGGAGGTTCTTAGAAGGATCATCTACACTTGGTAGAGTTTGCTTACAACAATAGCTACCAGGCCAGCATTGAGATGTCACGATTCGAGGCTTTATATGGACGAAGGTATCGTATTCTATTATCTTGGGATGATGTTGGAGAGAGAGCCTTGTTAGGACCAGAAATGGTCATGGATGCAGCAGAAATGGTAAAACTTGTCAGAGACAGATTGCGAGTGGCACAGGACAGACAGGGGCATTAGGCCGATAGCCACCGTAGACCCCTAGAGTTTTAGGTATAGGATTGATCATTTTTGGTTATAATTATTTTGTTTAGATTGCGTATTAAGATTGGTTGTTCTAGGTTGGCGATTTGGTGTTCCTCCGAATTTTTTCGACACGGGGCACGATTCGTTTTGGCAGAGGCGAAAAGATTAGTCCACGATACATCGGGCCCTTTAGTATTCTTGCAAGGGTCGGTGTAGTGGCCTATAGACTTGACTTGTTGCCTGCTCTAGATGGGGTGCATGACGTATTCCATGTGTCGCAGCTGAGATGGTACGTAGCAGATCCTAGTCACGTACTAGACCACTCGGAGATCAAAGTTAGACCGACACTCAGCTATCCTGAACAGCCCATTGAGATCTTGGATCGTAGAGAGAAGGTATTGCAGAACCAGACTATTCCTTTGGTTCGTGTTGCATGGAGACATCACTCTTCAGGAGAGTTAACTTGGGAGAGAGAGGACGAAATGCGCGAGCAGTATCCGTATCTCTTCGAGACTTGAGGTATAATTTATTATTGATTGATTGTTCTTGTGGTAGTTTATTTTTAATTTTGAGGACAAAATTCCTTTTAAGGAGGGTAGACTTGTCACCCCCACTTTTCAGATTAATGGTATTTTCGTCTTTTCATAATTAATATGTAAATAATAGCATGATAATTAATTATATCTAAAAAATTATGATTTTAACTGATTGATGCACTTTACCGTTGTTCGATAATTAGAGCGCTACGCTAGCCTTGTCTTCCAACCGATTTCACACCCTTGTCCTAGACATGCCAGACTATTATTTTAATACTTGTGTGACTCATAATTATGTCTTGTTGTATTTTATTCTAGACGCACGACATTCGTCGCAACCGATTGTATTTAAAATTTAATTAAATAAAACCAAATCACTCTTTGTGCAATTCTCCAATTATCGGGCACTTTGGTGCAAAAGTGCATTAAGGTATCCACCCCATGGACACGACAAGTGTATAAACCCATTTTCCCTTCATTTATATTTTTCCAAGATTTTTTGGAGTGTGTAATTGAACACCAATCTCCTTAAGACCATGGCCCTCAAACCTTGAACCAATTAAATCCTAGCTTTTATTTGGAACCCATTTCAATCATGGCCCCTTGAAACCATACATGAGAGGCCCAATCCCAAGAGGGGCTGACCAGTCAACTTTCCTAGGTCAACTCAAACCTCTACATGTATATAAATATCCCTTTCTTTTCCCTTCTTCAATTTTTTCTAAAACCTAGAATAACCCAGCCGAATTCCTTTACCATCACTGTTCATCAACCCCCTCTCGATTTCCGCCGCCACCCTCAACCGGAGACCTCGTCGGAGTCGTGCCTGTTCATATACCTGTATTTGTTCTCAATTAGTATAAAACATACGTATATGTATTTTCGTGCACCATAGTACCTGTTTAATATATGTATATATGTACATAATATAATTAATTAGTATGTATATGTATACGTATATAAATATATAATATAAACTCTATTAAGTATCTAAAATGCATATATCTATTATAATTGTAATTAGTAGTATTGATGGTTATGATAAATAATAATAGGCATTATGTGCCCATGTACTAGGTGACCCTAATAAAATTACGGATACCGTAGCTATCTTGACCTGTGACCATGTAGCATGTTAGAAGACTGCCATATGTACACTGACGTACTGGCAAGACCGTACCATCGATTTTCTGTTATGCATAACAACTACAAACGTGACCACCCCTAGCGTAGTCTTTGAGATCTTTATATTGATTGTGTATTAGAGCAATGTCTGATGCAGTATTGTGTTATATGGTGTGTCTATAGGACTATGGGATCACTCAGACGATACCTTGGAACTCGGATATTGGTATTGCCAGCGAAGGACTACAGGCGAGTACATTCTCTGACAGTTTTTATTATGTTGATTATCTCTATAATTCTTATTGTATAGCGTACATGACTCTGACACTGTTATTTACATGAGTTGGCATCATTGAGACCTGTCACGAGGAGTCGTGATTTGGAATCCATCGTGCTAGCTGGGGAAACGGGGAAATGTTAGTAGCTTATGTGATCATACCCAACTTTACATGCATCATAGCTCACCTACATCTCACGTCGGTGCAGCCTTACCATTACATGCCTCATCGCTGTTACATGTGGTTAGCCTAACCTTGCAGGGATGATCGCTAATCAATGTAATGAGTCTTATTAGTCCCAAGCCGATCATATGATATGCTGATATTTCACACACTTAGTTAGATGATTCTTGACATGTATCTCTAGTATATTGATCTAGCATCTCCACATGTTTAGTTATTATTCTTGTACACACTTACATACCAGTTCTTTGTTCTTGCGTGTACTTGTATTTCTATTCATTGCTAGATGTATATTGATGATGATGTTCCAGTATTTCTTTATTCCAGCATTTCATTATTTCCAGTATTCTTATTGCCAGTATTTTCATATCAGTCTTGTATTTCTTTATACTGTATTATAGTTTTTGTCAATATACATGGAACTGTTGTTTGAGGTATATTTCGTTCCAATCCTGACTGGATATTCTTTCTAGAGGATCTTGAGGAGTTCTGTACTATACACTACGGACCAGATATAGATGTAGACTACACACCAGAGATCTTAGAGGAGACTGTTCCTTTAGATGAGACATTACCGGCAGTTATCTAGATAGCTTTATATTATGCATCTGAGACTTATTGAGGTTATTTCAGTTTATGCTAGACTTATGTTAAGTTTAATTCGAGATTTGTGGAGACTTTATGTTGGACAGCTAGATTGTGATTTATCTTTATGTTTGAGACATGGTGTTTAACTATGTCATTCTTCTAATCTTTTATCGTATTTTTTACTTTATAGTTGTTGTGATTGAGTTTATATTATGAGATATTGTGAGATGTATATTATCCTCCTTATGGAGATGGATATCATTGACATGTGTTTAGTGACAGCGTTCTACCGCCGATGCTGCAGCGTAGGCTGGACGTACCCACGTTCTCGTACCCCTATGCCGGGTGCGGGTCGTGATACGTTTTTAGTGGTGGCCCATGCAGGTCAAGTTTCGCAAGTTATACGATATCTTGGTAGTACGACAACTTAGTTGTACTACTACGAGCCTGCAATAGGATATAGAAAATAGGATCTAGGATGAGAGTATGCTCAATCACACTAGGAAATTCTGAACTTCATATTGCTATTCTAATTGATTGCTTCTTTTCTGTCCTTCCTTGATAATATAGTACCTATCATTGATTCTTTTGATCTGTATTCAGGATGCCGCCGAATACTAGATCCATGAGAGTGGGAACGTCAACTTTAGAGAGGTCTGCCACCTCTCAACCTGACGAACAGACACCTGGAGTTCCTCCTACATCTCCTGTTCGTGTAGGAGTATCTGCAGCTAACGGGATTCCTTCCCCATATGTTCAGAGGATTGCCCAAGCTATGACAGACAACCTTCCACCACCACTGACACCGATTCCCGGAGGAGTGCCTACTGACGGGGTACAGATGTTCGCACTGATGCAGGGCATGCTAGAGTCCTAGAGAGTAACAACGTAAGCTCAGCGTGTTCAAGCTGAAGCCCAGAGAGTGCAAGCAGAAGCACACCAGGCGTAGACAGAACTGATGAGAGAGAGTATAGAGAATGCTCATCAGGTGGCTCTCTAGGCTGTGGAGAGAGTAGCACGACAACCCCAGCATCCTGGCCAGCAACAGAGGCCCGGCACTATAGTGGACTTTAAGAGGATGATGCCTCGAGAGTTCAAAGGCACTGAGGGGATACTCTATGCTGATGATTGGTTAGAGGACATAGAGAGAAACTTGCGCTTATCACAGATCCCGGAGACTCTTCAGATAGAGGCCGCTGGCAGTCAGATGTTTGATATCGCGCTGACGTGGTATCGTACAGAGCCGAGACTCACTGTTGAAGGACTTACTTGGGAGGACTTTAAGGAGCTCTTCAAGGAGAAATTCTTTCCTGACGTAGCCTTGGGAGCATTAGAAAGTCAGTTCCATGACTTAATCCAAGGAGGTATGTCAGTCGACGAATATGCCGCAGAGTTTTGCCGATTGAGTCGATTTGCGCCTTCGATGATTCGAGATCCAGGAGATAGAGCACGAAAATTCAGAAAGGGATTAAATAGGGAGATCAAGTCTCGTACTTCAGGATGATGTACTGCTTCCTTTGAGGGTATTCTGATGGATGCCCAGATTGCTATGCGTATAACTTTAGTGACTGATGATTGTATTGCTATATTATATTATATGTATAGGGTCGCTGGACCATTCATGAGAGACTTCAGGAGCAGGTTATTGGAACTCGCAGTTTGAGGACCCAGGCAAGATACCTTGCCATATTTACTGTTTAATTTAAATTATGAAATATTGTATAATATCTTATTATATTATTTCATATAATTGTGCGCGTCCGAGATTGACTCGGGTGCAGTCAACGAGTACGTCGATGTGTAGTGTAATTGACATAGTCACTAGCAGACTCACCCACCATTGTGAGGATATTCTGATATCTTCCTAGACCCCGACACTTATACACGCATCACGGTGACAAACTCATGTTGGAATGCGGGTCCGCGTACCCGACTAGCTATCGGTACATGTGACATGCATCACAGTTTAGTAAGTAATCAAGGTTATCTTATTAGTTGAGACTTGGCATGTAGTTACGTGGTATGCACGCCGTATAGTTGACTTGTATATTTGCATTAGGCGGGGAGGACAACTAGTAGGCGTATGGGATACACATATTAGAATCTGTAGTATCCGGAGGAGCCACGGATCCAATGACTTCCTTTATACAGATACCGTGTTCTTTGGAGCGATATGGACGTATATATTTGCAGATACCTCATTCTTCGGAATGATGGATATTGCATGTACAGATACCACGCTCTTCAGAGTGTTGGACGTTATGCCTACACCTACCCATACGTACCAAGGTTGTCCTCATATTGCATTCACATAGATGCTTAGTACACCCCTTTATCTTATTCAGTATTTATATATGGCATATATTTTTGTATCTTGTTACGTCCCTCTGAGGACCTGGTTTCCTTCCAGATTTGGACGAGGCATATTATCCTACTGTGTACGGACCTGGGCAGAAGACGAGGTACGCATCCGAGAAGGAGCTAGAGGTATTTCCGTCAGAGTACCCTTGATCGGTGGTAGGCCTTCCGCCTAGGACTGGAGCATCCTTATCTAGTCAGCCGATGCTCTAGTCATTACTCTTTTATTTATCTTTCAGTACTTTTATTTCGTCATAGTAGTGAGTTTGTTCCTACTAGACATATTTTGGATTGTACTATGACATTTCCGACTGGCATTTATTTTCCAGTATCTATTTCAGTACTTCTTATTATATTGTGGATGAGACTAGATATTACCTGTTGGATGTTAGTACTAGACTTGTTAGTTTTAGGACAGCGTAGTACGTGTTCGTCGGGTCCATTAAATTGGGTAATCCCACAGAGTCGTATTAGCTGGCCATTGCCACGTGGCCTAGTCCCGTGTATTTGGGACTGGGGCATGACAACTTGTGTGTTCAGTTAAGTTATGGTTTGAGAGTGGGAGTCTATTTGAGGGTATTAGTGACTAATACTCAAGAGTATTAGTCATGACTGAAGACAGATAGATGCATCTGTGTGGATTAAGTACCAGTGAAGAAAAGGGAGGTAAGGACTTAATATTAATAAAAAATCAATTGTGGGTAGATGATCATCCACCATATGATCAGTATAAGCTATAAGAGGTTGCAAGGCATGTGTATCAGTAGACAAGTGCCAAGGTTTTGAATCCAAGTTAAATATTTAGGTACTAAGGTAACTACCTACATAGTAAGGTACTATGAGACTAGACTAGTAGTTAAGAATAGCTATTAGTTACTAGTTACTAAGATACACCAAGTTAGTGAGGGTGATATAGTATTGGTGATTCTAGATGTTGAAATATATTTAAGGTGCCATACTTAATATTAGCTTATAGCTAAGATACTATAGTATATAATTAGGATACCTTAATATGACCTAGCAAACTTAGTGTACCAAGGTTTTGACCTAGTCAACCTAGTATTGACCTAGAAGTGGCCTAGAAATATTACCCTTAGCTAGTTACACATGTTTATCATTTCATATCATCGATTAACTTTGATATCCCTTATTTAGGACTCTTGGAATCCAGTATGAGCACTTTTGACTGTTCCTCACTTCGGATACTAGGTGAGTACATTCTTTGACCGTTTTTGTTATTTTGATGATTGCTATGATATTATTTTTGTAGTATTTTACTTGATTCCCGATACAATGTTACACAAATTAGTATTTTCTGGATCCCGTCATGAGATGTTATTACCTGTGCATGCTCTGTGATTCCTGTACATTTATAGACATCGATCCTTGAGTATGTTGCCCCCTACTCTGTGAATCCGATGTCATAACGTGCCATGGTTGGATCCACTCTACTAGTCGAAGGATAGAAACATATTAGTTAATTATGTAATCATACCCCATATACTTGTCCATAGCTCACCCCACACTTCAGTTAGGGTATAGTCTAACCTTATTACTTACTTGTACATAGCTCCCCATATATGATTGGCCTAATTTTCTTACTTGTACTTGTGTATAGTCAATCATACATGATTGACCTGATCCCTTACCTGTATTTGTGCATAGACAAACATATATGGTAGAGCCTAATCTAGATTCCAAGCCGATCACATAACAAACTAATATTTCAAACACCTTGCAATTTATTTTATTTCTCTATTCTAGTTTATACCTGCTTACTCACTACTCATTATTCCCTGTGATATGATAATCTATTTACCTGCTTCCTTACAGTTCTAGTAGTACTATTCCATCATGTATTATCATTACTCACTGTTTTATAGTCTTTATCAATATAATTAAAACTGCTGTTAGAAATGTACTTCGCTCCAATACTGACTAGATAACATTTTCAGTGATTGTTGTGCTCTACGTTCCTGATTTCAGAAGTGATGCTATGATCAATACTACTTTCGCACCATGGACCTAGTGGTGACCCCTGTTAAGATCTAGGCTATTATTCTTCTATCTCATTGCCTTGTCTTAGTTCGTTCCTTTGATTATTGTTGGATTATCTTCCTTATTCATTTATCCTGTAAAATATGGTGATTGAGTATATTAGTTACTAGTTGAACCTGTATTGATTATAGATGACCTAGATATCGTTCTACCGTCAATGCTGTGGCGTAAGCTGAAAGTACCTACGTACTCGTGCCTCGATCATCCAGGTGCGGGTCGTGATAGGTTTTTATGGTGGCCCATGCAGGTCTCGTCTTCGCAATTAGTGCGATATCGTGGTAGTACAATGACTTAGTTGTACTACTGCGAGCATGCGATAGAAAATATGATATATGATACTAGGATAAGAGAATACTCAATTACAAACTAATGAACTTCTACTCTTATTTGATTCTTGAATATTATGTTCTTCTTGTAACTTTGAATTCTTATCTCCATCGAAATGCATTATCTGCTCATCTATATCTTTAGAAATGATGACTTTCAACACGAAGGAAGGAAATACAATAAAGAAGATTGCATGGTAGGAGCCTCATAGGATACTGTGCCTCTATATTGGATCTAACGAGCATAAAATAAGGGATTGTGCTCGAGTTGAACAACGAAGGGAGAACCCTAGTCATCCAACGCTGGATAGAGAAAAGTGATTAATTTAGATTTTTTGATATACTTTTTGGCTAAACTTCTTAGACATATCGATGAATAAATTG
This sequence comes from Iris macrosiphon, assembly GCA_036927795.1. Taxonomy (NCBI): domain Eukaryota; kingdom Viridiplantae; phylum Streptophyta; class Magnoliopsida; order Asparagales; family Iridaceae; genus Iris; species Iris macrosiphon. Next base: position 73,213,792 of record JAYESA010000018.1, on the reverse strand, counting down.
ATGACATTATGACACACATGAGGGTGAATTGATGAAGATAGTATGATACTCATAACATATATAGTAAATTATGAATGATAATAGAAATCGAGAAAACAAGGAATGTGAAGGTTAAGCCAAAGATTACCAGATTCCTGACATAATAGCCTCTTCGAGGGTATGAATGTAGAGAAGTACGTAGATGATAAATTTTATATATATTGAGGTTAAAGGAAAGAAATTAAATATTCTTAAGGATTGAGGAAGTATTGTGGACGATGGAAAATTAAAATTTTGTGAATTGGAAGTTATCAGGACGGTAGTATAGAGTTGAATAATAAAACTAAGGATTTATAATAAGTGGAACAAAGGATCATTGACTTTTTTATATAAATTTTAATTGGAAATGATAATCGACAATAAGGTTATGAATTGAGGAGATTTTTATCATAAGGATAAATTGGTAGATGAAGATTGAAAGATTATAAATATTTCGAGGTTAATGTTAGTTTAGTGACATATTTTTGATGAAGGAAATGTGAATTTGACGGAAACATTAATATTAAGAGTTTAGTGAATTTTAGGAATACAGAGAATAATCCGAGATTAAAATAAAGAATTGAACTTGAATAGAGGATATAAATTTTGGCTTGAAGGTTATGGATCTAGTTGAAACACAAGTTAAGAAATTTTAAAATTCTTAAGATTACAGAGTTCGATTATGGAACATAGAACCATATTGGTGTATCTTGCAAGGTCAGTTAATTCTGAGAAAGATTGAGCAGATATTCTATAATAATGTTCTCTACCAATTATTCTACCTTTTCGTTGACTTTATTCTTGTATTGATTTATATCAAGTTCATTACAATATCTTGCCATACCAGTTTGACTATATTTTTTCTATTCTAGTCGTGTTCATTGGTGGAATCGTAGTAGGGATTGTAGTATCATGGATAGTAGAATTGGAGCCATGCACGTTTGGTAATACAGAATGAGTCTACTAGAGTTATACTTTGTGTGATCTAGATAGAATTTTCCTAGGACATAAGCATTTTGAAAAAATGGAACCTTGGAGAGGAATTGGGTAAGACTATTGAAGTAAATTTATCGAAGGAAATAATATATTGGAATCGAAACGTCGACGTTAAATCCAAGATTTATAGAGCAAATATAAGTTTTGAAATGATAGAGGATGTAAATAAGAACTTGTGATTGGAAGGAAGGAGAAGTTGGTCAATAATGGGTAATAGAATTTTAAGACGATATTAGGGACTAATGAGTAAGTCAAGGGCGATGATTGATCTTGAGAATCTTAGTATTAGTAAATTGATGACAAAGGATAATGAATATAGTTGAGGACTTCAATTTTAGAGTGCTAAGATTTTTTTGCATCTTGTGTTTTGGAGGTTGACAGGTTGAGGAAACGGAAGAATAGTTAGGATAAGTTTTGGTTAAATGGAATTGGTATAAAATTTGACGGATTTTAGTATATGCATAATCAATTGGGAGAGAAATTTTTGTTGAAAATAATATAGATGAGAGTGGGAATAATGAGAATGTTCAAGTATAATGAAGGGACGATCAAACATAGGATTGGAATTTCAAACATGTATAATGGAACATAATTACTTTTGAAGAGATAAGGATTATAAATGAGAACACTTGATTTAAAGAATATGACTGAAGGTCAGGATACATAGGGTGAGAAATGGTAATAGGTAGTTGAATGAAAACAAGAATACCAAACTTGGAGAATAAAAATATGAATGTTAAGAGGCATAAGATGAGATACGAGATATTTTGACTTTGAGAACTTACTTAGTGGATAGAACCTTAAGAATTTGATATGATGGACATGGAAACTTGAGGTAGAATTGAAAATTTGAAAAAGTGGACCCTACAATGGACAAGATTGGGAATTTGAGTAACTATATCTTACAAGTTGCAATTGATGACAGATGATAATAAGATTAACGAGAGACGACAAGAGAAAATATTGACGGATAAGTTAGTGATATATCAAGTACAATGTTGTAACTTATACTGGAATCTTTAAGATCTGTGTAACGAGGAATCAAGATTTTTAAAACATGAGGAATAGGTAATATCCCTAGGAGAGGAGTTGTGTGAGCAGTGGATTAAGTATGCTCATGTCTTAGAGCTATAGTGTATCATTAGTACTAGAATTAGTAACCCATTATAAAAAGTATTGTGCCTAGTGAACCTTGGTGTAAGTATTAGATATAGGTAAGGATCATCTAGGCCACCTGTGGCACGGCAAATTGTCCACACCAGCAGAGGGAGACACCCCAGCAGGGCAGGATTTTGTGGTGACGATCGAGAAAACAATGCCATGGGTTAGCTGGTTCTGTTGTGTTCTTTCTTCCTGTCCCATTTTCATCTATTAATCTGTGTTATTCCTTGTATCTTATAGTTTGCACTAGTATTTTTTTCTTGAATATAGTTAGTAGCAAATCATTGATAGAGACTGCAATATCATGACTAGTAAGATTATACCCATGCATATTTCAGGATAATGGATGATTTCTTTAACTAAAATTGTATGTTGTATGATTTTAGATAGGACTTTCATAGACCATGATTTGTTGGAGGTTTGTCCATAGTGAGGATTATGATGAATATGTTATGACTAGCCAGAAGAGGGGGGACGAGGTATTTTAAATTTTGAGGACAATTTTTCTAAGGGGGTAGGATTGTAACTACCTAGTTCTGGGAGGGATATTTTTGTTATTTCCATATTATTTATATATTTTAAATATTATATATATATATATATATATATATATATATGTATATATATATATATATATATATATATATATATATATTATTGATTAGTGGACTAGCTTGTTAATTAGACTTGGTGTTAGTGAACACAATTGGACTTGACATGACCCATGGCCCCAACTTTTGAGCTAGTCACGGTTAGGCTTAATTAATCACTTTCGCTTCTAATTAGACATTAGAATATTCATTTCACTAGGAATATAAGCTTTCTCCTAATTAATTATCCTTCATGTGTCACGCCCCAATACCGGAATACAGAGACAAATATGGCCAGCTACCCCGTACAAGGTACTATACGTCGTACAACGATTACGGCTGTAAAATGCCCAAATAACGGAATACAGAGACAGACATGGCTAGCTATCCTGTACAAGGTACTATACGTTGTACGGTGATCACGACTGTAATAAGACAAGGGATGTATGCTACAATCAAGTCACTTAGGGTCACACAAACATCTATGTCTCAATCAACCAAACAAGAAATAGTAAACATAGAGCATATAAGATAAAGCAATAAGACGTCCCAAATGCTTTCTTAAAATGTTTTAGAGACCAAATGTGCAAAATAAAAACTAGAAGAGTATCAAAAGTACATGATAGTGATCAGCTGTAGTATGATTTAATACAATCATGTAAGAAGACTAATGTCCAATCGTGCTGGATAACAAGTACCGGTGGCTAAGCGCCCAAAAGAAGAAAATATACAATGACGAGCACGGAAGAAGAAAACTCACTTGTTATCCTCTACGACTATGTTCCTGGTAAGGGCCATGAGTTGGGGGATAATACGCTGGATCCTTGGATGCTGGCTCGAAACCTGTCCATGCAAAACCAGTGGGGTTAGACCCCAAATAGCAAGTACCACAAAGGAGCACAAAATAGAGAAACAAAAATCCAATAATATTATATATATATATATAGGTTCAAAGTCATAACTTAGGTCTATGGCATATCCTAGTACAAAGGCCCAACCCTACAACCAAATAAGGACAATGGTTAAACCATCACACTATGATAGTCTATTTTTCTAGGCTACTAACCGAATAATACAATCACAACCAAGTCCAATTTTTTATATCGGCCAATCACTTATACGGCTTGCTATTTGTGGAGTCTGAGGTTATCCCAGAAATAATGCATAATAGATATCCTCAGATCATACCATTGCTGAACATGAACTAACTGAGCCAAATAAGGAATATACAGGCACTTCACTGATGCACCAGTTTCCCGTAGGGTCAATGCGCTAAAACACGGTATTAGTAGTTCTTGTGCTCCTATAGGGAGACAATGGCTCGGTGTTATTTAATAATATGTCATATATTGCACTCTACTAAGGCGGATGATATACAGTATCTGTGGTGGCCAGCCCACAACCCACTTAGAATGAATCTCTGTAGGAAGGTTCGTTGGCATGATCTTGAGATGCCGTTCCCTCCAAATGTTACTACTACTTTTAGTTACCTAATTAGCCCTATATTGTGTTCGAAATCACAAGGCGTGGTCACATGAGAATTTTTCTTAAGATGTCATACAAAGTATGGGCACGCGAGATACGAATCCACGGAAGTTCAATCTGGATTCACCTGAGCGTGTATGCAATATTCAATCAATCAATATCCTAGCCAGGCTTTGGTATTTGACTCGCATATCCTGCCCGTGCTAGGGAATATATATATATATATATATCACGTATTCTGGAATTTGGAGGCATTCTCGATGCACAATCCAAATATAGAGTACTTAATACGTGACAAGGTATGTCACACCTCAGTTAACATCCGATCATATACATATTCATACAATAATTTGTATCAGCACGGATACAGTATTCTAGTCTAATTACCAATTATACATTGAGTCACATGAATCAAGATCACATTGTAACACGAAGCTTATGTCATGCACAAAGCTGGTTAGTCACTTAATTCTTAGTCTGGTTCATACTGAAATCTCAGTTTAACTCATGCTATGTTCATAGCCAATCTAAGCTCATGGTCATGTCTAGCCCGAGGTTTGGTTACTAAATCCATTCTTTCTTAGAATCATAATATAAGTAATAACCCAAATCAACCATAAAAGAATAAGAGAAATATTCAATTGAAACATCCAGACCGTATGGGTCTCTAGGCTGCATATGAAGTTCTGGCCGCATGGGAAGTCCTGGCCGCATATGAAGTCTAGGCCGCATGGGAAGTTCTGGTGGCATATAAAGTCCATGCCGCATGCTTATGATTAAAGTCTACTCCTTGGGACAAGTGTCGAAGTGACGGCCAATAAATGAAGTGTTAGTGAAGTGACATAAAGTGATGGATGTGATAAGCCATAAAGTATTAGAGAAAAGACAAAATGATAGAAAGATGTGCAAGAGCGAAACAGAGTTATGCGTCCACAAGATAAGAGGCGCATAGTCGCTGTCGCATAAGTCTGCTTGCTTTATGCTATGCTTGCCGCATAGATGTCACTTGGACTTAGCGAATTTCTTATTCATTTAGCAAACAAAACAAAAGGAGTCCTGTCACTTAGCTCCAGAATACTTTGTGTAATGATCAGTCATGCTTCTAACAAAATGGACGCATGCTGGTTGGCTATGCGGCAAAGAGTCCAGGCCGTATAAGATCATGCCGTATGGAAATCTCTGCCGCATATGATACTGGCCGTATGAGAACTTCGTCTTCTTCAGACAGCAAGTTCAGCCATGGCAAAAAGGCTCCAAAAATTTGAAAATTATTTTCTTCATAAAAACTCAATTTTAACTCCGAATCAAGTGAACCAAAATCCAAAATGCTCGAAATAAAGTGCTCCATCACGTAGGAAAATTGGTTTTTTCTAAAATACCATGTTTTAATAGATCAAAACTCTAAAAAACACATGGAACCCATGAAAAATTTAAACTTTAATTGTAGATCTACTCAAATTCATCCATAAAACTGAAAACTCCGTATTAAAAGTGTTTAGAAACACATAACAAACAAAATAAACCAATAATATGAAGGGTTTCTCCATTTCTCATGTAAGGTGTACTTGCCTAAGACTTGGAGGGAGAAAGCTCAAGAAAGAGAAAGAAAATAAAGTAATGAAGAGAGAGAAATAGAGGTTTGGTTTATATACTTGGAGGATTTGAGGTTTAGACCATGGGTTCAACTCATGATTAAACCAACCAAATAATTAAACCATGAACCAAGATAAACCAAAGAATGGGTCTAGTCTCATATAATATACTAAACATGCAAGAAAAAAAAATAATACGCTCTAAATACGTATATTTGGGAACCGAGAGTGACATCTCTATCCACCTTAAAAAAATTTGTCCTCGAAATTCGAATCCAAGTAAGCTAGAGAAGTCAGGACAAGCACGATATAATTCTACTTATAAAACTACAAATGCAAGCAATATCATTATAATACTTATGTGATCACCTGATTACGGAATCTAGATACGAAGGCATAAGGTAGAATATACCTTTCGAATCGAACATGTGCGGGTATCGAGATTGAATATCGTTCTCGCACTCCCCCGTCGATTCTCCAAGATTGTGATGTTCCCAGGCAACTCGGACAAGAGTATTAGTCCAGTTCTTGATTATCTTCTCTCTTCGATCCAGAATGGATACAGGTTGCTCCTCGTAAGATAAGTCGGTACCAATGACTAATTCAGAGTGGTCGAGGATATAACTCGGATCCGTGACATACTAACGCAATTGAGACACATAAAATACATCGTGCACCTCACGTAGCGAAGGTGGAAGGGCAAGACGATAAGCCACATCGCCTACCCGATTAAGAATGTCAAACGACCAAACCTATCGTGGACTAAGCTTCCCATGAACCCCGAATCTAATGACCCCACGGGTAGGCAAAATCCGTAAGAACACGTGGTTGCTGACACAAAAATCTAAAGACCTACGATGTCGGTCTATCCAGTGGCGATGCCGATCTTGCGTAACCCAAAGTCGCTCTCTAATCTGACTGACAACTTCTACTGTCTGTGTGATCATTTCTGGGCCTAATATCTTTCACTCACCAATGTCGTCCCGAGCCAACGCTGATCTACACTTCCTGCCGTACAATGTTTTGAAAGGTGCCATCTGAATACTGGCCTAATAACTATTATTATACGAGAATTCTACCAAGTGAAGGTAATTCTCCCAAGATCCACCAAGGTCTAAGGTACATGCTCGTAGCATATCCTTCAAGGTCTGGATGGTTCTCTCTGATTATCCGTCCGTCTGGAGGTGGTAAGCTGCGTTGAATCTTAACTTGGTATCCAACCTCTCGTGGAAGCTTCTCTAGAAATGAGAAGTGAACCTTGTATCTCGATTTGATACTATGCTTACTAAGACTCTATGCTGTCTTATAATCTGCCACATATACAAATCTGCCAACTACTCTGTAGATTATCCCACTCTAAAGGGGAAAAAATGTGCCACTTTTGTGAGCCGATCTACTATCACCCAAACTACATCTCGACCAGTCGGTGATCTTGCTAAACAGGTCACAAAGTACAACGTGATGTGTTTCCACTTTTACTTTGAAATATGGAGCGACTACAATAATCCTGCCGGTCTCTGTTGTTCTGCCTTCACTTGTTGACATATCAGATATCGTGATACAAAGCTTGCTATTTTTCTTTTTATTCTGTTCCACCAAAAGTGCTGCTTGATATCTTGGTACATCTTCGTGCCTCCCGGATGAATGAAATACTGGAAATTGTGTGCTTAAGTCATAATTTCTTGCCAAATATTCCCGCTTGGTACGCATAGACGATTTCCAAACCTTAGCGTTCCATTCGCTTGTATAGTTAACTCCTTTCGAAGATCGGACTCACATTCTTCTCATAGTTTTTGAATCTTCAGGTCCTCTGCCTGAGCTAACTTGATTCTATTTAACAAAGTTGACTGAATCTGTAGGCTTGCCTGAACTCCTGTACACTGTGGAAGTACTATCTCGATACCCATCTCTCGTAAGTCCTCTAGAATGTGCTTCTGAGTAGTCAATATCAATTTCTTACCTCTTCTACTAAGTGTATCAGCTACTACATTAGCCTTGCCTGGATGGTACTGAAGCTTCATGTCATAGTCTTTCAATAATTTTAGCCACCTATTCTGCCTCATGTTTAGGTCCTTCTGCGTGAATACATACTTCAAACTCTTATGATCTGTAAATATTTCTATCCGATCGTCATACAAGTAGTACCTCCATAACTTAAGTGCAAATACTACTGCTGCTAACTCCAAATTGTGAGTTGGATAGTTCTTCTTGTGATCTCTGAGCTGCCGAAAAGCATAGGCTATCACTCTCCCTTGTTGTATCAAAATACATCCAAGTTCTTTGTCAGATGCATTGTAATACAGTTTGAATCCTCTGGAGCCTGCTGGAAGAGTAAGGATTGGAGCAGAGAATAACTTCTTCAACTCTTCAAAGGCTATCTGGCATTCTGCTAACCATATAAATTTAACTTCCTACCGCGTCAACCGAGTCTAAGGTCCCAAGATCTTAGCAAAGTCTGACATAAATCTTCTGTAGTATCCTGCTAAGCACAGAAAACTATACGCCTCCGTCACTGTCTTCGGAACTGGCTAGTTCTTTACAGCATCTACCTTCTTGGGATCAACTGACACTCCTACTCCAGAAATAATGTATCCAAGAAAAGATATGTGATCCAGCCAAAACTCACACTTACAAAGCTTCGCATATAACTGGTGCTCCCTCAGAGTTTGTAATATTATCCTGAGATATTCTTCATGCTCCTCCTCATTACAAGAATATACAAGAATGTCGTCCATAAATACTATCACAAATCGGTCTAAGTATGGCATGAAAATATAGTTCATCGAATCCATGAATACTGCTGGAGCATTAGTCAGTCCGAATGGCATAACTATGAATTCGTAATGCCTATATCATAACCTAAATATTGTCTTCGGTATATCCTTCTCCCGGACTCGCACCTGATGATATCCTGATCATAAATTTATCTTGGAGAAGACTTTCTTCACTTAATTAGTCAAATAAATCATCTATTCTAAGCAATGGGTACTTGTTCTTCACTATCACCGTATTTAACCGCCTTTAATCTATACACAACCACATCGATCAATCATTCTTCTTTACCAATACCGCTGATGCTCTCCACGGTGATCCACTGGTCCAAATAAACTTCTTCGCATTCAGTTCTTCCATGTGCCGATATAACTGATCATGCTCTGATGGTGACATTGGGTATACCTTCTGGGATACTGGTTCTGTTCCTGGCATTAATTCTATACAGAACTCTACTTCTCTAACTGGGGATAATCCGAGAAGAATATCAGGAACGACGTCCATGAACTCTTCAACTATCTTGAGTACCAGGTCTCCTTCCTTTGCTACTGTTGCGACTCCTCCCTTTTGCTGGTCTCCTGCTATTATGCTAAGGATAAACTCTTCTAGACCGGGAATTCTAAACAATACTCTACCCTTACGATAGTCTATCGTTGCATGACTGTCTCTCAATCAGTCCATGCCTAAGATAATATCAAAGTTATCCATAGGAAACTCGATCAACTTTGAAGGTAATAAATGTCCACATACTACTCTGGATATGCTAGGCACACCCTACTAACTTCTATGATCCCATTACCAGTGCGTATATATAGCCTCTCTGGAAATGCCTCAAACTTCAATCCAATACATGTCGCATATTGTGCAGCTATAAATGAGTGCGAAGCTCCATAATTAATTAAAGCTATGGCAAAAAATATTGTAACGGAAATGTTACCTGCCACTATGTCGTCCGACGCCATAGCTTCCTCCAAAGATAAGGTAAACGCCTACCCTTGGCCTTGTCGAGCTTCATGATGCTGTCTTCCTTGCTGCTACTGTTGCGGTCTCTGCTGATTCTATTGTTGTTTCTATCTATAAAGTTGGGCTTGCGTCGGTAGTGGACGCTTAGCTAAAGGCCGTACTGCTGCTGGTCCTCCTTACTGCACTGCCTTTGGAGCTGGCAATGCAGGAAACTGTTGTACTGGCCCTCCTGGCCTCTGTATCAATGTGCATATGGCAACCCTATGATCGGGACTTCCACATCTCAAGCATAGTTTGTTAGCTGCCCGACAAATATCCCGGGTATGACCTTCTTTTCCGTAATACGTACAACCCGTCGACGCTCTCAGTCACTGTTGCTGTTGTTGCTGCTGCCTCGGCTGTTGCTGCCGAGTTGGTGCCATAACTGCCGAGGTTACTGGCCTCCTCTGTGTCATGTCATGGATGTGAATTCCAGGGGATGGTGCTAACGTTCGCGGTACTGGTCCTCCCTCATTGCTCTATCCATGAGGCCTCTTCCGGTCTACTATTCTTGATGCCGTCCTCTGGGAGGTAAGCTCAACCCTCTTTGCCGCTATCAATATGGCCTCAAAGGTCTGGTTGTCATGCACCTCTACCATGTGTAAGATCTCTAAGTAAAGTGTCTGCTGGAACCTCATTGCTCTCTCCAATTCTCTTGCCACCATGGTTGGAGCAAATCTGCTTAATCGGTAAAACTCCGCCGGGTAGCCGTCTACTGTCCTTCCAGCCCGCTTGAGGTTAGTGAACCTTTGTTACAACTCATACTGAGCCACAATCCCAAAGTATTTGCCCTAAAATGGGTCCTAAAATTATCCCACAAAATAGGACGCCTCAATCCTATCTTTATCATGGCCCACCAATACCTTGCCAGATCCTGGAGATGTAGGCAAACCAGGTCAACCTGTTCCTCAGCCAGAATCTTAGCTGCTGCCAGAATGGTCTCAATATCCTGGAGCCAATCATCCACCGTAATTGTGTCCACCGTGCCATTGAAATATCTGGGGTTCAGTTTGCAAAATCTAACAGATGCCCTAGAATCTGTTCTTCCGCCTCGTTCTAGGGCCGTCTACAACCCTTGGTTCAATAAGACATTATGTTCTTGCTGCTGAAGATGTTTTTGTTGATGTTGCTGTTATTGTTATTATTGCTGTACCACCATCTGGTGTTGTTGGAAAGCCAATAATCCACGGATAATCTCTAGCAAGGCTGGGGTATCCAATATTATCGGCACTACGGGAGGAACGGAAGCACCTAGAGCCGGCTGTCCTGTCCCATTTATCGTAGGCTCAATTCGGCTCCTTGGCTGGGTTCTACAGGATCTCGTTCCACTGGCAACTCTGCCTCTCTTGTTGTTGCAGCATCGGAGGAAGGAGAAGACCTAAAGAAGAGCATAAGAAACAATCAAGTACCATACGAAAAGGAACAAGGAAGCAACCAATATGGGAAATTTCCAGCTGAGTATCGAAGATAACAAATTCAAAATTTCAAGAAGGATTATATTTGATTGAGACTCATATGACCATGACACCCCATAAGTCTGAAGAACAGACCTGCATAGGCTACCACTAAATTCTTGTCATGCCCCAGTACCAGAATATGAAGACGAACATGGCCAGCTATCCCGTACAAGGTACTATACGTCGTACGGCGATCACGGTTATAATAAGACAAGGGGTGCATGCAACAATCAAGTCACTTAGGGTCACACGAACATCTATTTCTCAATCAACCAAACAAGAAACAGTAAATATAGAGTATATAAGATAAAGCAATAATACATCCCAAACGCTTTCTCAAAATATTCTGGAGACCACTGTGCAAAATAAGAAGCTGGAAGAGTATCAAAAGTACATGAATGTGGTCAACTGCAATTTTATTTAATACAATCATGCAAGGAGACTAATCTTCAGACGTGATGGCTAACAGGTGCCGGTGGCTAAACGCCCAAAAGAAGAAAATGTACAATGACGAGCAGAAAAGATGAAATCCACTCGTTATCCTCTTATCCACTATGACCATGTTCCTGGTATGTGCCATGAGTTGGGGGATAGTACACTGGATCCTCGGGTGTTTGCTCGAAACCTGGCCATACAAAACCAGTGGGGTTAGACCCCAAATAACAAGTACCACAAAGGAGCATGAAATAGAGAAACAAAAATCCAACAATATATATATATATATATATATATATGTGTGTGTGTGTGTGTGTGTGTGTGTGTGTGTGTGTCGTAACTTAGGTCCATGGCATATCCTAGCATAAAGGCCCAACCCTACAACCAAACAAGAACAAGAGTTGAATCATCACACTATGATAGTCTATTTTCCTAGGCTACTAACCAAATAATACAATCACAACTAGGTCCAATTTCTTTATATCGGTCAATCACTTGTATGACTTACTATTTGTAGATTCAGAGATTATCTTAGAAATATTGCATAATAGATATCCTCAGATCACACCATTGTCAAACATGAGCTAACCGAGCCAAATAAGGAATATACAGGCACTTTACCTATGCATCAGTTTTTTGTAGGGCTACTGCACTAAAATACGGTATTAGCGATTTCAGTACTCCTATAGGAAGACAATAACTCGACGTTATTTAATAATAGGTCAGATACTGCACTCTACTAAGGCGGATGATATACAGTATCTGTGGTGGCCAGCCCATAGCGTACTTAAAATGAATCTCCGTGGGAAGGTTCGTTGGCATAATCTCGGGATACCGTTCCCTCCAAATGTTACTACCACTTTTAGTTATCTAATTAGCCCTATATTGTGTTCAAAATCTCAAGGCGTGATCACATGAGAATTTTTTTAATATGTCGTACAAAGTACAGGCACACGAGATACGAATCCACGGAAGTTCAATCTGAATTCACCCTGCGTGTATGCAATATTCAATCAATCAATATCTTAGCCACGCTTTGGTACTTGATTCGCATATCATGCCCGTGCTGAAGAATATATATATATATATATATATATATATATATATATATATATAATATCACGTATTCAGGAATTTGGAGGCATTCTCAATTCACAATCCAAATATAGATCACTTAACACATTTCACAGTACGTCGTACCTCAGTGCACATCGGATTATATACACATTCAGGCGATAATTTGTATCAGCACAAATACATTATTCAAGTCCAATTACTAATTATACATTGGGTCACATGATTCAAGATCACATTGTAACACGAATCTTATGTCATGCACATAGCTAGTTAGTCACTTATCACTTAGTCTGGTTCATACTGAAATCTCAGTTCAACTCATACAATGTTCATAGCCAATCTAAGCTCATGGTCATGTCTAGCATGAGGTCTGGTTACTAAATCCATTCTTCCAGAGAATCATAACACAAGCGTTGACCCAAATCAACCATAAAAGAAAAAAAAACATTCAATTAAAACATCCATGTCGCACGGGTCTCTAGGCCGTATATGTAGTCAAGGTCGCATATGAAGTCCTGGCCGCATGGGAAGTCCTGGTTGCATATGAAGTCTAGGATGCATGGGAAGTCCTTGCCGCATATGAAGTCCATACCGTATGCTTAGGGTTAAAGTCTACTCCTTGGGACAAGTGTCGAAGAGACGGCCGATAAATGAAGTGTCAGTGAAGTGACATAAAGTAATGGATGTGACAAGCCATAAAGTGTCAGATAGAAAAAGGCAAAATCATAGAAATATATGCAAGAGCGAAATAGGGTTGTGCATCAGCAAGAGAAGAGGCGCATAGTCGCTGCCGAATAAGTCTGCTTGCCGTATATATGTTTCTTGGAATTAGCAAATTTCTCATTTGTTCTGCGAACAAAACACAAGGAGTTCTGTCACTTAGCTCCAAAACACTTTGTGTAATGATCAGTCATGCTTACAAAAAATGGATACATGCTGGTTGGCTATGCGGCAAAGAGTCCAGGCCGCATAAAGATCATGCCGCGTAGATGTCTCGGCCACATATGATGCTGGCTGCATGAGAACTTCGTCTTCTCCAGATAGCAAGTTCAGCAATGGCAGAAAAGCTCCAAAAATTCGAAAATTGTTTTCTTCATAATTTTTTTATTTTAACTCTGAATCAAGGAAACCAAAAGCCAATATGCTCGAAATGAAGTGCTCCATCACGTAAGAAAATTGGTTTTCTAAAATACCTTATTTTAATAGATCAAAATCCTAAAAACAAATAGAACCCATAAAAAACTTAAACTTCAATTATAGATCTACTCAATTCTTCCATTAAAACCAAAAATTTAAAGTATTAAAAGTGTTTTGAAACACATATCAAACAAAATAAACCAATAATATGTAGGGTTTTTCCATTTCTCATGCAAGGTGTACTTGCCTAAGACTTGGAGGGAGAAAGCTTAAGAGAGAAAGAAAATAAAGTAATGAATAGAGAGAAAGAGAGGTTTGATTTATATACATAGAGAATTTGAGGTTTAGATCATGGTTTCAGCTCATGATTAAGCTAACCCAATAATTAAACCATGAACCAAGATAAACCAAAGAATGAGTCTAGTCTAATACAATATACTAAACATGCAAGTAAGAAAAAAGAATATGCTCCAAATACGTATATTTGGGAACGGGGAGTGTCATCATGACATCCCAATAGGGACATATTAGTTATTGTATATTTCTTGGAGATGGCATAGCATGGACGACCACTTAAGGGGGGGATGATTCTCTCTCCTCTTCATTCCTAATTACAAATTAGCCCCAATTTGTGTTCTTTTCCAAATTCATCCATTCCTCCACTAATTTATCTCAAATTATGCCCAATTTCTTTTATTCCACCATCAAAGAAAGCCTAAGATCTAAGATTTTAAGGAGCACTTGAAGAGAAGAAGTTTTACTAGAAGCTTGTGTCCAAATTGTGTCCTCTTGGAGCATTGTATTGGGCATCCAGCTCCCAATAGGTTTAACCCTAAATTCTCTACAAATTTCTATTCTAATTATCGTAATTGACCTATAGGAACCCTCCCATGGATTATGGCTATATATAGTAATAAGAATTAGCTTCTTATGACCCATATTGTGAATGTTACATTGAGTTTTGTGTCCAATTTAGAAGAAATTTGAGATTGATGCACCAAGTATTTATAAATTGGTTAATTAGGTTTAATTAGAATTATATTTATTGTGTGGGGGTAGTTTCGTATGCACAATTGTATACGAATAGTCCATATGATGATACGACATGATACAGAGTAAAGTTAGGTGTTTTCCCTTTGACACTTGTGATACACATGTCAATTTCTTCATAACACTTAGTAATAGCTATTCATTTTGTTAATTAGGCTCTAATATATATATATATATATATATATATATATATATATATACATATATATATATATATATACATATATATATATATATATATATACATATATATATATATATATATATATACATATATATATATATATATATGATAAGTTTTCATAGGTTTAGGGTATCCAACTTGAGTGTGTGTATCTTGAGCATTGAACACTAAGGTGTTTGTTGAATTGACTAGAGAGAAGACTATGTGGCTATCTATATTGATGAGTATCACATAATGTATATATATATATATATATATATATATCAGGTACAAAGGACTGTGTCATCTTGGGTTAATGTGTGGCCAGTACGGATAATATTGACACTTTTGTGCAGATTAAGAGAATGGAAGTTCATGCTGTGCATTAAGATGAAAGGGTAGCAGGACATGTGACAGGGAGGAAAGTGAATAACAATAGGTAGTAAGAGAGGGGAATTTCAGTTGACGCTTAGTGTATCGTTAATTGGGAATGTAGAGAGTATCAGAGCTTGTGCTCGGGTCTGATGGGGGCATACCAGATCATGTGCAGATGGAATTATCATTAGCAATAGGTAATTGAGTAGTAAGAGCAAGTTCAGGTATCAAATAGTGCTGCTCGAGTGACTGTAGTAGGCAGTGTAGCTAATATAGGTAAGTGCTCAATGAGTGAGAGTATATGAGGGTTAATGCTTTAGGGAGCTCGAGTGTGTTGTATTGCAAAATTTGGGTGCAACAGATTACAGTGGTTATAACAGCTGTACGAGATGCAGCATTGTCAATCATCAGTAGTAGTAAGAGGGAAAAAAGCAACAATAGGTGGGAGGCAATGTTGCACTGCTGTGCAAGTTAGAGAGGAACAAGTATTATTAGCAGTATCAGGTGTGCTTGTGTTAGATGTAGAAGTGTCCAAATGTGGTATCAATTGGGAGTATCACTCTACTGTTAAAGTGAGACTGAAATATGATAATCTTGATATTAGTAGAGTTACATGGGTGCAAGGGTTACTTGTGTGCATCAAATGCATCATGATAGGTAGTCTCAGGTTCAGTCAAGTTTTGGTGTGAGAGTGGGAGTCTAATTGAGGGTATTAGTGACTGATACTCAAGAGTATCAGTCATGACTGGAGACAGATAGATGCATCTGTGTGGGTTAAGTACCAGTGAAGGAAAGTGGGTGAGTACTTAATATCAATGAATAATCAATTATGGGTAGATGATCATCCACCATATAATTAATATGAGCTATGAGAGGTTGCAAGGGATGTGTATCAGTAGGCAAGTTCCAAGGTTTCGAATCCAACTTAGATATTTAGGCACTAAAGTAACTACCTACATTCTAAGGTACTATGGGACTAGACTAGTAGTTAAGAATAGCTACTAGTTATTACTAAGAAACACCAAGTTAGTGAGGGTGGTATAGTATTGGTGATTCTAGATGTTGAATATATTTAAGGTACCATACTTAGTATTAGCTTATAGCTAAGATACTATAGTATATAACTAGGATACCTTAATATGACCTAGCAAACTTAGTGTACCAAGATTTTGACCTAATCAACCTATTGTGGACCTAGAAGTGGCCTAGAAACATCACCCTTAGCTAGTTACACATGTTTATCATTTTATATCACTGATGAACATTGATATCCCTTATTTAGAACTCTTGGACTCCAGTGTGAGCACTTTTGATTGTTTTCCACTTTGGATACCAGACGAGTACATTCTTTGACAGTTTTAGTTATTCTGATGATTGTTATGATATCTGTTTTGTAGTGTTGTACTTGATTCCTGACATGATGTTACATGGATTAGTATTTTCTGGATTCTGTCATGAGATTTTATTATCTGTGTATGCTTTGTGATTCCTGTACATGTATAGACACCGATCCCTGAGTAGGTTGCCCTACTCTGTGAATCCGGTGTCGTAACGTACCATGGTTGGATCCACTATACTAGTCAAGAGATGAGAAAATATTGGTTAATTAAGTTATCATACCCTACGTACTTGTGCATAGCTCACCCCATACTTCACGTAGGGTGTAGCTTGACCTTATTACTTGTGCATAGCTCCCCATATATAATTGGCCGGATTTCCTTACCTGTACTTGTGCATAGTCAATCATACATGACTGACCTGATCCCTTACCTATACTTGTGCATAGACAATCATATATGGTAGAGCCTGATCCAGATCCCAAGCCGATCACATAACAAACTAATATTTCAAACACTTAGCTAGTTATTTTATTTCTCTATTCCAGTTTATACCTGCTTATTTACTACTCATTATTCCCCGTGATATAATTATCTGTTTACCTGCTTCCTTACAATTATAGAAGTACTATTCCATCATGCATTATCATTACTCACTGTTTTATAGTCTTTATCAATATAATTGGAACTACTGTTAGAGGTATACTTCGCTCCAATCACGAGTGGATAATATTTTTTAGTGATTATTGTGCTCTACGTTCCTGAGTTCAGAAGTGATGTTATGATCAAGAGTACTTTCGCACTGTGGACCTACTAGTGATCCCTGGTAAGATCTATGCTAGTATTCTTCTATCTCAGTGCCTTATCTTAGTTCATTCCTTTTGATTATTGTTGGATTATCTTCCTTATTCATTCTTCCTATAGAAGAATATGGTGATTGAGTACATTAGTTACTTGTTGAACCTGTATTGATTACAGATGACCTAGACATTGTTCTACCATCGATGCTGCTGTGTAGACTGTACGTACCAATATACTCGTGCCTCGATTATCTGGGTGCGGGTCATGAAAGCAGGTCTCGACCTTCCCGACGACCTTGTCGATCCATGTTGGCCCCACATTATAGCCTGCACAGACTCAGCAGGAGGGCCAGATTTCTAAGACACCGGTGTAGCAGCCGGGGGTTCTGTTGCCTCCATCTCTCCTTTTTCTATCGCAGATGCCATTTAGAACGTACCCATACCAGATGCCGAACATACCTATTCCTCCCTAAATGCCTCAACAGGAAGGACAACTCCTGATGTTCCAGTTCTTCCTCAAAATGATGCAGGCGCAATGGCACCAGACGGAGATCATGAGATAGTCTGATGGCGGCTCTAGATAGGCCACCAACACCAGCACCTACACCGGCACCAGTACCAGTTCAGCTGGTGGACACGATTTGGGGGTTCTATCAGATGAACCCAAAGCCATTTGTGGGCAGTGAGACCCCAGAGGAGATCGTCGATTGGATTGCTAGTACTCAGCCCAGCTGCCTGCATATTATGGATGACCGCTATGAGGGCTAACTTGAGGGCAACGCTCATTACTGCTGGGAGATGATGGAGCATACTGTAGGCAAGAACCAGACTTGGGAGCAGTTCCTTGTGTATTTTGAAGCTAAGTACTCTCCAGTCACAGTCAAGGATGCTCTATATAATTAATTCTTCCATCTTAAACAGGGGAACATGACCGTAGATAAGTATACCACATAGTTTAGCCGTCTTAGTTGATTTTGTACCATTCTGATACCGACCGAGAAGGAGAAGGCTAGACAGTTTTACCATGGTCTGACTCATGAGCTCCAGAAGTTTACCAGTACGCAATCGTAGATTTTCTTATGCAAAAGTGCTAGCAGAGGCCCGAGTGTAGGAGGCTATCATGAAGGAGCCAGTAGTTCCGAGGTGCCCCAATCATATAGCTGTTCCAACTAGGGTGCAGACTGGAGGATCAATCAAACGCTAGGGGGTATAAATCCAGCAGAGGATTGTACTATACCAGGCGAAGGAGCTTCCGACCTGTCACTATTGCCACAAGAAAGGGCATGTTCAAAATAATTGTCGTAAGAAGGATTTATCTAATTTATGGGTCCAATTAGCATCAGGCCAAGGCATTCTCATAGTATTAAGTATGAGCACAATAGACACTTTATAGGCCAATTCCTCTAGGACCCAGACCACAAGTGCAGGCTACAGCAGCACAACGTCCACCTATACCTAGAGGACAACAGGGGGGACCTCCATTACCCCCACAGGAGGTACAGTTTGACAGATCCAGGAAGAAGGTCAATTCTCAGAGGAGAGGCCAGGCTTTTGCATTAGCAGTGAAGTAGAAGGAAACAGAGGGAGTTGCTATCACAAGTACCATTCTAGTAGCATCATTACCTGCTACTGTATTATTTGAATCTAGTGCTACTCTATCGTTCATCTCTAGTAGTTTCGTAGCCATGCATAGAATAGCTACTTTACCAGGATTCTTAGGGGAGGAGGTATCATGTCAGTCACTAATACTTGCAGAACATGCTCAGTGGTCGTGTGCGGTGGAGAAATGCGAGTTTGACTTTTTGTGTTCCCAATGCCAAACTTCGATGTTGTGCTAGGGATGGACTGGTTGAGCCAATATCATGACGTGCTGGATTATTGGCGAGGATGTGTCATTTTCTAGCTATAAAAGCATAAAAATCTGGATCCATGCGTCAAACAACTATGCTCCCACATTCGACTCAAAAGAAACCATGCCGCAGTATGACCAGGCCATAGAGAAAAAGCTGCATCCTTGCACCCCAAACATTGACCGTATAAATGCCTGACACAAGGATTATGTTGGACATATAATCCTGATAAAAAAGATTTTCTGAACGCTTCAGAAAATGTTTGCATACTAAGCGATAATAAGCTATCGTCAGACTAATAATGACTTCTGACAAGCGTGCAGCACCACGTGCACGAGAACTCATGTATCCCAGACTCCATGTGGCCCATGCGAGTCTGGCCCTATGCGTCCTAGACTCCATACGCTCTATGCGACTCTGGCCCTCTGCTTTCCAGACTCCATATGTTCCATACGACTCTGACCCTCTATGTTTCAGACTCCATGAGTTCCCTGTGTCTCTGGCCCCATGCATTCCAGATTTTATGCGTTACATGCATCTCAGACTCTAAACATCCAACATGGCAAGGTTTCCTAAGACAAAATCTTTATGTCACAATTTTCTCCAACTAAATACGGGCCACGTGTCAAGCTGACCAAGACACGCAAACAGAAGACGAGAACCTCCAGGATCTCTAGCAAATAGCAAATTCAAACAAAACATCTAAGTGACAGCTTGTTCCGGACTCAACCCATACTATGCACGTACAGTCGCAACCTCATTCTGTTGAAGGAGCCCATACGGCCACCAAATCGGACATGTGGCACCTATAGTCCATCAACATGATATCTACAAATAGAGGCAACTTGGACGTCCCAATGGCAGATTTTTCTACTTCAGAGACTATCTAAGGGGGGAGCTACATACATGCACACACGCTTAAGAGAGAAAATAGGATAGAGCATTCTCATTCTCTCATCAGACCGTCAACGGAGTAAAGGAGAAGCTACCGCGCCCGATCTCCATCGTCACTACCAAGATCAAAATATTGTACTTAGATACCCTGTCTAGGATCTCTTTGTACTCTTGTGTTCGTTGTTAATCTATGGATTATTTAACTCACATTAATGGCAAATAATATGACGACTCTGCTGGGATATCCTTCTCCTCTGATGAGAAGTTAGTGACATAGTTTGACATGGCCAAACTGGGATCGACCCCGAGAATGTGGGTGGTGCACTTCGACCAATAAGCGTTCGAGGAAATGCTCTTCGGGGACAGTGCGAGTCATTCTCCAAGTCTAGAAAAGCCTAAGAAGATCTGCAAGACGGGTTGCAAAGTATGCTGTGCCTCACCCAAGTGCGAAGCACGCGCTCCCAGTCTCTCTCTGCCGCAGGGACCGCACATTATGCGTCCACTGCTTATGCGACAGCCCCTTCCAAGAAAAAAAGTATTCAGCACTTAAAGACTCACAGGACATGGATTGCAAAGGCTGCTGTGCCTCACCAAACTGTGGAGCATGCTCTCCCTGTCTCTCTATCGGCCACAGGGACCGCACATCACACGTCCACCACTCATGCGGTGACCTTCTCGTACAAGGAATGTATTCAACGACCAAATTCTGGAAAAGGAAAATACTACGATGCCAGAAGTTTGGGTGTTGAGACATGTTACATGCGACCATAACAGAAGTCGCATAAGTCGGCAGCCGCAGGAAAAAGTCCACATGCAATACTGATCGTCGATCGCAGGCAAATATCCACATGCGGGCAGAACAACCCCAGAAGTTCTGTCTTTGACCAAATTTTATGCAGCGCTGACTACATAAACCTTTTAAAAAAAAGGAAGATGTGAACTGGGACTCTTCCTACTATCCACCGATACATGCTAGGACGAGGAAGTCTAGGGAAATGTGAGCTCGTCAAGCAATTGCTTATTCGACCGACTACCAGCAGGCACTGCTTACTACACATGCCATTGACTAAAAGTTATACAAAATTGGCTCATGCGTCCAGCTCGCAGTGGCAATCGGACAGGGTCGGTCTAAAGAGTCTTCTGTTGGCAACTTGGGACAAGTTATTGTATGAACCCAGGTCAAGAAGCAAAATCAACACCTGCGCAACCATGTGCTTGGTCTACTCGAGCCCATAAGAAGGGCGCAAAGGTGAGTCAGCCGTCACTCGACTTGTACAACGTGATCAATCACAAGCGCAAAGCGAGAAAAATGACTACTGCATATGAAGTATCCTCCCCAGGGCATCACTGTGCCAACATTATTATCAACTGCTGTTGTAACAAAATATCAGTCCTTACAAACGGGCAATGGGCATTCAAGCGGCTGCAACCAAAGGCACCCACCCGGCTGGAGCCCGAAGAACAGGTGCAAGCACTAGAGGAAGAGGAGCTTCCCTTTGTCTCGTACTATTTTGCTCGAAAGGCCCTCTCCATGTGGGAAGGCCAGAAGTCCAGTACCTCCATTCCGTCGCTTTCGGCCAGCGAGTCATGAAGACGGTTCCAAGGGGGACAGACAATGGAACCCATGGATTGTGTTTTCTTGGGCACTCGCTCAAAGAAGAAGCTGTCATCCACTTGGGGTAGTTCTTCCTCCGGACCATAAGTGGCTACGCAAGCTGGAGGTGGTAATCCCCCGTACCTCTATGACAATCCGGCGTTCCACAAAGATGATGACTCCAAAGGAACAAATGCTGAGGTCCCTATGGTTAGCCACCCTCGTCAAGTAGACGCATCTTCCTACGCTTGGGTTAGTGTTCCTTCCGAGTTTGAAGAGGATGCAATGCTGCCAACTTTCCCTGAAGACCACTCACTGCAAAAGTCTGAGGTGAAAAGTACGACGTCCACTATCCCATCCATTTCTCCCCATATGAGAACAACATACATGGTCGGGGATGATTACGAGAGCCCCAATAATCGACAGAACCTCGAGACCCTCGAGGCCATGATGCAGACCATGAGCGCATCAATGCAAGTCTTGACCCAGACAATATTAGAAATTATGGCAAATATGGCCACACAACCATCGAGGGCCTCTGGTCAAGCAAGCCTGGACCCCGTGACCAATGGGAATTCAAATACAACCGCTCCACCCACCGGCGACAATCATCCCCTACCCGAATTATCTGCTCCTTCCGCAGTTGATGAAGCTCGGGAAGCAATGTAGGAGGTGCGAGAACTCCGAGCCCGCCTAGACTTTGTGGGCAATCGAGACTCACTGTGCGATTTTGGTATCCGACAACCATATCCCCTTGAGTGGAGAGACGTACCGTATACCTCCCAAGTATAAGCCCTTAAACTTGACTCCGTTTGATGGGAAGACATCGCCTCATCAATTCATGAGTTACTTCGAGACAACGACAGGGCATCTACCTTGCAACGACGCCATCTTAACCGAACTCTTTATCGGGGCGTTGTCTGGAATAGCCTTTGATTGGTTTTGCATCCTCCAGGACAACAATATTTCGTCGTTCGACGACCTCAAAGGCCTTTTTCTTGCTCGGCTCTACGATAGAGGAAATGACATAATGATGTCCACGTTAATGGACATCGCACAAAGGAAGAAAGAGTCTATACTGGAATACATTTAGCGGTACAGGAAAGCGATACTAAAGTTACCCCCCAGTAATCCTGAGTCTACGCTGATAGACACCTTCCGGAGGAATCTCCTTCCTAAAATCAGGCTTTGGATGGACGACTCATAATTTAAAGACTGGACGACGTTCATCCTAAATACTGTCGGTGCCAAGAAGAAGGTGAAGGACGTCCGCCTCTTGGAAATACAGATCCTTGTCGCTGATAATAGAGAAAAATACCCATATAACGACAACAACAACAGCGGCAATAACGCCCGTGATGGCAAGGGGAAGCAGGCTCTGATCGCCAATATAGCCAAGAAGCCCGAACAAAAGCCTGTAGAGGCTCCAAAATTAAAGAAAACCTATTCTTTCAAAGACGATGACGTAATGGCAATTTTTAACATGGTGATGTGGGAAAACAAGCTTCGGCTCCCCAACGTCAAATGCCCTGTTGAGGTAGTCGAGGTAAATAATCTGAAGTACTGCCACTTCCATCATTACGTCCATCATGTGATGCGGTACTGCTACACACTGAAGAGGTACATCCAGCGTCTACTTGACACCAAGACTCTCACCTTGGACTTCGATGACAAGACAGTTGCCACGAATATGGTATCTCTCCCGTTCGACAACTTCCTGGCGAAGGAAGTCCAAGACGGAGTAATCCCAATCCCCTAGGCAACAATGGAGGTTGTCAATCTTCCGTCAGCTCATGACCAAATAGTCAGGCTGATACCTCTCACCACGTCACGCAGGGAGGTCATGTGGGTCCATCACGATCTTGCTCCAGACTTGATGCAGCAGACACCATATTCTACCACCAAGTCTAGGGACAAGAAGTCCAAATCCTGCTACACGATTTCTATCCCGTACGAAGAAGCTATAGCAATAACAACAAGGTCAGGCCTAGCATACCATCGAGAGTATGACATCCCTGATGATAGTGCACTCCCAATTTTCGTACCTGTAACATCTGATCCACCTCCATTCCAGCCTTTAGCAGCGGACAAGTCCAAGCATAATGAAACTTGCTTCGACAGATCACTGTACAAAGATACTACTAAGGGGCTGGAGAAACCCTACAACTTCGATATCTTGTCACAGCTCGCCAATACTCCAGCGAAGTTGTCTCTATTAGAGCTTCTCCAACTCTCCAAAGACACTCAAGTTGCTCTCAGTGAGCCATTGCAGAATGTCGATACCTACCTGGCGTAAGTCAAGCCGCCAGCTGAGGATCCTGCCTTATACCCCCACTGCAATAATGTGATGGAGTCGATTCCCAATATCACGTTCTCGCAACAAGATATGTTACTAAAAATAATCGACACGACCATCCTCTGTATTACATATGGTACATCGGCGCCATCAAGGTGGACCAGATGCACATCGACCCTGGCTTATCAATCAGCATCATCCCGCGAAGTCTGCTTCAGACTCTGGGTATCCCGATGCATTCCCTGGCCGCGATCAATATTTCCATCAGTGGCTTCAACGCTGGAAGAAGCTACCCTCTAGGCAAGATTCGCTTGAAATGTCAGATCGATGACTTGAAAACATAGGTCACCTGCTACGTCATAGACGTAGACATATCCTACAATGTCTTGTTGGGACGTCCATGGATACATTAGTATATGATCGTACCTTCAACCCTACACCAGTGCTTGAAGTACGTGGACGATCATGACGTCCTCAAGACATAATTTGTTAACGTCGATCCATTCAAAGGGGTCGAGGTCTACTACTCTGACTAGATCCTCTACAAGTAAGTCCACCAAGATAAATGTGGCAATGATGCCGACAATGAGGCAAATACTAGGACAAAATCAGATGAGCCCTTGAGTGTCCATCTCAAAGCACGCGCTCCTGACATAGCACCACTCCTCAGGGTGAAACTGCTCAGGAAAGCACCTGAGCATCTGGTCGTTCACCTCCGTAGACCGAATCAATCTCTAAAGGAAGGTTTGACACCTATTACGACTTTCGAACCCCTTGTGGTAAAGCTTTGTAGGAAACCTTCTAAGCTATCGCTCGCACTGGGGGTGGAGCTCGGGAAAGACGAACTAGAGGAGTACGTAGTCGCTCATGCTAACGTCCCTTCTCTCGACGATGTAATTTTGAAAGATGAGATACCTTATTTTATCAATAAAGGGCTAACTTTGAACTACTCGGATATTGCATATCTCAACGCATTATATTTCCTGGAGCACGGTCTGGGCATGCACCTGCATACACAGGTGACTACCATCTATGCAGTCAACCAAATTCTCGCTAGTCAGAACTCCTACTTCATAGTTCCAACAAGGAAGAGGGGAGACAAACTCATTATCTGCGACAGAGTAGAAAGTCCCCATTCTTTCATCCCAGAGGAACTGGAGCCAGAGCTCGATACCGTAAATATATTATTTTATCGGTACAATTGTCACTACCATATTTTCTAGAAAAGGGTATTTTAGTCATTTGGTAATTAATTAAATATTGTGCATGTTGAATATTTATTTATTGTATTATTTATTTATGGTTAGCATGTTAGATTTATTTTTGGACTTGTGTTAGTGGACCTAACTAGTTTAGTTTAGACTCATGGACCAACATTTAATTTTAGTTAGAATTAGAA
This sequence comes from Iris macrosiphon, assembly GCA_036927795.1. NCBI lineage: Eukaryota > Viridiplantae > Streptophyta > Magnoliopsida > Asparagales > Iridaceae > Iris > Iris macrosiphon. The sequence continues at coordinate 73,188,312 of JAYESA010000018.1, read as the reverse complement.
GCCCAATCATTAGGAGGATGATTAATTATGTTAAACCCATTAGACTAGAACCTTTCCATCTTAATTAATTTCTTCTTAAGAGGCCCCAAGGGGTATTTTAGACTTTACATAGTAGCTTGAGGGAGGGGGCAAGTGAGGCCTATATAAAGGGGATAAAAACTTTCTCTCTCTTCATTTTTCATTCTATATCTAGATCTAGAATTTTTTTCAACCAAATTCTATCAAATCCCTACCAAATTTCTACCCAATTCCTTTCCAAATCACTATTGGTGACTAGTAGAGCAAAGATATACAAGGAGAAAGCATAGATTTACAAAGAGGAGCAAGGATCTACAAGTTAAAGGCCAATTTCACCAATTTTGGAGGTTTTATTGGAAATCCATCTCCAATAGGTACAATTTAGTTTTTCCCTTAATTTAGGTTCTAAATCTCAGAATTAACCATGAAAAATCAACCCATATGCATAGGCTACCCATAGGATTTGGTTTTGTGTTCATATGAGGTATATTGAGAAAGTTATGGTACTTTTGTGTCAATTTTGGGAGAATTCCGAGATTGATACTTGTTGTGTGTGTCAATTGGTCATATAGATCAATTTGGCATGTGCTTGTGTGTTTGAGACTAGTGTCGTGTCCACAATTGGGTACGTGTAGGTCGTATTCCAATAATTTGGTGATACGTGTTGATTTGGGAGTTTTTCCTCCGACACGAGACTTTGTGCATATCATATTTTGATACGGACACGTAGATTTGTGTTTGACTCTTTGTATTATTCATAAATTATATATTATACTTGTTCATGTCCTTCGGGGTACGTTTGGATGTGTGGTGGAATCGTGTCGCAAGCGTATCCTAGATCTAGTGGGATACGGGAGCGATTCACTCCATGTGTTTGTGCAATTTAATTCTAGATCTATTTCTAAATTGTTCTTAGTCTTGGTAATGTGTAATTATATATATATATATATATATATATATATATATATATGTATATATTGTTGTGTATATATATTTATGTATTATTGTGTCATAGATCTATATATCTAGGTGTTATATATTTATGTAGATATTCTCTACATATGTATTAGCTATTAATTATAGTAGTATGTATATAAATATAATAGTGTATATATGTATATGATTAGTATATATATATATATATATATATATATATATATATATATATATATATATATATATATATATATATATATATATATAAGTGTACATATTAGTGGTATTATAGATATATGTATACGTATTGTTATACTATATGAATTATTGTGGAGATATATATATATAGAGGAGCATGTGTATATATATAAATATATGTAGCTACTATATATTTTGGTATATACTATTTTGTATATATATTAATATATATAAGAGTGAGAAGGGGGGAAACAATAGATTTAGCAACAACAAATTTAGCAACAGCAGCAGCAGTATTGCAAACACAGCAGCTTCAGCGACAACAGCAACGCATTAACAACAGCAGCAGAAATTGCAACAGCAACATCGACTTCAGCGATAACATCATGGCAGCATTAGCGACAACAATAGTTGTCGCTACAGCAACAACAGTAATTGTAACAGCAACGGTGGCAATTAGCGACAGCAACATAATTTACAGTGACAGATCTGCGGGTATATTATAATTATATAAATATTATATAATAAATATTAGTTGGGTTTATATATATGTATTAGTTATATGTTAGCATTTTGGATTACCTTGAGATGTACCATGGTATTAGTAGTAGGTATTGGCATAGTAATATGATTGATGTAAACTAATTATCGATTGATACTAAGGTGACTAAAATAAGGTATATAGTATTGTATAAATATTAAATGCATGGTAGTTTATTGTTATAGTTGGGTAGTTAATATATATACTAGAGTGACATTACTTTGAGATACCAAGGTAAATGCCAAGGTATTGAGGATAACCAAGGTATTGGGTTTGGGTATCAAGATAGAGGTTTAGTGTTGCGATACCAAGTTGGTTCGAAACCAAGGTATCCATTTAATATTTATAATTAGAATTTATATATCTAATATTGTTTGATATGTACATATGTGTTATATTTATCCCTTGTTTGCATATCCTGATATACGGTATCTTAGTATCATAAGATATAGCTTGTATGATCTAGATTCGTAGTGTATGAACCTAATATCATTGAGATAGACTCATACAACCTAGAAATAGATAGTTTGACCTAGTTTGACCGGTTTGACTTAAAGTTGACCTAGTTGACACTTTTGACTTAGAAATGACTTGTTGACCTAGATGTTGACTAGTTTAACTTATTTCTTTCCAGAACCTTGTATTGATGTTATATTCTATAACTAGGTCTTCGAGGCACCGTATCAGACATTTGTGAGATTATTTTCCGGACTTCAGGCGAGTACATTCTCTGATAGTTTCTCATTTATGATATCTTCTATGTTCATTGTATCTAGTTTAGATATTCATATTTTCTTAATACGATGGTTACATAGATTGGTATATCCGGATCTCGTCATGAGATGTTATTCCTTGGTATATGGTGTATCTTGTACAAGCCTTGTTTCATTGATTATCTTGTACATGTACAGATACTGATTCTCGAAAAGAGTTACTATATTCTAGGGGAATCCCTGCCATAGCATACCATGGTTGGATGCCCTATAACAGTCGGGATGGGGAGTATTTTAGTGTAGATATGTGATCACACCCTTCCTGTGCAAGTATTATTTTCCTGTGAGTGTTGGTCATACACCGCACGTATGACTAACCAGGCCATTATTCCTGTGCAAGTTCCCAAGCCAATCATATGTTAAAGCTAGTACTCACTCACTTTGTCATTAATATTCTTGTTCATTGTCATATTATTCATTATTGTATTATTCTAGTATTTTCTTATTGCGTATCTCTTGTACATATAAATGACATCTTGTATTTTCATATATATTTACTATTACATAGTTTATATCATTGATTAGAACTGCTGTTAGAGATGTAATTCATTCTATTTCTGACTGGAAAATATTTTTTAGAGGATCCAAGAGATTGGTGTCCGACATACTATGGACTTCGACTTATAGATTGTGCGGACTTGGACCCACTAGTTCTGGAGTAATTGCCGGAAGGTTTATCCGGATCACTAGTTTTTCATAGTTAGTTCTTTAGCATTTTGGTACCATATTTATTTTCGGATATGGTTTAAGTTTTTGATTTTGTTTCTATTGGTGTTGTTATATATTGAATGGATAGTTATGTTAGACTTCCTTGATATCTTCTCGTGCTTTAGATTGTGATTGAATTTTATGTTGAAATATTATTGGCAGATTTTATATTATTCTGAGATTTTTAGTTAGTATAGTTGACAAAGACAACGTTCTACAGTCGATGTTGCGGCATTGGCTGGACATTGTTCCCGACTTGCATCCCTATACCGGGTGTGGGTCGTGACACATTTTTAGTGGTGGCCCATGCAGGTCAGGCTTCACAAGTTGTACGATGTCATGGTAGTGTGACGACTTAGTTGTACTACTACGAGCCTGCGATAGGATATGGGATATAGGCCATAGGATATAAGATATTAGGATGAGAGGATACTCAATAACAAATTTCTTGAAAGATTCATGGGACGACCCTTGAAAATCTTATTACAATTCCCATTTTAAATCTTTTCCCTTGTTTTTGTCCGCTCTCACTTATTGTTGTTGAATTTGATTCTTGGTGATCGATTGTTGAATTTAATTCTTGGTGATCGATTAATTTAAATTCTTGGTGTTCGTTATTGAGTTTGATTTTATATCGAAAGAAATTTTACGGACTAAATTACGGTATCATCTGATGACATATGTTGAAGAGAACAGTAAAAAAGGTGACACGTCTGCTTTGGTTATGTAGCATAGAGTTTATCACAGTCATATTAGCTAGCATAGCAAAAACGTAGGGACCTGACTTCGGATGTACATATCTTAGTTATAAAATTTAGAGTTTCTCGCAGCCATACCGGTTGGCGTGGTGAGGATTCTAGATGACATGATTATAGAGTTGCATAACCTAGTTATGGAATCTACCGTTTATCGCAGCTATGCTTACTAGCATGGCGAGGATTCTGAGTGTCATGATTTCGGACAGACGTGTATGATTATCAGATTGTATCTTAAATTGGTTCTTAAAGTATTATCTCAATACTTTTTCACTTATGTTATTTTAGGACTTTGTTCCATTGTTCCTTAGCTTAGTAGTAGAGATACCTTCAGTTCTTTAGTCCAGTTCCTTATAGAGCTTCGTTCCATTAGGGTTCCTTGTTAATGTGATAATTAGTGAATTGAAGTTAGGTCTGTGTCTTGAGTATCAGTACTGACTATTGAGAGTGTGACTTATTAGTCTGTAAGTGGTACTTGGTTGGGCATGTGGACAATAGGCATAAATCTAGAGATAACCCATAGCGTAGTACCTTGTAGCAATAGTTCCATGATAGGTGTCATTATAGATAGTATGGGTACTATCAGTGGTGGTTCTAGGAGTTAGTATCTGAGTCAGCATACCCGTTCTGGATAGTCATGAATTTATGTAGTTGGGTGAGCCATGTAAACAATTAAGTATCAAGAAAATTGTGTTGGAAATCAATAGAGCATGATATTCAATTGGGTGGTTGATACTTGGGTGTGTCAAGAGTAAAAAAATGTATATGCATAAAGGGTATTAGTGAGTATGCCATAGTAGAATGGTACCATAAGTGTATAGGAGAGTGTGAGGAAATTAGAATACATTGTGTTAAAGTAGTAAGACTTGTGTTACAGGTAAAAGTAGAGCATTGATGTGAGTAGATATGAGGATACCAGTATATGACTAAGGATGGGTATATCACCTGATATTGAGGTTAGTAATGTGTTAGAAGCAATAAGTGGAAGAGTATCTAGAAATTGTGTGCATGATGCACAGTGGGTGATAAGTATCAGTGTAAAAGTTTATGAGTATCAGAAAGTGGAAGCTGGAGTGTTAATATTATGTCATGGGTTGAGAAATATCAAGATTGGTCATGGAAGATATGTAGTGTATCACTGATTTGTGTATCTGCCTATAAAAGGTTTGAGAAGAGATACATATACACCAATAGAGATATAGAACCATATGTCTGCCTTTGAGAGTGAAGTAAAATGTGTGTATTATAGAAGTTAATAACTAGTGCATTGGATGCAAGTGATCATAATTTTTAGTGAGTATGATGAGGTGATCTAATGATAAAGTTAGTATCCTAGAACCTTAAGGACATATGTTGTCTAGTTAGGAAGCTAGTGTTACTATATCAAGAGTGCTAGTATTTCTATACCAGGGATTAGTTGAGTAATGTGCTAGTAACATTAAGTACCTTGTGTAATAATATTGGATTGGTGTATCAACTAATATGGATAGAAAAATATTTAGGAGTAATAGTACAAGTGATCCAAGCAGTAGAGGAGGGAGACAATATATATATATATATATATATATATATATATATATATATATATATATATATATATATATATATATATATATATATATATATATATAGAAGTAAGTAAGTATAGTACCTTGCTAATTTTGAGTATAGAGGTCGTATGTATCAGGGAATAGTATGATGGGTATAAGGATACCAGTGAGATATCATGGTGTTATAATGGCCAGAAGGTAATTGTGTATGTATTATGATACAAATGTACAGATGAGAACTTTAAGATGATTAACAAATGTTAGAGGATGAGTGGCACCAAGAATCAGATAGAAAGAGATACCCTAGTAACAAGATTCAGAGTACCTCAAGTATTATGAAAGTTTAGGCACAAGCATTTTTATAATAATATAGAGGAGAGACACGAGTAACTTGGTATAAGGATGTCATCTAAAAATACATATTAGAACTGGTGCCTTGTGCAGACAGTAACAAGATTTAAGTAAGGCATCCTATTGGGAGTATTAAAGTTGGACGAGGGTGTGCTAATAAAACACATGATTGAAAAGGTATACAAGTGTTCCTTGCAAGAGAATAAAAATTTTGGTGATTGAAATAGAACAAGGAGATAGTATCTTAGCAGTATTTTGTATAGTATCCTAAGTAGCAAGTTCCAGTGAGTTAAGCATGTCCATGACCTAGAATTAGAGTATATCACTAGTAATTGGTAACCATCAGTATTAAGAATATCTTAACAAGATTGATGATTAATAGTGTGTGATGGAATAGGCCACATGTGGCATTGCAGATTACCTCACCAGTAAAGGAAGATATCCCAGTAGGGCAGAGACTGAATTCATGATAGTTAGAGTCTGATTTCTCTTTCAGTAGAATTGTAGGATTGTATTATAAGACTATTTTAGACTGTAATTGATGGGGTTTGACAATAGTAAGATTTGTATGAATATGATATGACTGGCCCAAGAGAGAGGGGTGAGAGTTTTAATTTCAATGACAATATTCTTCTAAGGGGGATAGATTTATCACTACTACATTTTCTAGAAAATAGTATTTTAGTCATTTGGTAATTAATTAAATATTATGCATGTTGAATATTTATTTATTGTATTATTTATTTATGGTTAATATGTTAGATTTATTTTTGGACTTGTGTTAGTGGACGTAACTAGTTTAGTTTAGACACATGGACCAACATTTAATTCTAGTTAGAATTTAGCCCAATAATTAGAAGCCCAATCATTAGGAGGATGATTAATTATGTTAAACCCATTAGACTAGAACCTTTTCTCCTAAATTAATTTTTTCATGAGAGGCCCCAAGGGGTATTTTAGAATTTACATAGTAGCTTAAGGGAGGGGGCAAGTGAGGCCAATATAAAGGGGATAAAAACTTTCTCTCTCTTTATTTTTTATTCCAAATCTAGATCTAGAATTTTCCTCAACCAAATTTCATCAAATTCCTACCAAATTTCCACCCAATTTCTTTCCAAATCACCATTGGAGACTAGTAGAGCAAGGATCTACAAGGAAGAAGCATGGATCTATAAAGAGGAGCAAGGATCTACAAGTTAAAGGCAAATTTTACCAATTTTGAAGGTTTCATTGGAAATCTATATCCCAATTGGTATAATTCAGTTTTTCCCTTAATTTAGGTTCTAAATTTGAGAATTAACCATGAGAAATCAACCCATATGCATAGTCTACCCATAGGATTTGGTTTTATGTTCATAAGAGGCATATTGAAAAAGTTATGGTACTTTTTGTGTCAATTTTGGGAGAATTCCGAGATTGACACTTGTTGTGTGTGTCAATTGGTCCTATTGATCAATTTGGCATATGCTTGTGTGTTTGGGGCTAGAGTTGTGTCCACAATTGGGTACATGTAGGTCGTATCCCAATAATTTGGTAATACGTGTTGATTTGGGTGTTTTTTCTCCGACACAGGACTTTGTGCAAGTCATATTTTGACACAGACACGTAGATTTGTGTTTGACTCTTCATATTATTCATAAATTATATATTAGACTTGCTCGTGTCCTTCGGGATACGTTTGGATGTGTGGTGGACTCGTGTCACAATCGTATCCTAGATCTAGTAGGATTCAGGGGCAATTCACTCCATGTGTTTGTGCAATTTAATTCTAGATCTATTTCTAAATTGTTCTTAGTCTTGGTGATGTATAATTATATGTATGTACATATATATATATATATATATATATATTATTATTATGTATATATATTTATGTATTAGTGTGTCATAGATCTATATATCTAGGTGTTATATATTTATGTAGCTATTCTCTACATATGTATTAGCTATTAATTATAGTAGTATGTATATAAATATAATAGTGTATATATGTATATGATTAGTATATATATATATATATATATATATATATATATATATATATATATAAGTGTACGTATTAGTGGTATTATAGATATATGTATACTATTGTTATACTATATGAATTATTGTGGAGATGTATATATATATAGAGAGGAGCAAGTGTATATATATAAATATATGTTGCTAGTATATATTTTAGTATATACTATTGTGTGTATATATTAATATATATATAAGAGTGAGAAGGGGGGAAACAATAGATTTAGCAACAGTAGCAGCAATATTATAAACACAGCTGCTTCAGCGACAGCAGCAACAGCGCATTAGAAACAACAGCAGAAATCGCAACAGCAACAATGGCTTCAGCGACAGCAGCAGGGCAGTATTAGCGACAGCAACAGTTGCCGCTACAGCAACAATAGTAATTGCAACAACAACGGTGGCAATTAGCGACAGCAATAGAATTTACAGTGACAGATCTGCGGGTATATTATAATTATGTATATATTATATATATATTATATATATATATATATATATATATATATATATATATATGTACTAGTATCTCTAGTTAAGTATTATATATGTGTATATATATATATATATATATATATATATATGTATTACTAGTTAGTGATTATTTAGTAGTTGTATTAGGTTGATATATATATTAGTCATTAGTTTGAGTAGTTAAGGTATTTGATATGTTATGGTTAGTAGTTAGTTAAATATATATAGTGATATATATATATATATATATATATATATATATATATATATATATAGTAGTTAGAAATATTATATTATATATTGTCCCTATGAATGGATATACATACAATATACTATTGGTTATATTTAGTATTAGTTGGGTTTATATATATGTATTAGTTATGTGTTAGCATTTTGGATTACCTTGAGATGTACCCAGGTATTAGTAGTAGGTATTGGCATAGTAACGTGATAGATGTAAACTAATTATGGATTGACACTAAGGTGACTAAAATACGGTATATAGTATTGTATAAATATTAAATGCATGGTAGTTTATAGTTATAGTTATGTAGTTAATATATATACTAGAGTGATATTACCTTGAGATACCAAGGTAAATGCCAAGGTATTGTATCAAGATAGAGGTTTAGTATTGCGATACCAAGTTGGTTCAAAACCAAGGTATCCATTTAATATTTATAATTAGGATTTATATATCTAATATTGTTTGATATGTACATATGTGTTATATTTATCCCTTGTTTGCGTATCCTGAGATACGGTATCTTAGTATCATAAGATATAGCTTGTATGACCTAGATTCTTAGTGTATGAACCTAATATCATTGAGATAGACTCATGCAACCTAGAAATAGGTAGTTTGACCAAGTTTGACCGGTTTGACTTAGAGTTGACCTAGTTGACTATTTTGACTTAGAAATGGCTTGTTGACCTAGATGTTGACTAGTTTAACTTATTTTTTTCCAGAACCTTATATTGATGTTATATTCTATATCTAGGTCTTCGAGACACCGTATCAGACATCTGTGAGATTATTCACCGGACTTCAGGCGAGTACATTTTCTGATAGTTTCTCATTCATGATATCTTCTATTTTCAGTGTATCTAGTATAGATATCCATGTTCTGTTGACACGATAGTTACACGGATTGGTATATCCGGATCTCGTCATGAGATGTTATTCCTTGGTATATGGTATATCTTGTGCAAGCCTTATTTTATTGATTATCTTGTATATGTACAGACACTGATTCTCGGGAAGAGTCTCTATCTTCTTGGGAAATCCCGTGCCATAGCGTACCATGGCTGGATCCCCTATACCAGTCGGGTGGAGAGTATTTTAGTGTAGATATATGATCATACCTTTCTTGTGCAAGTATTATTTTCCTGTGAGTGTTGGTCATACACCGTACGTATGACTAACCAGGCCATTATTCCTGTGCAAGTTCCCAAGCCAATCACATGTTAAAGCTAGTACTCACTCACTTAGTCATTAGTATTCTTGTTCATTGTCATATGATTCATTATTGTATTTATTCCAATATTTTCTTATTGTGTATCTCTTGTACATGTAAATGGCATCTTATATATTGATATCTATTTACTCTTACATAGTTTATATTATTGATTAGAACTGCTGTTAGAGATATAGTTTGTTCCATTCCTGACTAGAAAATATTTTTCAGAGGATCCGAGAGATTGGTGTCCGACATACTATGGATTTCGACTTATAGATGGTGGGGACTTGGACCCACTAGTTCTGGAGTAATTATCGAAAGGTTTATCCGGATCACTAGTTTTTCATAATTATTTCTTTAGCATTTTGGTACCAGATTTGTTTTCGGCTTATGGTTTATGTTTTTGATTTTGTTTCTATTGGTGTTGTTATATATTGAATGGATAGTTATGTTAGACTTCCTTGATATCTTTTCGTGCTTTAGATTATGATTGAGTTTTATGTTGAGATATTATTGGCAGATTTTATATTATTATGAGATTTTTAGTTAGTATAGTTGACCAAGATAACGTTTTACCGTCGATGTTGTGGCGTAGGCTGGGCGTTGTTTTTGACTTGCATCCCTACACCGGGTGCGGGTCGTGACAACAGTTCTCGAACCAAGTACCTCATCCAAAAGATGGGATACGATCTTAAAGCTGTAAGGGGCTTGAACTACGACAAAGGCTGACGGCTGCCTCTGCGTCTGCAGGCTCCTATAGGAAAGTCCGAGGATTACTACCATAAGACCAAGCATGGCTTAGGTTACTTCACACCTCCCATAATCCCCGAAGGCTCGGATGAAGAAGATGAGTTACACTCTTACTCTGTAGAATCTTTCTCTTGGGACTCCAATGTCAGTATCTGGGAGATGCTCAAACAAACATTGTCAGCCAATATGGTGTCAGCTGACCCTGAGTAAGACGACGAGGATCTACCTGGACTCTTTATTGTAGAACCGTTGGCTCAATGCCTAGACGCACAATGGGAGACGCAGTTCGAACAGCGAGAATCTTCTACTGAATACGAAGTCTTATAAATCGATCTAGATGATGAATCCTCCCCTAAACTGATCTTCATCAGCAAGAGTCTGTCCAATGAAGATCGAGAATCTTTGCTACAGCTTGTCAGGGAATACATCGATATCTTTGCTTGGAGTTACGAAGACATGCCGGGACTGGACCCCCAAATTATGGTCCATAAAGCCAATATTTTTTTGAAACGCTAAGCCAGTCAAGCAACAACAACGGCGGTTCCAGCCGGACATCATGAATGCCTTCAAAGCTGAAGTCAACAAACTGATAGCTAGTGGCTTCATCCGCGAAGAACAATATCCGGATTGGGTAGACCAAAAGAACGAGAAGATGTGGATATGCATTAACTTTTGTGATCTAAACATGGCATGCCCTAAGGACGAGTTCCCCCTTTTGATCATAGTTATAATGATCGACAACACTTGTGGCTTCGAGCGTATATCCTTCATGGACGAGTTCATAGGATACAATCAAATCAAGATGTTTCCTGACGACGAGAAGCACACATCGTTCCGAACGCCGATAGAAGTATACTACTACACAGTCATGCCTTTTGGTTTAAAGAACGCCAGTGCTACATACTAGCGAGCTATGAGCACAATCTTCTATGAACATCTAGGTAAGACGGTGGAGTGTTACGTTGGTGACATCGCCGTCAAGAGTCGCTCCAAATATGATCATCTCCGGGACTTGAAGACTGTGTTCGACCTTATGCGTGGGCACCAGCTCAAGATAAATCCCACCAAAATCCTTTCTAGGAGGCTCCAGCAGCAAGTTCCTGGGTTTAGTCTTAACTTAGAAGGGTATCCATGTAGACCCTGACAAGACTAAAGCAATCCTTGAAATGCACCCACCGAGGAACCTTAGAGAATTTTGTGGCCTTCAAGGAAGACTGGCATACATCAGGAGTTTCATATCAAATCTCTCTAGACGTTGTCATCCGTTTACTCACCTCATGAAGAAGGGAGTCTTCTTTGTCTGGAACGAAGAATGCTAGCGCGCCTTCGAAGACATCAAGGAGTATCTCAAGAACCCCCAAGTATTGGTGGGCCCCATTATGGAAAGACCCTTCTTACTATATGTACGGACAATGGATCACTCCCCCGGAGCTTTGCTAGTGCAGACAAGCGATACATGTCACGAACAGGCCATCTACTATCTCAGCAGAGTGATGACCGGTGCAAAGTATAGGTACAATCCCATCGAGAAGGAGTGACTTGCTTTAGTCTTCGCTATTTAGAAGACCCAATATTACGTGGCAGGACAAACCATCCATATGATCTCGCGAGTCGATTCTTTCAGGGTCCTTATGACTAAACCCGGAGAGCTCGACTCTCACATAGTCACGTGAACAATATTGTTGTCATCATACGACATGATATTCGTCCTACAAAAGGTGGTAAAAGGCCAAGCATTGACATATTTTCTTGCAGCCTACCTTGTACCGGAAACCTCAAAGCTCTACTAGGAGATTCTCGATGAGGTAGCAGATTTAAACATGACCACAAGCGCAGAGATCGTTTGGCGAATATTCTTCGACGGTATTTCAAGAACAGGGCCCAAAGGCTATATTGTCACTGACGTAGGGATAGTACTGATCTCCCCACATGATCTGGTCATCATCCGCGCTTACTCCCTCACAAAGCCTTGCTCCAACAATATGGAAGAGTACAACGCCCTCGTCATTGGGCTTTAACTCGCTAAACAAATAGGAGTTGACTACTTCAACTCCCTTTCAAGAACAGGGCCCAAAGCGAGTATGAAGTCCGAAATAAAGACTTGATTCCCTACCACCAAGTCACGCTCGGCATTATCTCCACATTCGATGGTTTCTTCATATAGCATGTCCCTCGAGTACAAAATATCGAGACGGATGTCCTGGCCGGCCTTACAGCCTCTTTAGCTGTTCTAGCCAATACTTATGAACTGACCACCATGGTCGGTCAAGAGCTGGTCTACCTAAAGAACAACCTTTGTCTGTGCTTGAGCTACTTACTAGAGATAAGCACTGACTCCTAAGACTGTAGACTCCCATTCATCGACTATGCAATTTATGGAATTCTTTCCAAGAAACCAAAGGAAGCCACTTCCATCAGAAGGTGTTCCCTCCGGTTCTATTTTGAAATGGCTACCAAAATGCTATATCATCATTCCTTCGACGGTCTTCTGCTACGATGTCTATCAAATGCAGAAGCAAAAAAGGCTCTCCGTGAAGCTCACAATGGGGTTTGCGGTGCCCATTAGCCCGGACCCAAGCTACATGACCGTCTCCGGAGAATGGGTTACTACTGGTCGACAATGGTCGTGGATGTTGTCAACTACGCAAGGAAGTGCCAAGTGTGCCAAATCTATTCTGACTTTATCCACCAACCCTCGTTGTTCCTATAACCGACCGTCGCGTCTTGGCCATTCAAATCCTGGGGCATGGACAACATAGGACTGATCTGTCCACCTTTGTCTAAGGGACATCGATTTATCCTCGCTATTATCGACTACTTTTCTAAGTGGACGAAAGCCGTACCACTCGCTGAAGTAAAAAAATTAAATGTGATCAGCTTTGTCAAGCATCACGTCATATATCGCTTTGGCTTGCCACAAAGGATCATCTAGGATAATGGTTCATAGTTTGCAAGCCACACGTTCTATCAGTTTTGTGACAAAAATTGAATTCAGAATATAGCCTCAACGACCTACAACCCAGCAGCAAATGGTCTGACAGAAGCATTCAACAAGACCATCATAAAGCTACTCAAAAAGTTCGTTTCATCCAATAAGAGCGGTTGGAATGAGAAGCTGGGTGAATATCTCTGGGCTTATTGAACAATGGCCCGTACACCTACAGGTACTATGCCATTCTCCTTGGTCTACGGGAGCAAAGCGACCCCCCATCGAGGTCCAAATTTTCTTACTACGAGTAGCTCTCTCCAACCGGCTAACCGTCGATGACAATCACCGCCGACGGCTACAAGAGTTAGAAGCACTCGACAAGAAGCGCCCCTTAGCTTAACAACACAATGAGCTGTACCAAGCATGCCTCTAGGGAGCCTTTAACAAATGGTTCAAGAAGAGGACTTACCAAGTGGGTGACCTCGTCCTGACAGTAACAAGGCCGAGGGTTATGACCCACAAGACGACCGACAAGTTCCAACCCAAATGGGAAGGCCCGTTCATCTTAGAATTTGTATTCTTCAACGGAGCCTACCGAATGGCGAAACCCAATGGCGATTTGCTCATAATGCCGATCAATGACAAGTTCCTAAAAAAGTACTATGTCTAAGGCTACGTCGATACTTCTCTATCCACATAAGGACAACAAAGATTTATAGGGTTCCTACTCCCTGTTCATGCATAGTGAGTGCCTATGCACGATATTTCTCTACAAGCCATTATTATTATTCTGGAGTCCAGGATACGGAACGGATAATGGATCCTCAAAAAGCTCTCCAGCGGGGTTGTTCCTAGGTCCATATACACACTCCCGTAGGTACCATCCAAATCAGTCTCGTTAGAAGCTAGCTCATATCCATATTATCTCTGAGCTATCGTCATAATAATCTCCCCAGCGGGGTAATCCTCATGTCTATCTACATTCCCAGATAGACCACTTTCAACAAATTGCTCCTCAGTGAGTGTCTCGGATATTAGTTCACGTCTATATTACCTCTGAACTCCTGTCCTAACATTTTTCTCCGCGGTCGAGTTTGCCATGTCCATATTACCTCTAAGCAAATATTTCGGGTTTGGCTATCGATTATCACGGCTACATTACTTCTGATATCAGTTGTCATCTCAACTTATCATCCTTACTTAATTCTAAGTATGCTAGCGGTGTTAAGTCCACAAAATTTGCCACGTCGATATCACCTCTCGTAGGACTTGTCTTTAACCTATTACTTGCACTCAGGTGCACAGGAAATAATGGGTCCACAAAACCTATCACTTCCATATTACCTCTAATAGGGTTTCATCTCGAACTTATTACTTGCACTCTTGTGCGCAAGAAGTAATCGGTCCACGAAAAATTCTCCAGTGGGATGGCCTCAATGGAAGTAAATAGTTCACGTCAATATTACCTATAAACTATGAGCTGCCCATGTTCTCCATCCAAAGAAAATAATTAGGTCCATATTACCTCTAGCTCATTTCCTTTTTCTTCCACCAAAAATACTATGATCGTGCCTTACCTCTCAGTATGACTATCGATTAGCTCACATCCGCGTTACCTTTGAGCTATCTTCCTCACATCCTCCCCAGTAGGGTTTGCTATGTTCTTCTTACCTTTGAGCAAACCTTCCTACTTGACTATCAATTATCACGTCCATATTACTTCTGATATAGATCGTTGTATATACTTAGCACCCGTACTTAACTCTAAGTGCCCGAGCGATGTTAAGTCCACCAAACTTGCCACGTCCATATTACCTCTGGCAAAGGCCTGTTTTGAATCTATTACTTGCACTCAAGTGCGTAATAAGTAATAGGTCCACCAAAGATCCCCAGTGGGACATCCTTAACAAACTGCGATGTTATACTATGTCTATATTACCCCTAGTACAATACCCAAAGTTCACAACATATAATATAACGAGTACAAAAGAGAAGTTCTGGAAAAAAGATAACTTTTTATTAATATTCAAGATCATGAGTACATGTGATAGAAAATTCTACAATCAGAACTTTCTTTATCCAGGTGCCCCTCTGTGCTGGGATTACTATTGACACAAGTAGACCCAGCAGCAGAGCTCAATACTTTCTGGATCATCCCTCCACAATGCAAACCTTAGAATATGGAAATGACTCCATACTGATGGATAGCAAGGGAGGAGCAGGAGCAGGCGCTCTACAACCAAGCACAAAGACCGAAGACAAGAATAGCAATTAATCCAAATCCTATCATCGATATCGCAGGCCCCCAACCGCTAGCAAGTCGCATAAAAGGGAGAAACATAACTAGCATGGTGCATGAACAAAGACAGCTCCGCACATGGCGCAAGATGTTTATCCTTGTCTCCTGGATCAGTTCTTGGCGAACCGTCCTCGTCCCTTAGATCAGTTCTTGACAAGGAATCGCACATAAGGATGATATTCTCTTTGAATGACGGGTTCTATGATATCCTTCCATGTTCCATCTTGGGTACCGCAAAAGGTGGTAAAACCTGCATAAGGAGAACACATATCAATCTCCAACGAAGATTGCAAAAATGTACAATGGCCGGATGCCACTTCCAAGTTGCAGCCACGCACAAGAGTAGACATCTCGAGATAGCCAAGACCGTACGCATAAGCAAGAGAAATTCTTATTCATGTAGCCAAGCCGCAGATGGACCGATTCCTCATTCATGCGACCAAGCCACAGATAGGCTCTACCAGCATATTGTAGATGATTGCAGAACTATGTGACAAGACTCTGTGAGGGTGGGGCTTGTGCGTGTTCTAGATAATTTCTTATCCACGATGCAAGATCGTGTACTTGTGTCTCTATGTGTGTTTTTGTGTCCCTGCCATCGCGACACACTCTTATCTCCAAGGAGAACACTAGTATCACTGGACCACGGATCGACGTGGCTCTTGACAAACTTTTCGACGAGGTAAACAATAGCCCTATCCTTGTTCTTTCGCAAAAGATATGGTGGAAACCGAGAGACGAGAGTTCTCTCTCCTTCTCCCTAGCCTGTCTATTTATAGGCTCCTAGGACATATAAAAAGATCGAGGCGATGAAATAGACAGTTATGAGGATGGACCTGATGTCTCGATTTGCGTGATCCATAATTATCTCCTCTAAAATGATCGTTGACTCCGAATTCCAGAAATCCACTCGAGGATCGAGCCGAACCCTGCTTTAAATAGAGATTTAACAGCTTGGCAAAGATTTGTCCATATGACCAGCTATCCATACGGCCTAAAGTCATCTCCTCCATGCATCTTATTCAAAGTATCCCAAACTTATCAGTTTGAAAACTTTGAAGGAGGTATTGTAGAAGCATAAAAAATATGGATCCATGCGTCCAACAACCATGCGCCCCACATTCGACTCAAAAGAATCCAGACCGTAGGATGACCAGGCCACAGATAAAAAGCTGCATCTTTGCACCCCAAATATTGGCCACATAAATGTTTGACATAATGATTATGTTTGACACATAATCATGACAAAAATAATTTTCTGAACGCTTCAAAAAATGTGAGCACCCTAAGCGACAAGAAGCTCTTGTCAGACTAATAATGACTTCTGACAAGCGTGTAATGCCACGTGTATAAGAACTCATGCGTCCCAGACTCCATGCGGCCCATGCGACTCTGGCCCTATGCGTCCCAAACTCTATGCGCTATATACGACTATGGTCCTCTGCGTTCCAGAATTTATGTGTTCCAGACTCCATGCGTTCCATGCGAATCTGGCCCTTTGCATTCCAGACTCCATGTATTCCATGTGTCTCTGGCCCCATGCTTTCCAGATTTCATGCGTCCCATGCATCTCCGACTCTAAACATCCAATGTAGCCTGGTTTCCTGAGATAAAATCTTTCTGTCGTAATTTTCTCCAAATGAATGTGGTCCATGTGTCAAGCTGACCAAGACACGCAAAAATAAGATGAGAACCGCCAATATCTCTAGCAAACAGTAAATCTCAACAAAATGTCCATATGATAGCTTGTCCTGGACTCAATCCATACTATGCTTCTACAGTTGCAACCGTATTCTGTTGATGGTGCCCCCTACGACCACCAAATAGAAGGACATGCGATACCTATAGCCCATCAACATGATGGCTATAAATAGAGGCAACTTGGACATCCCAATAACTAATTTTTTCTGCTTCAGAGACCATCCCAGGGGGGAGCTACGTACGTGCACACAAGCTCAAGAGAGAGAAAATAGGAGAGGGCATCCTTATTCCCTCATCATATTGTTAACAGAGTATAGGAGAAGCTATCGCTCCCGATCTCCATCGTCACTATCCATACCAAACTATTGTACTTAGATACCCTGTCTAGGATCTCTTTGTACTCTTGTGTTCGTTATTAATATAAAGTTTTCTTAAACTTACATAAATGGCAAATACCAGCTACCAGGTCGCCCGGAGTTCGAGTTCATGCGGGGGACCACATAGCAAGGAGTAGACCAGTTAGTTGGAATATGCATGGCCATGGAGACATCACCGCTACCTATAATTGCAGAGTTCGAAGATGTCTTCCTGGAGGAGTTGCCGGAATTGCCGCCAGATAGGCAAGTGGAGTTATCTTACAATAACAGCTATTGGGCGAGCACACACATGGCTCCCTTTGAGGCATTGTATGGTAGGAAGTGTTAATCCCTAGTTTGTTGGAGTGATATTGGTGAGAGACAGATACTTGGACCAGAGCTGGTGGTGCATACTATGGAGAAGGTGAAACTGATCTAGGGACATCTGCGAGCTGCACAGGACATGCATGAGCAATGGGCTGATTTGCATCGTCGTCCTCTGGAGTTCAAGGAGGGTGATAAAGTATTTTTGAAGATATCTCCTACCAAGGGCATAATCAAATTTTTAGGAAGGGGGAAGTTGAGTCCGAGGTACATCGGACCTTTCAACGTGCTTGAGTGGATTGGAGAGGATGCTTACAGTTTGGCTCTGCCGCAGAACTTGGAGGGCGTCCATGACGTGTTTCACATATCTCAGCTGAGGAGGTATGTGTCTAATCCAAGTCATATTTTAGACCACTCGGAGATCTCTGTCGGACCGAGTCTATCCTATGAGGAGCAACCAGTACATATTCTGGAAAGTTGAGAGAAGGTCTTGAGAGTTCAGACTATTCCTCTTATTTTTGTCACCTGGAATCATCATGCTCTAGGTGAGTCAACTTGGGAGCATGAGGATACCATCCGCGAGCGTTTTTCTCATTTATTTGAGGGCCAAGGTATGATTTACGTATTATATTTTCAATATCTTATATCGTTCTGTATTACCTTTCTATCATGCTTTATTCTTAACTTCGGGGATGAAATTCTTTTAAGTAGGAAAGAATGTAAAATCCCCTTCCAAATTTTTTCCTATCAAACTAGTTAACTAGTTATAGCTAAATTATTTTTAGTTATATTTTATTTCATGTTATATATATGTATATATAATTATAGTTAGTATTATGTTTATGGATGAATATGTAATCATGAAATAAGGTATCACACATGTGTTAGTATAGTTTAAGTATACTAGAATATGTATACATTCAGCCAATATTTTGTGTGACTAGTCACTAGTCTATGTGAGTTTAGACCAACCAAACCTGTTCCAAACGAACCTAAACTTGAACCAAACCTTCTCGAGACACAATATAACCAAACCAAGTCCCTAATAGACCCAAACCATGTACACAAAGGAGTGTGCATAGCACCAAACTTCAGCCTAACCTGGCCGCCCCTACAACTCACCCCTCTTAGTGTAGTTGCCATAACTACCATCCCACAACTCATTTCTCCTACTTCCAAGGCCATAACCTCTCAACTCCTTTACTAACTTGTTTCTCTACCTCTTCTCCTTCTATGCATATTTTTCTCATAATTTTTTATGGTATTTTGGACCCCTGAATCACTGTCCCACAAAAATGTGTCCAGAATAGGTGCTGTCCGAACTATATGTGTAACGAACGAGGCGCACACCCCAAAGTGCTAGGTAAAACTCTACAAAACTTCTTCCATTGCGAACTCCTATCTGTTTCTGTCATGTACGTATATCATTTTCTATACTTTCTGTCCATTTTCCCCTCCGCACAGACGTTTTTCGAAGATATGCGCAGGCTGAATCTCGCGACAAGCATGTTGTCCACGTTCCGTAAATTGGTAACTACCTCAGTTTTTTATCGTTTATTGTTATATGATATAGGGAATAAGTTGTTACATCATTCCTCTAGGTAGATACCTTAATGAAAGTAACTTAGAACTAAAAAAAATCTCTCTAAACACCGACACGAGAATTACATTCCAGAATTGTGACACTTTTTTGTAGCTATTATTTCATGTACAATTGTTTTTGTATTTTTGGATGAAACCATCATAATATTTTCTCTAACTTGACCCCTTACAATTCCATATAATGATTTCATGACTAATGTATTTGAAATTTCGGTTAAATTATGGTTTTTGGGCATAATTTCATAAATTTCAGAATTATGTTTCATGTGTATATAGTGCTTGAACGCTATTATTTTATGTATGAATAATTCTCGAAATTAAACCAAACTCAAGACACGTTATATAAACCATTTTAGATAATATATATATATATATATATATATATATATATATATATATATATATATATATATATATATATATATATTTGCATAATAATTATTATTTAATATTGAGTTACATTAGCTTTAAATTTAGCATATAAATTACTAGTCTAGAAATTATACGTTGTCGTTATATAATGTTATGAACCCCTTAATTGCTAGACCATACTACCAAACTTGGAGTCCAATTAGGGGATTTGTTAGTATATTTTGATATAATAAAACCTAAGTTTTTGTCATGAAAAAGTTGGTTCAAAGGCACTAAATTTAGTATTTAAACTCAGCCCTTAGTTTAGGGTAGGTACATGCCTTAGAATCACTTCCTAGAGCTTGCTAAGTACATTACAAGTGTGACCCTTGATTTTTAGGTAATTAAGAATTATAATAATAATAATAATTAAATACATATTAATTCTAATTTTAGGTGTTATTATTAGAAATTATAATTTTTATTTTTAATTGGTAGGTCTATAGGTTGTGCAATGACCAGGACATAAAAGTTGTAGCTTGTATACCCATACCCTTACCAAATTGACATTTAGGACTTATGGGTTAGCTAGTATTTCATTATATCGTTACTAGGCTATGATTTATATGATAAGCATTAGGGTTTATTAAGTATAGTGTGACAGTTATTCCAAAGGACACTTAAAATAACCCAATGTCACACTTATGCATGGAAGACCCAATTCGTATGACATAGCACCTATGCCTTGTGTAGTAGCTTGATAGACCTAAGAGACTTAGTTTATATTTTTTATTTGGAGTTATATCGATTAGAAGACCAAAAGATTGGGTGTTTATTTCAAATCTTAATTATTTAATTATAATATATTTTTTAAAATGATATATTTTTATTTTATGATTGTTTCTACGTATAAATAACTTATGCATTTATAAATGTATAGTTATGCTTGTATTATGAATCTAGAGTAGTATTTAATTAATATTTATTTAATTATAGGATCCCGGGAAAACTTGACTTCATATACTGGATCCGGGTTGCAGCTGAACTATATTGGAATTTCAGGCAAGTATACTTTGCCTTATTTTACTATCTAAACACTTTAATAATGTTCATATGCTTCTACTATAAATTTAGTTTAGTGTGTACGTCTGAGAATACCTCAGGTGCAGTCGATAAAGGCGTCGATGTTTGGTTAGTGACTGACTTAGTCACTAGTAGGCGTACCAAAATATTATGGAGGTATTCTCATATCTCCCCGGACCTTGACACGTATCATTTTATGACATTGTGAGTAAGATTGAGAGCATAGTACTGCATGGGCTTCACACTCGACTAGCTACCGATGTGAATAGCACATGTGATTATATAGAATATAGTTAGGCGACTCTAGTTTACTAGTGACTTAGCATTTTTGATATGAGATGTCCCTGTCATAGTCACGACTGGTACAGTGGCATTGGACGGAAAAGACAACTAGTAGATATATAGGATAACCCAATTGGTCTACAATAATCTTCGGAGGAAACTACAAAGTTTATGATTTTGATTTCATAGTTACCCGGTTATGGGCTTATATACTAGTGGTTATATCCGACAGTAGTCACTAGCTCTGAGCTTGGAATGACCAAGAGATATGCTAGTATATATTTTGGCATCATGTTTACAGATAAATTTCGGACATAGCTTCACCTATCCATACGCACCAAAGTTGTCTTCAATGTGCATTCACTTAGCTAGTTACTTTACCCTTGTGTTTATTCAATATTTACATTATGGCATGCATTTTTTTGTATCATGTTGCATCCCTCTAAGGACCTGGTTTCTTTGCCAGATATGGACGAGCACTTGTACCCGACGTGTACGGATTAGGGATTGAGACATGCTCTCTAGCGGAGGATCTCGAGGTGCTACCAGAGGAGTACCCGTGACTTAGGGTAGGTTACTATCTTGGACTAGAGTACATTATATAGACATCATATACTTCAGTGGGCATATCTTATGTCCAGTATTTTTCTTTCCAGCTTTTCCTTTCAGTGTTGTATTATAGGTTTCTCCCCACTAGACTCTGTGTTCAGTTATATTTGTTATTCAGACTCATTTGTTTTGGTGTTGTATATATTTAATTCTTTTTATTTGTATCGTGGATGAGATTACTTCCTTGTACTTGTTTAGTTATGTAGACTTAGTATGTTACATCGTAGTACATCTAGATAGATCCATTAAATTAGGTAATCTATTCTAGAATGTACCAATTGGCTATGACACGTAGTTAGTCTCTTATATATGGGACTGGGGCGTGACATGATGACTAAAGCACATAGTTTCCAATATTCCATTAATCAAGGAGGCATAAAGATATACCAGGACATTAAGCAATATTTTTGGTAGAATGGCATGAAGAGGGAGATAACACGGTTTGTCTCCCGATGTTTGATATGTCAATAAGTGAAGGTAGAACAATAAAGACTGGCATGATTATTACATTCTTTCCCTATTCAGGAGTGGAAATGAAAGCATATTATGATAGATTTTGTGACTGGTTTACCTAGATCCTTGACTAGTTGAGATACAGTTTGGGTGATAGTAGATCGTCTCACAAAAGTAGCATATTTTCTTCTTTCAGAGTAGCATAGCCCACAGAGCAGTTGACAAAAATGTAGACGAGGAAGATAGTAAGGCAACATGATATCCCAGTAAGCATAGTGTCAGATTGGGATACCCGGTTTACTTTTTATTTTTGGAAAAGATTGCATGAGAGGTTGGGTACCAAGTTGATGTTCAATACAACCTACCATCCTTAGTCATATGGAAAGTTATAGATAACCATTCAGACATTAGAAGATATGCTCCGAGCTTATACTTATGATTTTGGTGGGTCTTAGGAGAGTCTTCTACACATGATGGAATTCTCCTATAATAACAGTCATCAGGCAAGTAGTCAGATGGCAGATTTTGAGTAATTATATGGTAGGAAGTGTAGGTCACCATTAGCATGGGATAATATTAGTGAGCAAAAAATGCTAGGACCAGAATTGATTACTCATAAAGTAGAGGCTGTCAGATTGATCAGATATCAGACCCGGTTGCGCAGAACATGCATCGTCATTGGGAAGACCAGCACCGTAGACCCATAGAATTCTCTGTCGGCGACTACGTATTTCTGAGAATTTTGCCCACCCGTGGTGTCATTAGGTTTGGTGCCCGCGAGAAGCTTAGTCCTTGATACGTAGGACCGTTTGACATTCTCGAGCGGATAGGGAATGTTTATCGCCTTGCCCTTCCGCCTTTGCTTTGTGAAGTATATGATGTATTTCATGTATCCTAGTTGCATAGGTATATTCCGGATCCGAGTTATATCCACGATCATTTTGAACTAGTCGTTGGTACCGAATTATCTTACAAGGAGCAACCCGTGTCCATTTTAGACCGGAGAGAGAAGGTACTCAAGAACCAGACTATCCATCTTATCTGTGTCGCTTGGGGTCATCAGTTTTTGGAAGAGTCAACGTGGAAGCACGAGGATGATATTCGATCTTGGTATCCGCACCTGTTTGACTTGTAAGGTATATTATTTCTTATGACTTCGTCTCTTGCATTCCGTGATTGTTGAGCACCCATATGATATGATGTTGCTCTTCTTTATTTTGTTGTGTGATTGCTTGCATGTGTAGTTGCTTGTAGTTAGTGTAGTGCTTGTCCTGATATCTTTATCTTGCCTTTAGCTTGAATTTCGAGGGCGTAATTTTTTTAAGATGGGTTGAGATGTCAAGCCCCTATTCCCGGTGCACTTTTTGCGTATTTTTTCTTGGCGCACTTTGGCGCATGACTGCTTGACCGACCCTTGTTTAGACCGGACCTGAGAGTTGTGGGGAGAATGGATTTGGTTAGGTTAGTGGTGTGTGGCTTGGATTGGTTTCTATGATCCAACGGTCCATAAATCAACCCTAACCCTATATATTCCCATCTCCTTCTCTCTCTTCCTTTTTCTCCTCTTCCTTCTCATTTTTTATAGAAAAGTACATCTTGCCCACAGAAGAAACATGGATCATTGCATGATTTCAATTTTGGTCTTTTCTTGTATATTATTAGCTTATATTGTTTGCAATGAGTTCCTTTATATCTTTAGTTCTTATTGATTTTGATTTTGATGGCTAGAATACCATAGATCTAAGTTCTTGATATATGGGTTCCATGTGGGTTCCATGTGGTTTTCTTAGGGAATGATCTCTCAAAACATAGTATTTTCAAAACATAGTAAGTTCTTGATTTATTGGTTTTCTTGGCTCATGTTATGGAGCAGGTGATTTTGCTTGACTTTGATCTTACTTTACTTTATTTGGAGTTCTCATGAGAACGTGGTACATAAAATAAGTCAGGAACCTACTGTGGGCACTGTCCCTAGAAGACGATGAATAGTGCTTTGCAAATTTTGCATAAGGATATCTTATTGGCATTGAAATACATAGAAATTGATTTGGGCACACTTAGTGCTGACCCACTATCCACGCACACTTTTTTGTAGCATCTTTTTATTCTTGAAAATGTGCCCAACACTTTTTGTTATGTGTTGGCGCACTATCTTCACGAGTTCTCTCGGGAACACTTTTAGTGTATTTTCTTTCAAAGCCTCATTCATCAAGAATTTGTGCCAAAGTATGCCAAACCAATTTGGGCACACTTTTTGGGCCTGTGTTTCCTTGATGAACGAACCTTGACTTTTTGTTCTTCGATTCTCGTATCCTCAATTCTTGTATTCTTGACTGTCGTACTTTTTCTTGGAATTTGAATTTTTTTCTTTTAGCTTGTGTTATGGGCCGCCTGCGTACTTTCGAGAGAGTGCACCATGTTTTGGCTAGCACATTTTCTCAAAAGTGCACCAACTTTGCTTTTCATGCAATTGTGCGCCTGGACCGGCTCTTGTCATATTTGACTTATTCTTTCGTGCGCACTATGTGTAGAAGGAATGCTTTCTTGTGCTTACTTTTATAAGAGTTTTTCTCTCTTATTAAGAAGAATGTCTCCTTCCTTGCTTAGTGAGTCGAGGCAAACTAGGGCATATTTCTATGTATTTGTGCACCACTGCTTAGTTTTAGCAGATGTGCGCAGATTGCTTGGTTGTTTTATTGCTTGTTGCCTTAGGTGTATGTGTGCTAGAAATGTTGATTTCTCCTTGAAACTTGACCATATTGAGTGGTACTTGAACATGGACTTTATGACTAGAATAAACTTGACCATGACTTGATAAGAACGACTAGATCGACCTGTATAACTAGTCCATATGAATTATGGCTATCGTGATATTGAAAAAGCTTCCTGACATGATTACATGATTACATGATTACTGGATCACCTGATTACATGATTACAAGATTCATATGATCAAAAGAGGACCTGATTGGACCTGCTTCGTATACTTGACCTGATTATTAGTATCCGTGCTGATACACTTGATTATGCACCAAGAGTGCTACTTGATATACTAGTGAGCCGTCTTGCCACATCATGCTACGTATTAAATATTTATAATATCAAGTGATTACTCCCTTGCACATAATTGGTAGTTGGCCAATGATCATGACCGTGGCTAGGTTAATATTGTTTGTTTCATCATGCTTGGGTGAATCTAGATATATTAAACTCTCGAGTGACGATATAGATTTGTACCTAACGTACGCATACTTAAGTACGACATCTAAGGGAGAATAATTGTGTCCACGTCTTGATATTTTTGTTAATAGTAGGGTTAACTAGGCAACTAAACTTGCAGAGAATTGGGAGAGAATAAAATTCCGAGATCATGCCTGCCAACCACCCTCTAGACACTAGTTATGGCGTATAGGTTTAGTCCCCACCAAATACCGTATATCATCTGCACTAGTAGAGTGCAGTATCTGATTATACTATTGTACTACATGATATAATATTTAAAGTCATGATGTCCCTACAGGGGATCGATATATCACTACATGCTCGTATTATTCTTGGCTCAGCTAGCGCTGCTCGACAATGGCTATATTTGAGAATCCTTATGATTTGCATTCTGGGATAACCCATACACCACATATCAAGCCGTAGTATATGCTTGGCCGATTCAATTAAATCTATTGGTAGTTAGGGACGTGGACTATTATGGTATGATGATTCAACCTTTGTCCTTGTTTGGTTGTAGGGTTGCGCCCTTGTGTTACAATAAATCATGGTCCAAAGCTACATTATATATATATATATTATTCAGCTTGTTCATGCTTGTATATTGTTCCTTCTGTTAGTAGTCTAGGAATATGGACTGTCTTGGCTTGGTTGTTCAACCCTTGTCCTTGTTTGGTTTGAGGGTTGCGCTATTATGTTACGATTGGATATGAACCGAAACTACGACATAAAAACTTTAGCTGAACCATAATCAAGGGACGTACTCTATCTCGGTGTGAAATAGCTTTCTTTGTCCTTGTTTGGTTGTAAGAGGGTCGCATTATCTCGATGATGGGATATGCACCAATAATTTTTGGCTCATGCATATACATGCTAGATCTAGTTTTTTTTCTTTATTCGTGCTTCCTTTGTAGTACTTTCTATTTGGGGTCTAACCCCACTGGTTTTGCATGGACAGGTTTAGAGCTAGAGCCCGAGGATCAAGCTTATCTTTCCACTAATTTTCACACCGAACTTGTTAGCCGGCGAGTCTGGACATTAGTCTCCCTACATGACTATAACTAATCAGACTGTAACTAATCTTAGTTATGTTACTTTTGATACTCCTCTGGCCTAACATTTTAATGGCTAGATTTGAATTCAATCCAAGAAAAGAGGAAGGGATAATGAGAGGATTTGAAAACACAAATTTAAATCCCACATTTCCCATCCGAGAAGGGGCGCCCGGGTTCAATGATTTTGTTACGTGCGGGAACAAGCTCGTAAGGAATTTTTTATTTTATTTCAATATATAAAAAGAAAGAAAGAAATAAATATCTAAATATTCTCTATGAAAATCTAGACATGTGAAAAAAAAATATAGGAAGTATATAATTATTTAAGCACAACTAAATTACTATTTTAGCTATTTAGAAAATAAAAAAACAAATGTATTTACGTATGATATATAAGTATATACTAAGCTTATACACTAATTAACCTAAATAATAGTAATAATAATAAATATAAATACAAATAATTAGGGGGTTTATAACCCAGGTCCACAACCTCTTGGTGGTGTCGTTCCATTGTAGTATGAGGTCACTGGCCTCTTTGTAGTATTGTACTACTACTATCCACTTTTCGACATTAGGCTACTTGTCTATATGCGGTACTACTGCCGCTATGACGTGGCCCACGGCCAAGGCTCTGACCTCTTCTTAGTGTCACGCTACCATCCCCTTTGTAGTGTCGAGCCACCCGTGCTTCCTGTAAAGTACACCAGACAATTAAAATATCTGAGAACTCATTAAGGCCCATGTCTATCGTCCTACATGACTTATTTTGTATAAAGAATAACTAGATACCATAGTGGTTCTGGGATCGTATCCCTTCAATTTCTCAAAGGACTACCCACTGTACTTGATATTCTCTTAGTCAATGATTCTTTTAACCAAAAAGTTGATGCCTAGTATATGTAGCGCCCCGTTCTCCCGGTGCGGAGATCGCGGCTAAGAAACACAAGACGATATCGTTCGATCGGGATAGATTGAATTAAGAACTCGTCCTCGTTATGGATTTGTTTCTTCGGAATCGATTCCCATATTCAGTGGACCGCACCCCAAGGATCGGCTTAGCGGCAAAGTCAGGAGGGACCTCTCCGCTGCTATCTTTTATTGCCTCAGTTTTCGATGTCGCTTGTTGCTTTCGTGCTTTGAGTTGGTTTTGGGATTTGCTTATTTTCCTTGAACGGTTTCGATGGTTTTCATTGTTTTCGTTCATTGAACTGCACTTCTATTCCGAGATTGGAAAGAGAGAAAAAAATATTAATCGAGCTGTTCGCGTGCAGGTGAACGAGCAGTAGGCGGCTTGCGAGCGGAGTCGTGAAGCGCCTCTTTCCTTCTCCTTCCATCAATCTAAGTGAGTGGCTACCAACCCGATTAGCTAGCCCTGCTTCCAAGCTTCACAGCTAATAAATCTGCAATCTCCTTTGCCCCGATCAAACAATACCAAGTAATAATAAAAGAAACCAAGATAAAAGAGAATAGACTTGGTTATTATGCTTGTCAACCAAACATGTGAGCTGTTATCTTATGGTATGCTTGTTCGTGCAAATGTTCTATAAAACGTGCTAAGTATAGAACACATCTTGTATATGCATAACTGTTCAGGGAGGCTATGCAAAATAAATCATGCAATACTGCTTGTCGTGTACTCGTGTTCTTGCACTCGTGTTGCCTCAAATGCATGACTTGTTAACTTGTTCATCGTGTTCGATCATGGACAACTTGTGCACAAGGTATTGGTTTTGCGGACGGTCGCTGGGGCACTGGCACCGATCCGATCCGGGTGGAACTCGTGTGTAGTCGTCGTGTTCGGGATCGGATAGCTTGCAGCACAATCGTGTTCTCTCGTAGCATGCTATCCTTGTCCTCGGCTACGTCCACTATGGCAACCATGCCAGTGATCATCGTGTATATTTAAACCTGTTGCATACTAACTTGTGTCTTCGTGGCAGGGAAGGCATGGTAAGTATTGTGCAGGTAATTCAGACGGGCAGGTAAAATCCACCGAACGGTGGCACGTTCATTTCAGTAAATTCTATATGCTGCTTACTTGTAAATGAACTAAGGCAAGATAGAAAACCACAAATATGCATACTTCATTTAAAACAACGTGTTGATTGGTATAGTCAGGCTAGCTCGCCTTCACCAGCATGTTTCGATATGCTGACCCTCGTTGAAACAGGTTCTCCGCACTAAGACGAACCGAGCGAGGAGCCGAAGTCGTCTACCCGATCCAGTCCAGTTGTTGGCGCATCTTCACCGCGCCACTGAAGCCTTTTGAAGTCCGAAGCTGCAACTCTTCATACACAAATGCAGCTCTGTGGCAAAGCTATCCTCCAGCCTGGAGGTCCTTATCATTTTAAGTTTATAAAGGGATGTAATGTACAGGACTGCTATCTCATTTTGAGTCATCTCTTTTGTAAGCCGTTCGGCATATTAGCTAACTCGTTCAAGAGTTTGTAATAGATGTTCATTATCAATAAAGAGAACTTTTCCATGTTTTAAATCTATGTTTCAATTTATCTGCGTACTCTGAATATGTGCTTGCTATGCAAATCATTAAAGCCTTGTGCGGGCGCAACACCAGGCCCGCACGGCGGTCACGATTCGGGGGACGCCTCAAACGATTCTAAGGAATCGGGTCGTGACATAGTGGTATCTGTCACGACCCGCACCCGGAAATTCGGACACGAGTGCATGGGTACGTCCAGCCTACGCCGCAGAGTCGGCGGTAGTACGCTGTCTAGGTCAATTCCAGGTTTACTAAACTAGCTCATTCACAAATACATAAGCAAGATAATATTGAGAACAGAAACTTAAGATTGTAACTGAAATAAATACGACAACAGATTCAAATGTTTTAGTACAGAAAGTCAGAATAAAATCGGGGACAAACCCGATAAATAAGATAAGAATATAAATAAAGATAGCTACTACTAGCTAATCGGCAGCAGGGGTCTCCTGGGTGGGTTCTGGCTCCTCATAGGTATCATCAGTCCCCTCATAGGGACCATAATAAGTAGGGGCAAGATCCTCATCATCGCCTAAATCAACAGATCCAGTCAGGAAAGGAGCAAAGTACACAGTGCACAACAAGGTTAAACTAAATATTTATGACAATTAAATATTGAATATCATGTTAAGAACTGCATAACAGAAAATCATTATCTCAGAGTTAAAACTGTAAGCAGGAATATGAGAAACAGAAATAAATGAGACAGGAAATGAAACTACAACAGTCAGCAAGATATATAACAAGACCAGAAACTATCTGTGTGAGCTTGTGTTTGTTTTTAGAATACATAGTTGGCATGTAGGGGTTTATAAGGCTAATCCGGCCGTCATAAATGGCTATTAAACAGGGAAAATCGAGATCCAGCTGAGGTACAGTCGCGTACCAAACAGTTATTAAACATGACAAGGGGAAGGGTAAACTACATGCCTTCTAGTATTCTCCCACCCGACATGAAAAACAAGACAAGAACTTCAATATTCAAGACATGAAAATCCAGCATTTCTAACACTAGGTATAATCATCAAGGGTACTAGTAAAGCAGGGAATTAATTATCATAATATAAAGATTCAACTTGAAGTGTAGGTACTTGCCTGTTGTTTGGATCTGATTAATTTGGTTCTTAGGAAAAAATTCCAGGAATGAGCCCAAAAGCTGAAATAGACATTACCATCATGCTCAGAAGATGTCAAATAGCTAGAAACGCCTGTCCTTGGGTCCAATTTGGAAACAAGGGCAAAAACGGCAGTTTCGGGTCAAAACGGGGTCCGCCGGTGGGCCCGCTTTGCACCGAAAAATGTGTCCGGGTCAACGGTCTCCAAATTCACCAAACTTAGTGTCAACAGGTCAGGAACGCTGATACGAACCCAACGGAACTTCCAGATTTGGATTCCGATGAGTCGAACACAAAATCGCCCGTCGAGCGGGGCCAATGGGGGCCCACGACACGCGATTTCGTCAACGTTCTCAGAATCGAACCAAACTTGACCCACAGGACCAGCGTATCGCTACGAGTCCGATGGCGCAAGTTTTGTCTCGATCTGACGAGTGTATAAGAAGTTAGGGCAAATTGCAGAAAAGTCGGATACGGGGCGATGTCCGCGGATACGCGTTGATTTCGGTGTGCACGCACACCCGAATCAGCTTCCACGAAATCTCACACGTCCGTATCGACGACGCGCACGTATCTGTGAAGATCGCACGAGACCAAGTCATCCCGTTTGGTGGGGCGTACTCAGTTCCGGGGTAAAACAGGGTCTGGTTTTTTCTGTTTTTGGATCGCGGTGTGCGATCACCACAGGACGCGATGCCCCGAACAGTTTATCCGGGCACCGAGAGGGTCATACAGGCTTCACAACACAATTTATGGAATTGAAAACAGGGCAGCGAGGAGCAAGATATGAGTACCTGAACAGGGCTTAAAAACCCGGAAATTTCATGTCTGTGTCGTGTCCGACACGACACGAAGAACAGGGAAAGCTAGGGTTAGGGTTTTGCTCTGGCGAGGGGACGCCGGCCGGAGGAGGGCTGGGCGTTGGCCAGCGGCGCGCTGGGAGGCCGAGGGCGGCTCGCCGGGGGCTGGGCGTGCGGGAACGGCGGAGCGGGGAGGCGTCGGGGACGGCCGGGCTAGCTGCTGGCTGCGGCTGCTCGTGGGGAGGCCGGAGGCGGGTGCTAGCTGGGCGTCGGAGGGCGGAGACGGGAGGAGGAGGAGCGGGCGGCCGAGGGCGGAGCCGGTGGTGGCTCGGGTGGCGGCGAGGGGGTCGGACGGAGGAGAGAGGGGGTCGACGGTGCCGGAGAGGCTCGGGGGGAGGGTTTATATAGGGCTGGCGCGGCCGGGATAGGCGGAGGAGGTGGCGGCTGGTGCGGAGGTGCGCGGAGCGGGCGGGGGAACTTGGCCGGCGTGGCGCGGCGACCGCGGGAGGCGGCGGCGGACGCGGAGCAGCGCGGGTCATGCGGTCGTGGGGGGGTGCTAGGGAGACCGGGTCGGCGGGCGGACGGGTCGGGTTCGGGCAGACCCGACCCGACCCGGTAAGGAAAACGGGTTGGGCTGCTGGGCTGGGCCGGATCAGGCCTAATGGGCCAGAGGAAAAAAAGAGAAAAAGAAAAATAAAAAGAAAAGAATAGAAATAATAATAATAATAATAAATATAATTAATTTATTAATAAAATAGTATTTAGACATTTAAAAATAGGTCTGAGGTCCAGAAAAATCCAGAAAAATTATCCTAAGTCCAGTTTTCCATTTTACACCCAAAAATATTATTTTTATGATATTTTAATATTATTTATTGCCAATTAAAAATTATTTATTAATTGAAAACCTTGATTTTAATTTCAGAAAATTCCTAGAAAATTCCAGAAAATTAGAAAAAAATCCAAGATTTTATAATTTAAAAATTTAGGGGGTTTACAACCTACCCAACTTACAAAAATTTTGTCCTCGAAATTTAAGAATAACAAGGCACGATAAATAAAATATACCTCAGGGTTCAAAAAGATAGGGGTATCGCTCTCTAATCTCGTCTTCTCGCTCCCAGGTGGATTCGCCGGGAGAATGGTGCTTCCAAGCTACGCGAACCAGGGAAATAACCTGGTTCCGTAGAACTTTCTCCGATCGATCCAGTATCTCCACGGGTTGTTCTTGGTAAGTCAGACTTTGGCCTACTTCGAGCTCTGAGTGATCCAAAATGTGGCTGGGGTCTGACACGTACTTTCTCAGCTGCGACACGTGGAAGACGTTATGGACTCCATCCAGAGAGGGTGGCAATGCCAGTCGCTATGCCACTTCTCCGATTTTCTCCTGAATGCCAAAAGGTCCAATAAATCTTGGGCTGAGTTTTCCACTCCTTCCGAACCTAATGGTGCCACGTGTCGGGGAAATTTTTAAGAATACCAGTTCTCCAACCTCAAATTCCAAGGGCCTTCGGTGGCTATTTGCCCAATGTCGTTGCCTGTCATGAGCCACTCGAAGTCTGTCCCTTATTTGCTTTACCTTCTCAGCTGAATCGATCACCATCTCTGATCCCAGCAGGGCTCTTTCTCCAACATCATCCCATGATAGCGGGGTATGACATCTTCGTCCATACAGAGCTTCAAATGGAGTTATCTCAATACTTGCCTGGTAACTGTTATTATAAGAGAACTCCACCAGATGTAGATAGTCTTCTCAGGATCCTCCAAAATCCAGAACACATGTACGGAGCATATCTTCAAGTGTCTGGATTGTACGTTCCGATTGTCCATCGGTTTGGGGATGATAAGCTGTGCTAAATTTGAGTTGCGTCCCCAAGCTGGCTTGTAAGCTCTTCCAGAAGTGAGAGGTGAATCTTGAATCTCGGTCGGAGACAATACTTACTGAAACTCCATGCAGCCTGACAATATGTCTGATATATAAATCTGCCAGCTTTTCTGTAGATAGCCCCACTTTGAAAGGTAGAAAATGTGCAGACTTGGTCAGTCTATCTACTATCACCCAGATTGCATCCTTTCCACTAGGTGTCCTTGGAAGACCGAAAACAAAATCCATTGTGATATGTTCCCACTTCCACTCCGGAATGGGTAGTGGTTGAAGCAATCCTCCAGGTCTTTGTCTTTCTGCCTTGACTTGCTGGCACACTAAACAACGAGATACGAACCTGGCTACTTCTCTTTTCATGCCATGCCACCAAACATGCGTCCTCAGGTCCTTGTACATCTTGTTGGCTCCTGGATGTATAGAGTATTACGATCTGTGCGCCTCTTGTATAACTTCTTCTCTTATGTCTCCTTGAGGTACACATAATCTATCGCCATGCCTCAGTGATCCATCTTCATGAATTCTGAAATCTTCCACTAATCCAGCTTGCACTTGACCTCGAAGGCTTCGCAGGCCTTCGTCTTGAAACTGAATCTCCTTGATCTTGTCTATTAAAGTAGACTGAATCTGCAAGTTCATCATTTGGCCTTCTTTTCCTGGGATAATTACTTCAATACCTAAACTTTCCAAGTCCTCTAGCAGGTGTCTGTCCATAGTCAAGTACATCGCCATAGGGTACCTACTTAGAGCATCAGCAACTACATTGGCCTTCCCAGGATGATATTGAAGGGTGATATCAAAGTCTTTCATTAGTTCTAGCCACCTTCTTTGCCTCATGTTCAGCTCTTTCTGAGTGAAGATATATTTTAGACTTTTATGGTCCGTAAATATTTCCACCCTTTCTCCATAAAGATAATGCTTCCATAGTTTAAGAGCAAAAATGACAGCTGCCAATTCTAAATCATGAGTTGGATAGTTCTTTTCATGGGATCGAAGCTGTCTAGAGGCATATGCTATTACTTTCTTGTTCTGCTCCAAAACACAACCTAGACCTTTTCCAGAAGCATCACTGTAAATAGCGAATCCTCCGGTTCCAGAAGGTAAGGTCAGAATAGGGGCAGTAGTCAGCCTTTTCTTTAATTCCTCGAAAGCATGCTGACATACATCAGTCCAGGTGAACTCTTCATCCTTCCTTGTTAATTTTGTCATGGGCTCAGCAATTCTAGCAAAATCCTTCACGAACTTCCGATAGTAGCCAGCTAGTCCCAGGAAGCTTCTAATCTCTGCTACAGAGTCTGGAGTGGGCCATGATTCTACTGCAGCTATCTTCTTAGGATCTACTGCTATTCCATCTCCAGTCACAACATGTCCCAAGAATTCTACTTTGTCTAAGAAGAAAGCACATTTAGATAATTTTCCATAAAGTTTTTCCTTCCTCAAAGTCTCCAATGCTAACCTCAAATGTTCTTCATGTTCTTCGGGGGTCTTGGAGTAGATCAAAATATCATCAATGAAGACCACTACAAATTTGTCTAGGTATGGCTGGAAAACTCTGTTCATTAAGTTCATAAAAACTGCTGGGGCATTCGTCAACCCGAACGGCATTACTAAGAATTCGTAGTATCCGTTCCGGGTATTGAAAGCAGTTTTAGGGATGTCTTCCTTTCTCACCCTTACTTGGTGGTAACCCGACCTCAAATCAATCTTTGAAAATACCCGAGCTCCACTCAACTGATCAAATAGGTCATCTATCCTGGGCAGGGGATACTTATTCTTAATTGTTAAGGCATTCAATGCCCTATAGTCAATACACATTCGGGATATTCCGTCCTTCTTGGGCACAAATAATACTGGAGCTCCCTAGGGTGAGACACTGGACCTAATGAAACATTTGTCTTCTAGTTCTTTGATTTGCTCATTTAGTTCTATTATCTCCTTCTTGTTGATTTTGTAGGGATTTTGAGATACTGGTGCTGCTCCTGGCACTAAGTCAATGGAGAATTCAACTTCTCAGTCTGGGGGTAAGCCTGGGAGATCCTCAGGGAAGACATCAAGGTATTCAGAGATGATAGGTAGTGGCAATTCTTCTGTTACTAGGGCTCCACAAATTTTGTTATTACCCATTTCTCTAGAACCTCTAGCAATTTCAAATTCTGGCTTGTCAGGGGACCTGAAGATTATACTACCTCTGTGGCAGTCTATAGTGGCATGATGTTGACTTAACCAATCCATACCCAGTATAATGTCAAAACTAGGCACTGGCATTACAAGTAGCCTAGCATACAGTTCTCTTCCACATAATGTAATAGGACAATTGTTACAGGCATCACTAACCGGGATGATTCCTCCACCGGTAATGATCTTATAACAATTCCTAAGGGGTTTAGTGATTAAGCTATGCTTCATAAGGAAATCTACTGACATGAATGAATGTGAAGCTCCAGAGTCAAATAAAGTAATAGCTGGTATTGAATTTATAAGCACAGAACATGTGATCACGTCTGCTGTGGCTTCAGCTTCTTCCAGAGTCATGGCATAAGCACGGCCTTGCTGCGGTGCACCCCTCTGTTGCTGCTGTTGGTGCTGAACAAAGCGTTGTTGTTGTGTTGGAAGCGGGGGTCCCCTCTGTTGTACTGCTGGGGCCCTGGCCTGGGCTGGAGCCTTTGGTGCAGCGGTGCGTCCTTGAGCAGCTGGACAGTCCCTCATTTGATGCGCTGCTGAGCCGCAGTAGAGGCAGGCACCTAGCCTCTTCCTGCAGACTTGCCAAGTATGACCTGGTTTTTGGCAAAAGTTACAAGCAGCAGCTTGTTGGTTCTGTCCTTGAGCCTGGTGTTGGGGTGCTGGAGCTCGAGGGAGAGGACGTTGAGTTTGCTGCGGGGCCCTCTGCTGTTGTTGTTGTTGTTGTTGAAAAGGGCGTTTGTTGGGTCCCGCATTTCCGGTATCTCTCTCCCGTTTCAGTTTATGCCCCATATCTCTCTCAACGCCTTGTGCCACGCTCAGGATTTCTTCATAGGTGCGAGCTCGGCTGGTGGTGACAGCAAGACGAATATCCGGAGACAGCTCCTTCTTGAATCTACGGGCTTTGTCCTCCGGGGTACGAACCATGTACTCCGCAAAGTGGCTTAACATGCTAAATTCAGCAGTATATTCATCAACAGATAGGTTACCTTGTTCCAGTCTCTCGAATTGGCTTTCGAGAGCTTCCCGAGCCACTTCGGGGTAGAATTTCTCCTTGAATAGTCTCTTGAAGTCCTCCCAGGTGATGTCAGGAGCAGATAGTTGGGGTTCATCTCTAAACCAGGTTCGAGCAATGTCGAACAGTTGCAGGCTTGCGGACTCCACTTTGAGGTCATCAGGGACCCAAGCAGTCTTCAGGAGTCTCTCGACATTCTCTATCCACTCATCGGCATAGAGAATGCCCTCAGTTCCGTAGAATTCCAGGGGTCTAAGGTTCTTGAAGTCTTTAGCACTCCCTGGCCTCTTGAGCGACGACACCTGGGACTTAAGAGCTTCTGGGAGGCTGGTCCACAGAAGTGCAGTCTGTTCTTTCTAGGATTCCACCAATCCCTGGAACACTCCTAGTAGCTGTGCCCCATTTAGGGTAACTGCCGGAACAGATGGAGGCAGCGGGAGTGCAAGATTCTCGGTTATATTCTGCTCAGCTGGTTCTAATGTGCCTCCTACTGTGTTTCTTGTCTGGACCATTCTGAAAGATTAAGGAATAGGGAAGATCAGAATAGAATACTTGGAAATCAAAGGCGATAGGAAAATTGAGCAGCAAAGATATCAAGAATTGAAATAAGGACCCTATACTGTGAATGAGCTTTTCCTAGAATCCTCAATCTTATTCCATACCCTATCCTAGGGTATTACCCTATTTAAGGATAGGACCTGCATGGGCCACCATAAAAATGTGTCACGACCCACACCCGGAAATTCGGGCACGAGTGCGTGGGTACGTCCAGCCTACGTCGCAGAGTCGGCGGTAGTACGCTGTCTAGGTCAATTCCAGGTTTACTAAACTAGCTCATTCACAAATACATAAGCAAGATAATATTGAGAACAGAAACTTAAGATTGTAACTGAAATAAATACGACAACAGATTCAAATGTTTTAGTACAGAAAGTCAGAATGAAATCGGGGACAAACCCGATAAATAAGATAAGAATATAAATAAAGATAGCTACTACTAGCTAATCGGCAGCAGGGGTCTCCTGGGTGGGTTCTGGCTCCTTATAGGTATCATCAGTCCCCTCATAGGGACCATAATAAGTAGGGGCAAGTTCCTCATCATCGCCTAAATCAACAGATCCAGTCAGAAAAGGAGCAAAGTACACAGTGCACAACAAGGTTAAACTAAATATTTATGACAATTAAATATTGAATATCATGTTAAGAACTGCATAGCAGAACATCATTATCTCAGAGTTAAAACTGTAAGCAGGAATATGAGAAACAGAAATAAATGAGACAGGAAATGAAACTACAACAGTCAGCAAGATATATAACAAGACCAAAAACTATCTGTGTGAGCTTGTGTTTGTTTTTAGAATACATAGTTGGCATGTAGGGATTTATAAGGCTAATCCGGCCATCATAAACGGCTATTAAACAGGGAAAATCGAGATCTGGCTGAGGTACAGTCGCGTACCAACAGCTATTAAATATGACAAGGGGAAGGGTAAACTACATGCCTTCTAGTATTCTCCCACCCGACATGAAAAACAAGACAAGAACTTCAATATTCAAGACATGAAAATCTAGCATTTCTAACACTAGGTGTAATCATCAAGGGTACTAGTAAAACAGGGAATTAATTATCACAATATAAAGATTTAACTTGAAGTGCAGGTACTTGCCTGTTGTTTGGATCTGATTAATTTGGTTCTTGGGGAAAAATTCCAGGGATGAGCCCAAAAGCTGAAATAGACATTACCATCATGCTCAGAAGATGTCAAATAGCTAGAAACGCCTGTCCTTGGGTCCAATTTGGAGACAAGGACAAAAACGACAGTTTCGGGTCAAAACGGGGTCCGCCGGTGGGCCCGCTTTGCACCGAAAAACGTGTCCGGGTCAACGGTCTCCAAATTCACCAAACTTAGTGTCAACAGGTCAGGAACGCTGATACGAACCCAACGGAACTTCCAGATTTGAATTCCGATGAGTCGAACACAAAATTGCCCGCCGAGCGGGGCTTGTAGGGGCCCACGACACGCGATTTCGTCAATGTTCTCAGAATCGAACCAAACTTGACCCACAGGACCAGCGTATTGCTACGAGTCCGATGGCGTAAGTTTTGTCTCGATCTGACGAGTGTACAAGAAGTTAGGGCAAATTGCAGAAAAGTCGGATACGGGACGATGTTCGCGGATACGCGTTGATTCCGGTGTGCACGCACACCCGAATCAGCTTCCACGAAATCTCACACGTCCGTATCGATGACGCGCACATATCTGTGAAGACCGCACGCGATCAAGTCATCCCGTTTGGCGGGGCGTACTCAGTTCCGGGGTAAAACAGGGTCTGGTTTTTCCTATTTTTGGATCGCGGTGTGCGATCACCACAGGACGCGATGCCCCGAACAGTTTGTCCGGGCACCGAGAGGGTCATACAGGCTTCATAACGCAATTTACGGAATTGAAAACAGGGCAGCGAGGAGCAAGATATGAGTACCTGAACAGGGCTTAGAAAACCCAGAAATTTCGTGTCCGTGTCGTGTCCGACACGACACGAAGAACAGGGAAAGCTAGGGTTAGGGTTTTGCTCTGGCGAGGGGAAGCCGGCCGGAGGAGGGCTGGGCGTTGGCCGGCGGCGCGCTGGGAGGCCGAAGGCGGCTCGTCGGGGGCTGGGCGTGCGGGGACGGCCGAGCGGGGAGGCGCCGGGGACGGCCGGGCTAGCTGCTGGCTGCGGCTGCTCGTGGGGAGGCCGGAGGCGGGTGCTGATTGGGCGTCGGAGGGCGGAGACGGGAGGAGGAGGAGCGGGCGGCCGAGGGCGGAGCCGGTGGTGGCTCGGGTGGCGGCGAGGGGGTCGGACGGAGGAGAGAGGGGGTCGACGGTGCCGGAGAGGCTCGGGGGGAGGGTTTATATAGGGCTGGCGCGGCCGGGATAGGCGGAGGAGGTGGCGGCTGGTGCGGAGGTGCGCTGAGCGGGCGGGGGAACGTGGCCGGCGTGGCACGGCGACCGCGGGAGGCGGCGGCGGACGCGGAGCAGCGCGGGTCAGGCGGTCGTGGGGGGGTGCTGGGGAGACCGGGTCGGCGGGCGGACGGGTCGGGTTCGGGCAGACCCGACCCGACCCGGTAAGGAAAACGGGTTGGGCTGCTGGGCTGGGCCGGATCAGGCCTAATGGGCCAGAGGAAAAAAAGAGAAAAATAAAAATAAAAAGAAAAGAATAGAAATAATAATAATAATAATAAATATAATTAATTTATTAATAAAATAGTTTTTAGGCATTTAAAAATAGGTCTGAGGTCCAGAAAAATCCAGAAAAATTACCCTAAGTCTAGTTTTCCATTTTACACCCAAAAATGTTATTTTTATGATATTTTAATATTATTTATTGCCAATTAAAAATCATTTATTAATTGAAAATCTTGATTTTAATT
This sequence comes from Iris macrosiphon, assembly GCA_036927795.1. NCBI lineage: Eukaryota > Viridiplantae > Streptophyta > Magnoliopsida > Asparagales > Iridaceae > Iris > Iris macrosiphon. The sequence continues at coordinate 73,148,608 of JAYESA010000018.1, read as the reverse complement.
TCAGAAAATTTCCAAAAATTTCCAGAAAATTAGGAAAAATCCAAGATTTAATAATTTGAAAATTTAGGGGGTTTACAGTATTAGAGCACAGATTCAAAGTTCCTTAGACTTCGTGCTGGAAAAGTTCCTTTAACAATCAAAATTCCTGTGCGAACTCTTGAACTCGCTAGGCCAAAATGAGATACGTTCATGCAATAAGTCCATAATACATTATGATCCTAATGTAATTTACCTTCTTTTGAAGGAATGGCTCCAGCGCAATCTGCAGCGCAAATATCGGACGAAACGCAAGGCCAAGAAAGTAGTTCGGATACTTCAGGAAGTTCAAGGAGCCAGCGAGCCGCGCCAAGCATCGATCCCATCCAGCAAATATTGCGGATGTTGGAGGAAAACCAACAAAGTGACGAGGCTCGCTATGAACGGGCCGAGAAGCGGGCGGAAGAGAGTCAGCTCAAGTTTTAAGACAATATAGAAGCACGATTCTCAGTCCAACAAAAGCAGGTAGATACCCTGCAGCAGATCGTTCAGACTTTGGCATCCAACCAGTCCGCGGCAACGCCAGCGACTCCGGTGGAACAGCCGGTGCTTGAAGTAGAGACGCCGCAAATTCCAAGGACGAGGGACGTGACTGCCTTCAACTTTGGCCACTTCAAGAAAGTCTGCAATACCCCATTCAACGGGACTGAGGACCCAGTCGTAGCTCTAGATTGGTTGGCCGAACTTGAAGATCACTTCACTCTGCTAGAGGTCCCCGAAGAGAAGCGCGTCACCTGCGCGCAACTACAGCTCCGCCTCAACGCGCACGATTGGTGGGACGTGCATCGACGATCTCTTCAATTTGATCACAGAGAGGAGGCGATCTCGTGGACGACTTTTCGTGCCGCGTTCGAAGAGGAGTTTGTACCCCCTCCAGTACAACGTTAAATGGAGAACGAGTTCGTACAACTGAGGCAGGATGGCATGACAGTTAAAGAGTACTCCGCCGAATTCAACTGACTCTCCAAATTCGCTAGGGCCTATTTACCTGATGTAGCGAGTCGAGCAAGAAGGTTTGAAGGTGGACTATGCCCTGCCATCCATTCGCACGTAGCCGTTCATCAGTATCGTACAATGCGTGAAGTCATAAATCACGCCCTGTCGCTTGAACCACTCTATCCTCACGTTACTGTCGGCGCTGTGCATACCTACACTCACAAACGCCAAAGCAACGACAGAGGAAACAACGCCAAAAAGCGTCTGAACAACGGTGGCAAGCATTGGAGCAATAAGTGTCAATTCTGCAAAAAGCTTGGACACGATAAGAAAGATTGCCGCTTGAGACTTGGATTATGCCTCGCTTGTGGACGATCAGGCCATGCTATTAATTCCTGCCCGAACCTTCCTGATCGCCGTCCCGAACGCAATAATCCCTAACGGTAGGTCCTATTCTTAAGTTTCGGGACGAAACTTCCAATTAGTTGGGTAGGATGTAGTGCCCCGTTCTCCCGGTGCGGAGATCGCGGCTAAGAAACACAAGACGGTATACTTCGATCGGGATAGATTGAATTAAGAACTCGTCCTCATTATGGATTTGTTTCTTCGGAATCGATTCCCATATTCAGTGGACCGTGCCCTAAGGATCGGCTTAGCGGCAGAGTCAGGAGGGACCTCTCCGCTGCTATCTTTTATTGCCTCAGTTTTCGATGTCGCTTGTTGCTTTCGTGCTTTGAGTTGGTTTTGGGATTTGCTTATTTTCCTTGAACGGTTTCGATGGTTTTCATTGTTTTCGTTCATTGAACTGCACTTCTATTCCGAGATTGGAATGAGAGGAAGAAATATTAATCAAGCTGTTCGTGTGCAGGTGAACGAGCAGTAGGCGGCTTGCGAGCGGAGTCGTGAAGCACCTCTTTCCTTCTCCTTCCATCAATCTAAGTGAGTGGCTACCAACCCGATTAGCTAGTCCTGCTTTCAAGCTTTACAGCTAATAAATCTGCAATCTCCTTTGCCCCGATCAAACGATACCATGTAATAATTAAAGAAACCAAGATAAAAGAGAATAGACTTGGTTATTATGCTTGTCAACCAAATATGTGAACTGTTATCTTATGGTATGCTTGTTCGTGCAAATGTTCTATAAAACGTGCTAAGTATAGAACACATCTTGTATATGCATAACTGTTCAGGGAGGCTATGCAAAATAAATCATGCAATACTGCTTGTCGTGTACTCGTGTTCTTGCACTCGTGTTGCCTCAAATGCATGACTTGTTAACTTGTTCATCGTGTTCGATCATGGACAACTTGTGCACAAGGTATTTGTTCTGCGGACGGTCGCTGGGGCACTGGCACCGATCCGATCCGGGCGAAACTCGTGTGTAGTCGTCGTGTTCGGGACCCGATAGCTTCCAGCGCAATCGTGTTCTCTCGTAGCATGCTATCCTTGTCCTCGGCTACGTCCACTATGGCAACCATGCCAGTGATCATCGTGTATATTTAAACCTGTTGCATACTAACTTGTGTCTTCGTGGCAGGGAAGGCATGGTAAGTATTGTGCAGGTAATTTAGACGGGCAGGTAAAATCCACCGAACGGTGGCACGTTCATTTTAGTAAATTCTATATGCTGCTTACTTGTAAATAAACTACGGCAAGATAGAAACCCACAAATATGCATGCTTCATTTAAAACAACGTGTTGATTGGTATAGTCAGGCTAGCTCGCCTTCACCAGCATGTTTCGATATGCTGACCCTCGTTGAAACAGGTTCTCCGCACTAAGGCGAACCGAGCGAGGAGCCGAAGTCGTCTACCCGATCCAGCCCAGCTGTTGGCGCATCTTCACCGCGCCCCTGAAGCCTTTTGAAGTCCGAAGCTGCAACTCTTCATACACAAATGCAGCTCTGTGGCAAAGCTATCCTCCAGCCTGGAGGTCCTTATCATTTTGAGTTTATAAAGGGATGTAATGTACAGGACTGTTATCTCATTTTGAGTCATCTCTTTTGTAAGCCGTTCGGCATATTAGCTAACTCGTTCAAAAGTTTGTAATAGATGTTCATTATCAATAAAGAGAACTTTTCCATGTTTTAAATTTGTGTTTCAATTTATCTGCGTACTCTGAATATATGCTTGCTATGCAAATCATTAAAGCCTTGTGCGGGCGCAACACCAGGCCCGCACGGCGGTCACGATTCGGGGGACGTCTCAAATGATTCTAAGGAATCGGGTCGTGACAGTATATTTCTCTTTGAACTAATAGCATACAACTTTATGGTAGAATTACAGATATACAATATCAGAATGCCTTCAAGCCCATTTTTCTTGTTGTTTCCTTGACCAGCTGGTGCTTGAGGTCCTTGGTGAACGAATATGCTAGTTTCTCCTGGCTACGAACATCAATCACTGTAATGCTTCCAGACTTGATGTGATCATTCACTGCTTTGTGCCTAAGCCGCACAATCCTCTTCTTGCCATTGACGAGATCATTTGATGCCACCATTGTAGTTACTTGGTTGTTTTAGTAGATCGGTACCACCAAAATCTACGCACCAATCAATGGAAGATCATACATGACCTTTTGAAGCCATTCAGCTTCTGTCACTATCACATCCTAAAAATAGGGGTATTTTTGTCAATTTATATATTATAGGTATTGTGTACATTTATTTTAAAATAATTCCATGATATGTGAATTTATATATATTATAGTGTTCTTTAATGTATGGGTAAGTGTACTAGACCTAGAAGCCCACTAGTTGAACTTCTGACCAGAATATAGGGTTATAAATTTAATTTGTATTATTTCAGGATATAATTATTGAGGTTGTGATTTATTATTGTGATTTTATTTAATTGTTGTGCCTTACCATTGCCTCGATATTTGGAGCGCTACCCTATCTTTTGCCTTCCAACAAATTTTACAACCTTGTCCTAGACGTGCCCGTCTTCCATTCTGATCTTTGTGTAACTCATGAAAATGCTCTCTTGTGCTTCATTTTAGTCGCACAATATTCGTCGCAGATGTTTTGTATTTAATTCTATATAAATTCAACTTTGTATCCTTGTGCGTTCCAATCAAAATTGGAGACACAATCTTGATCCATTTTGTGCAACCCAAATTAGGGTAATATTCTTTTCTGAGTCTTCTTCATTTATGACACTTGTGTCCCAAGTAATTTTAGCCCCATATACTTTCAATTAATTTTAGAATACCACTTACATTTATTTTTAATTAAATTGGAGATACCAACTTTGACTAATCCTATTTTAACCCCAATTTAATCCAAATACCCCATTAATTAAACCCATGGAAAACACACAACACTCCCTCACCCAAAAAAATACCAAACACCAAATCCTCCACCAATTTTTCATCATTTTATGTGCTTGTGCAGATAACCAAATTTAAGGGCTTATTTGCAAATGTTGTATTAGGTGTCATCACCCCATTGGTTCAAACCAAATAGAGAAACCCTCAACTCATTGACTAGTAAACCTCACTCCACTCTCCCTCCTTTGTATGTATATTTCTCCATGATGAATCTGAGCCACTCATTCAAATAAGGACTTATCATAACCACACACTCCCCATTACCCTTCCCTATATAATGTCTCCTCACACACGCTTCCCCAAGCAGGTCCTAATCCCCAAAACCTAGGGAACCCCCCTCCCACTTTCTCTCTCCTCCCTCCTTCTCCTAACCGTAGCCTCTTCCATTTTTTCCCGTCTTCTTTCTTTCTTCTTCTTCCTCTTCATCTCTTCTTTAGCCTGGTTCAACCGAACCCGGCCGGACTCCGATGGACCTCTACACGCAGCGTCAGTCGACCTCCCCCTTTACCTATTACTGTTCACCCTTCTTCTTCTTCTTCTTCTTCTTCTTCTTCTTCTTCCCATCAACCCCTCGATGGAAGACTCGCCGGGGCAACCCCGTCGACGCTTCTCAACCGCCCGCATCCCCTGTGAACCCGCTACTCAACCCGCCTCAGCACATCCTCGCTAAACCGGAGCAAACAGCTCGTATCTCCTCGACCAGACCGCCAAAAGTCTCTCCGCCTGATCTGAGCAGCACGAACCCACTGTCAACCACCATAGCCGCCTGCACAGCGCCAGACTCGACCCCGGACCCCGCTGAACGCCCAGTCGAACTGCCTCGACCCACCGCCTGTAGTCGATCGGATCATCTAGACTGTCGGAAGCCTAGGCCACGACCACGCCTGCACGACCCATTCGGCCACCTCGTCGATCGGATCACGACCAGAGAATTACCCTCCACTCGATATCTCCACCAGAACCCGCTGCACAGTGCCTGAACGCCGAAGCACGACCACCTGCACTCGACCGAAGACCGTTGCTCGACCGGCCAGAACACGCTGAACCGACCGGAGAAGCCCCTGAAGCCGCTGTCTACTTGTCGACAATTACCCGCACACACCGGAGTTTGACCCGCTCGACTGAAATGAGCACCCCCTTCGCGATGACCTCGACACGAACGTCCCGTCCCACGTACACAGGTTCGAGTTCCCTCTTGCGTACATGTACACGTACGTGCATACGTGTATTTTATCATTGTATGCATACGTATATTTAATCCATGATAGTATACGCGTATTGTTGGTATATGGATATATATAATTAGTGTGTATGTTTGTTGGTATATGGATATATATAATTAGTGTGTATGTATTAGTATATGTATATATATATATATATATATATATATATATATATATATATAGTATATTTCTCAAATTAGTATATATATACATATGTATATGTATTGTATATGTATTCCCTAGTATACGTTTAATATGAATATATTAAATTCAATTAGTATATATACATATATATATATATATATATATATATATATATTGTATATGTATTTAATTGGTGTATATGTATATTATAAGTATTAATGTTATATGATAGATAATAATATGTATATTTATATATGTACTAGGTAACTCGAGTGTAATTACGGATACCCCGTAGTTACGTTGACCTGTGACCATGTAATATGTTAGCAGACTGCCATATGTACACCGACGTACTGGCAAGACCCGTATTTTTGACTGTCTGTTATGCACATCAATTACAGACGTGACACCCCCTAGCATAGCCTCTGAGTTCATTGTGTTTTGATTGTGTGTGTTAGTGTAATGTCTGATGCAATATTGCATTATATGATATGTCTGTAGGACTGTTGGATCATTCAGACGATACTTTGGAAATAGGATATTGGTATTGCCAACTAAAGACCCCAGGCAAGTACATTCTCTGATAATTTCCGTTATTTGATAATTTCTAAAATTCAAGTAATTAGAAATGTTACATCTGATTCTTGACACTGTGCTACACGGACTAGTATATAGATTGGATCTACAGTCATAAGAGGCTACATTGGTTATCGTATTGACATTGTATACGATATTGATATTAAATATTGTACATGATATATTGGACATTGATCGTGTATCGTGACGTGTCATGGTTGGATCCACAGTACTAGTTGGGGGCGGGAAAATTGTCAGTGAGAGATATGATCAAATCCCTATCGTACAAGTGTAGATATTGTTAGTGTTAATCATGTACCTCACGTCTGATTAGCCAGGCCATGTAGCTATCGTACAACTTGCCAAGCCGATCACATTTTGAAACTACTATTTTGAACACTTAGAATAGTTATAGTTCTCTATTTTAGTTCATATACTATATTACTCGTAAATGATATTGTACCTTTTTTTCTTTATTTTATATATGCACTGACTGTACCATATTGCCTATATTGCCTTTCTTTTTATTTTGCCATTGCATTTATTCATTATCTTCTCTCAGTATATAGCATTATCTATTTATTGTTTTATAGTCCTTATCAATTAATTGGAACTGTTATTTAGGTTGTACTTTGCTCCGTCCTGATTGAAAATATTTTTCCAAACTGCGCCTTAGAGGACTGGTGTCCGATATATTATGGACCACAGGGAGAGTAGCTGCAGACTTGAACCTTGTAGCCAGGTGTGATTCCGGGAGGTCTAGCCGGGATCACTAGTTATTTAGTTAGTTTCTATTAGCCAGATTTTGGTGCCAGATTTGTCTCTGGCATATTTTGGTGAGATTTGGATATTATTGTTTGAGTTAGATTATTTCTATTTAGACTTGTGTTGCATTTTGATTTATTACTTCTTCGATATGTTATCGTGCTCTAGTTGTGTGATTGAGTATATTGTTCATATTATATGGTGATACCCTGACTCCTTATGGAGTTGGATGCTCGTGTGAGATTGTTTAGATAGTATTATGACCTAAACATCGTTCTACCGTCGATGTTGCAGCGAAGGCTGGACGTACCCACGTACTAGTACCCCTATTCTGGGTACGGGTCGTTACACGTTTTTAGTGGTGGCCTATGCAGGTCAGACTTCGCAAGTTGTACGATGTCGTGGTAGTGTGATGTCTTAGTTATACTACTGCGTACCTGCGATAGGATCTAGGATATAACATACTAGGATTAAAGCGGATACTCAATCACAATTAGGAATATTTCTAATCTATTTTTCTTCTTATCCTTATTTTTTCTTCTGAATGTTGCTTTCTTAGAATTTTACTGTCCTTCCTTGATGATATCGTATCTATTGCCTTAATTGATTCTTTTCGGTCTGTCTTCAGGATGCCGCCGAAGACAAGATCTATAAGAGTGGGAGCATCAGCTTTAGAGGGGTCTGCCACCTCTCCACCTAACGGACGGACATCTGGAGTTCCTCCTCTCCCACCTGTTCCGAGTGTTGCTCCAGCTATGACGGAGAACCTTCCTTCTTCACTAACTCCACTTCCCGGAGGTATGATCGTTGACGGGACTTAAATATTTACCCTGATCCAAGGCATGGTAGATGCCCAGAGTGTGATGGCAGACGCTCAGCGAGTTCAAGTTGAGGCCCAGAGGGTGCAAGCCGAGGCACACCAGGCACAGACAGAGCTGATAAGAGAGAGCATAGAGAACGCTCACCAGATGGTACGACAGGCAGTTGAGAGAGTTGCCCAGTAGTTTCCTGGCCAGCAGCAACAACAGAGATCAGGCACTATAGTAGACTTCAAGAAGATGATACCTCGAGAGTTCAAGGGTATCGAAGTTATAATCTACGCTGATGACTGGTTAGAGGATATAGAGAGAAGCCTGCGATTGGCCCAGATTTCGGAGACCTTGCAGATAGAGGCGGCCGACAGTCAGATGTTCGATATCGCACTCACGTGGTATCGTACGGAACCAAGACTCATTGTACAAGGACTTACTTGGGAGACCTTCAAGGAGCTTTTCAAGGAGAAGTTCGTTCCCGACGTGGCCTTGGGAACTTTGGAAAGTCAGTTTTATGACTTGGTCCAAGAAACCATGTCGATCGACGAGTACGCCGCAGAATTCTATCGTTTGAGCCATTTTGCATCGTCTATGATTCGGGACCCAGGAGATCGAGCCTGAAAGTTTAGGAAGGGGCTGACGAGAAAGATTAGGTCACGCACTTATGGTCGTCGTACCGCTATCTTTGAGGATATCTTGATGGATGCCCAGATTACAGAAGAGGATCTGTATCTCAGGCCTAAGAGGAGTTGCAATATTTCTGGAGATACGAACGGTAGCGCAGGATCGGCCAAGCGTCCCCATACTCAACAATAGCCGAGGACGTTATAGTATCAACAGCAGTGCCAGGCACCGGTTCGTGTTCAGCAGGATCAGCAGCATCCTCCGAGAGAGACACGGTAGACTTTTCATTTCTGTAAGAAGCCAGGTCACCTTTGGGACAGCTGTAGAACGAGGCTAGGACTTTGTTTGTACTGTAGCACTGCAGTACATCGAGTGAGGGATTATCTTTTAGATCCTTATCTTCCCGGCCAACGAGCAGCCACAAATTATAGAGATCCAGTTAGGCCACCTGTGGAACCGCAGATTGCTCAGCACCCGTGAAGGAAGCCACCCCAGCAGGGTGGGGCATTTGCGATGACGGTCTAGTAGACAAATACTACAGGTGATGTGTTAGCAGGTTCTGTTCTTTCTTTCCTTATGTTCCTTTCTATTTGATTGATTGATTGATTGATTCTTTAGTACCGTAGTTTGTGTCAGTGATTTTCTTATTAGAATATAGTTAGTAGTATACCCTGACAGAGACTGCAATACCATGACAAAAGACACCATAACCATATATGTTTTCTCTAGATTGTATATTGAATGACTGTAGGTAGGATTTTCTTATACCTTGATTATTGGTGGTTTGACCATAGTAGAGATTAATGAAGAGGTTATAACTGGACAGATAGAGACAAGGAGCCTTAAAATTCGAGGATAAACATTCATTTAAATAAAGAGTTGAGAATCCAATACGGCAGAATTGGCAATTTTGTTAAATCATTAATTTTTATGAAGATTATGATATAATTGAATTTGTTATTAAATTTTGAGGAATTAAGAAAATTATCATTATATTTATTTGGCTAGAAGATATAAATTTAAGCTTATATTTTGAATGTTGTACTTGAAGATTTTGTGAGTCTTATATTATTTGATTATTGTGTGGGAAAAGAATAGAAGAGTAAGATCGCTAATGGATTAGAGTTTGAAATCAAATTTTTGGGATGAGATTTTAGATTTTATATATATGCTTTGATTGATCTAAATTAGAGGATTGGATATCAATTTTTTGAGTATTTAGTTATTAAACTCAATATTTTAGAGGAGATTGTGATAAGAATAGAATTTTGTTTTAAATTTGAAGATTTTTGGAATGTGATATTTATAGAATTTTGAAGATTGTGAAATAATAAAATGGATTTACTTCATGATTATGTGGTTTGATGAATTTAAATTTTGATGCTAAGAAAATAAATAAATACAATTATTGAGGATCTTAAATTTCGAGAACAAAATTTTTCTAAGGAGGGTAGACTTGTCACTACCACATCATGAAAATAGGGGTATTTTTGTTATTTTATATATTATAGATATTGTGTGCATTTATTTTAAAATAATTGCATGATATGTATATATATATATTATAGTGTTCTTTAATGTACGGGTAGGGGTACTAGACCTAGAAGCCCACTAGTTGAACCTCTGACCAGAATATAGGGTTATAAATTTAATTTGTATTATTTCGGGATTTAATTATTGAGGTTGTGATTTATTATTGTGATTTTATTTAATTGTTGTGCCTTACCGTTGCCTCGATATTTGGAGCGCTATCCTATCTTTTGCCTTCCAACAAATTTTACAACCATGTCCAAAACGTGCCCGTCTTCCATTCTGACCTTTGTGTAACTCATGAAAATGCTCTCTTGTACTTCATTTTAGTCGCACAATATACGTCGCAGACATTTATTATTTAATTCTATATAAATTTAACTTTGTATCTTGTGCGTTCCAATCAAAATTGGAGACACAATCTCGATCTATTTTGTGCAACCCAAATTAGGGTAATATTCTTTCTAAGTCTTCTTCATTCATGACACTTGTGTCCCAACTAATTTTAGCCCCATATAATTTTAATTAATTTTAGAACACCACTTACATTTATTTTTAATTAAATTGGGGATACCAACTTTGACTAATCCTATTTTAACCCCAATTTAATCCAAATACCCCATTAATTAAACCCATTCAAAACACACAACACCCCCTCACCCTACAAAATACTAAATACCAAATCCCCCACCAATTTTTTATTATTTTATGTGTTTGTGCAGATACCCAAATTTAACGGGCTTATTTACAAATATTGCATTATGTGTCATCACCCCATTGGTTCAAACCAAATGGAGAAACCCTCAACTCATTGACTAGTCAACCTCACTCCTCTCTCCCTCCTTTGTATGTATATTTATCCATGATGAATCTGAGCCACTCATTCAAATGAGGACTCATCATCACCACACACTCTCTGTCACCCTTCCCTATATAATGTCTTCTCATACACACTTCCCCAAGTAGGCCCTAATCCCCAAAACCTAGGGAAACCTCCTCCCCCTTTCTCTCTCCTTCCTCCTTCTCCTAACCGTAGCCTCTTCCATTTTTTCTTTCTTCTTCCTTTCTTCTTCTTCCTCTTTACCTCTTCTTTAGCCTGGTTCAACCGAACCCGGCCGGACTCCGACGGACCTCTGCACGCAGCGTCAGTCGACCTCCCCCTTTACCCATTACTGTTCACCCTTCTTCTTCTTCTTCTTCTTCTTCTTCCCATCAACCCCTCGGCTGGAGACTCGCCGGGGCAACCCCGTCGATGCTGCTCAACCTTCCGCATCTGCCGTAAACTCGTTACTTAACCCGCCTCAGCACATCCTCGCTAAACCGGAGCCGACCGCTCATATCTCCTCGACCAGACCGCCGAAAGTCACTCCGCCTGATATGAGCAGCACGACCCCACTATCAACTGCCACATCCGCCTGCACAGCGCCAAACTCGACCCTGGACCCCGGTGAACGCCCAGCCGAACTGCCTCGACCTACCGCCTGTAGTCGACCGGATCATCCAGACCGCCGGAAGCCTCTGCCACGACTATGCCTGCATGACCCATCCGGCCACCTCGTCGACTGAATCACGACCAGAGAACCACCCGCCACTCGCCATCTCCACCAGAACCCGCTGCACAACGCCTGAACGCCGGAGCACGACCACCTGCACTCGACCGAAGACCACTGCTCGACCGGCCAGAACACGTTGAACCGACCGGAGAAGCCCCTGAAGCCGATGTCTACTCGTCGACGATCACCCGCACACGCCGGAGTTCGACCCGCTCGACTGAAACGAGCACCCCCTTTGCGATGACCTCGACACGAAAGTCCCGTCCCACGTACACAGGTTCGAGTTCCCTCTTGCGTACATGTACACGTACGCGCATACGCATATTTTATAATTGTATGCATACGTATATTTAATCCATGATAGTATACGCGTATTGTTGGTATATGGATATATATAATTAGTGTGTATGTATTAGTATATGTATAATATATAATTGGTATATATATGTATGCATACAAATATTTATATATATATATATATATATAGTATATTTCTCAAATTAGTATATATATATATACATATGTATATGTATTGTAGATGTATTCCCTAGTATACGTTTAATATGAATATATTTCATTGGTATGTATATGTATATGTGTGTGTATATATATATATATATATATATATATATATATATATATATATATATATATATATATATATATATAGTATAAATTCAATTAGTGTATATACATATATATATATATATTATATATGTATTTAATTGGTGTATATGTATATTGTAATTATTGATGTTATATGCTAGATAATAATATGTATATTTATATAAGTACTAGGTGACCCGAGTGTAATTACGGATACCCCGTAGTTACGTTTACCTGTGACCATGTAATATGTTAGAAGACTGCCATATGTACACCGACGTACTGGCAAGACCCGTATTATTGACTGTCTATTATGCACAGCAATTACAGACGTGACACCCCCTAGCATAATCTCTGAGTTCATTGTGTTTTGATTGTGTGTGTTAGTGTAATATCTGATACAATATTGTATTATATGATATGTCTATAGGACTGTTGGATCATTCAGACGATACTTTGGAAACAGGACATTGGTATTGCCAGCTAAGGACCCCAGGCGAGTATATTCTCGGATAATTTCCGTTATTTGATAATTTCTATAATTCAAGTAATTAGAAATGTTACATCTGATTCTTGACACTGTGCTACACGGACTAGTATATAGATTGGATCTACAGTCATGAGATGTTACATTGGTTATCGTATCAACATTGTAAACGACATTAATATTAGATATTGTACATGATATATTGGACATTGATCGTGTATCGTGACGTGTCATGGTTGGATCCACAGTACTAGTTGGGGGCAGGAAAATTGCTAATGAGAGATGTGATCAAATCCCTATCGTACAAGTGTAGATATTGTTAGTGTTAATCATGCATCTCACGTATGATTAGCTAGGCCATGTACCTATCATACAAGTTTTCAAGCCGATCACATTTCGAAACTACTATTTCAAACACTTAGAATAGTTACAGTTCTCTATTTTAGTTCATATACTATATCATTCGTATATGATATTGTACCTCTTTCTCTTTATTTTATATATGCACTGACTGTACCATATTGCCTATATTGCCTGTCTCTTTATTTTTCTATTGCATTTATTCATTGTCTTCTCTCAGTATATAGCATCATCTATTTATTATTTTATAGTCCTTATCAATTAACTGGAACTGTTATTTGGGTTGTACTTCGCTCCATCCTGACTAAAAATATTTTTCCAGACTGCGCCTTAGAGGACTGGTGTCCGACATATTATGGACCACAGGGAGAGTAGCTGCAGACTTGGACCTTGTAGCCAGGTGTGATTCTGGGAGGTCTAGCCGGGATCACTAGTTATTTAGTTAGTTTCTATTAACCATATTTTGGTACCGAATTTGTCTCCGGAATATTTTGTTGAGATTTGGATATTATTTTTTGAGTTAGATTATTTCTATTTAGACTTGTGTTGCATTTTGATTTATTATTTCTTCGATATCTTATCGTGTTGTAGTTGTGTGATTGAGTATATTGTTCATATTATATGGTGATACCCGTAACTCCTTATAGAGTTTGATGCACATGTGATATTGTTTAGATAGTATTATGACCTAGACAATATTCTACCGTCGATGCTGCGGCATAGGCTGGACGTACCCACGTACTCGTACCCCTATTTCGGGTGTGGGTCATGACAGCTTCATCTGCTGTAGCCGCCAGTACAAAAAACTCAAATTCAATAGATGAATGAGAGAGAATTGTCTACTTCTTCAGCTTCTATGATATAGTAGCTCCACCCATGGAGAAGACGTATACTCATGTGGTCCTTTCACTCTCAACTTTTGAACACCATCTTACATCACTAAAGCCTTTCACTACTATCGGATAACTATTGTATTGTAGCGCATACTTCTGAGTCCTCTTGAGATATCTCATCGCTCACTTCACAACTTTACAGTGCTCAATAACTGGATTGCTCGTGAACCGACTCCAGCTGCTTGTATTAGGCTTCAGCTTTTTGTACCACCTATACAGAGTATTGATCCTTAGAAGATCCTGATATCCATAACATATAAGAATTTTCTTCAAGATTGTGCTAGTGCCACTCCCGCTCTTGTCCGGATGATCTTTTTTCCCAAATTAATATCAACATCCCCTAAGTCCTTCATACTGAATTTGGATGAAAGAAACTTCTTTGTCTCTACGACACATTATAAATTCGTACCCAAGATTAGGATGTCATATAGATAAAGATAAACTATGACTCCTCTTCTACCTGCAAACTTTGTGTAAATACACTTATTCGTATCACTGACCCTGTAGCCATTTGATCTAATAACTTTATCAATCTTCTCATACCACATCTTAGGAGCTTGCTTTAGACCATATAGTAATTTTACCAACTTGCAGATTTTGTCTTTAAAAGACCCTTAACTACAAATTCTTCTAGTTGTTGTATATAAATCTCTTCCATCAGCTCTCCATTGAATATTGTTTTAACATCCATATGATGTATCACCAACTTGTGGATTGTACTTAGAGCAATCAATATCCTGATGGTTGTCATTTTCTCAACTAAAGCATATGTGTCAAAGTAGTCAATCCCCTGCTTATGAGAAAACCTCTTGGCAACCAGCCTAACCTTGAACTTGTTAATAGTTTCGTCGGCCTTCATCTTCTTCTTGAATATCTATTTACATCCGATGGGCTTTGCTTCTTCTGGCAGATCAACCAACACCCAAGTATTGTTGGAGGTTATAGAGTCAAACTCATCATCGACAGCCTCCTTCCTGAAGAAAGCATCTCTACTTTTTATTGCCTCATCATCGGTAAGCGGATATTCTTCCACATGATAGGTGATAAAATTATCCCCGAAGTCCTTCTTCCTTCTCACTCACTTAGTCGACGGCTCTGTGAGTTATGGTTCAAAATTTATATTTTCAATGATAATTGCTTCTAGGACTACATTTTTATTGGAAGTGATAGCCTCCTCTGCACCAACATTATTCTCCGGAATGTCCACGAGAAGAACGTTCTTGTGCCTTATAAATTTGACTTTAAAGAATTCTGCGTCGTGAGATTTGATGATATAATTTGATTCTGTAGGCAACTCTAGAGGGGGGTGAATAGAGTGCAGCGGAATAACCTAGCAAATTAAAAATTATGCAGAGTAAAGACAGCTACCAACTAATAACAGTAAATAAAATAGAGTAGTAAAGTTGAAAGAGAGCAAACGCAAATACCGTGATGTATACTGGTTTTCCTTTGAGAGGACTAGTCCAGTCCCAAGAAATCATGCTTGAATTTTTATCCACTATAATCAGTAATAGAGAATCACAAGATTTGATCCAAAGGCTTGCCACTTCTTTACAACCACAAGCTTTGATACGAAGGCTTGTAACTTCACAGCTAGAGAGAAAACTTGCTGAGCCATGCTCTTACAACTATGAAAAACTTTTAAATCGAGATTGTACTTAGCACTAGAATAATGGGAAGTTGATCTTGAAGATGAGAAAGGTAAAGCTCTGGGGTTTGCTTACTATATGATAGAAAGATGAGAAAAAGATGAGGGGGTAGGATTATGAAAATCCATTTTTATTTATAGGATATGCTCAAACCGAGTTCGGCCAGAATTCAGTATGAAATAGTTAAAAAATTTGAATGTTAGGGCCATAAAATTAGGGATTTTACAACTAGTCATATTTCTAAAATAGGCTGAACGGGTTTGGTCCGAGTTCGGCCAAAGCTCGGTCTGAGTTCAGTCGGTTTATTCCAGAATGGTTTGGGTTTTCATATGGGATAGTTTTGGTTTGATTTGGGTTTGGATCAGACTATTTTGAGTGGACTTGAGTATGCTAGTGCGACTCAATGTACATAAGTTCATGACTAAAAAAAAATGAAAGATTACATAGAAGAGTTACATTAAGACGCAGTACAATAGCAATAGATGCAGCATTATCGAGTCTTCAGTTTTATTAGTTGTATCATATTGCGACATATCAAAATATGGTTTAGTTAACTATCAAAATTAAGTTGACTAGAGATTGAATAGGCCAATAATCTCCTCCATTTTGATAATTGACAAACTATGAATGATACTACAAGTCTTGAATGTGAATAGCTCCCTCGAAACTTGTGGCATGTAACTTGTGGAGCGATTTAATACAACGATGTCAAGTATCAAGTTTCATGTTGTTCTCCACCATTATTTTGATCGAAATGGCGTGCTTCCCCGAAATTGGTGAAATTTTATGTTTGACAAGAAAACAAGAGAGTAAAACAACACATATAATAATAACCAACAGTTTATGTCAAATGTCAATAACATTGTATTTATTGATTTCAAAATACTAGTTTTAAACCAAAAAACATACATAGAGTTTTTGAAAAACATAGAAAAAAATGTCTAAAAGTGATCTTAACTAAGAAAATCATAGTAGAGCAAAATATCAGCCTTAAGCTTCAAAATCCACTGTAACATCTAGTGGTCATCTCCATCATCATCAGGTTTCGCTGATCTAATGGGGTCATAGAAGGCGTCGACTTGATCCAAGGATCTCTGCACATAAGGATGGTTGATGCGATAGCCTAGTCGGATGGGATCTCTGAGAATTGAAAATGGTCCGACTGGGTGCTGAGAAAGAGTATACTGAATATCCATCTAGGTGTTACCTAGAGCAAGAGTCTGAAGTTTATGACGGTAATCAAGTATTCGTCTTCTATTTTGAAGCGATCACGTAACAACACAAGGATGGTTTCCAAGGTAGCTGGTGGCTTCGTAGCAGTAGGAGGTGAATCAACAAGTTATCTGTTGGAGTTGGAGGACTAGTTATATGGTAAAAGAAATGCGAGCTCAATCCTACGAACTCGATTAAGAGATAACGGTTCATCAAGAGATTGACATCTGTCAAGAGAAATGTCTAAGAAATAGAAAATAATTGGCAAGTACATGACGTAAAGTAATTGACGCCCTTTCTTGCGACATTAAATTATTTGGGACATAATAGTTTGTGAAAGATTGAACGTCATAAAGAAATGCAGATAATATGAAGCAGACATTTCTAAGTAAGAAACTTCATCATAGTAAGTTTTCTTAAGTAGAAACATTGAGAAAATGATGCGATGCATTTCAAATAAATAATTGTTCAGATATCTTGCATGGAATCTTTTGGGTGGACTATCTTGCATGGAATATTTTGGATGATATAAAGTAGACATTTCTAAGTATGTTTTTGAAAGAGTCCAAAGTAACGTTGTTTTTAAATTGAACTTGAATGATACTAACTAAGGGTTCACCTTCCGCAGGTTTGCATAAGATTTCTTCCAATTCATTAGCATTAAATTCAATATGAATACCACGTACTCTAGAAGAAATTGTGCCATTGTCATATGCTAAGTTGCAATAAAACATGCGAACAATATTCAAAAAAAAAAAGATAGCGTGTAGCAACAAGTTCTTCAAATTAAATTTTTTAAAAATAGATAAGTAGTCATCGTAAGAATGATAGTCAATAGGATTGTCAGAACAAATATTGCGTTTAGAAAAATCATTAAACCATGCATTGGTGTTATCTAGGTTTCTAAAAGGAAATCCATCAAACTCTTCAATATGTGGCCTATTGGGACAAGATAAAGGATCAATGGACAGAGAGGATTCACCTAACTTTCTTTTAGGAGTCACGGAGGGAGTAAAATAGATCCTGAGAGAAAAATAGAGAAAAACTAGGGTTTGGAGGAGGATGAGGTAGTTTTTTGTAGGTCTATAGGTTAAACCATGAAAAAGAAGTATATATAGAACATCAAAAACTTAATATTAGGAATTCGGCTAATAGATGTGAATATTCTAGAATATTATGAACAAAGTTCGGTCCGAGTTCTGTCAAAGACCGAGTTTGGTCCAAATTCGGTTCTAATATGAACCAGAATTTTCAGTGTCAACTTCATTCGACAATTATGATTTGTTGACTTGATATAATATATGAGGAATAAGTGCTAAATGAGCTTTATCATATCATAAATTCTTGGAAAGTTAGATTATCTTGGAGTAGTTTTAGGGGCCGGATTCTAGCTAGTGGTGGTCCGAAGATACTTAAGTATCGTTTCGCTTAAGGTTATTTACACCTTGTTGATAGAAGGGCCCTTTTGTCTTATATCCAAAATTATCAGAACTTTGTAGAACTTAGATTGAATAAGAATTTAAAGCATCTTATATTCTTATATTTTATTAGAATCTAGAAGTCATAATTCTCGACGGATAAAGTTGAAACGATCTTCAGCTAAAGGTTTAGTAAAAATGTCTGCTAATTAATGTTTTGTGTCAACAAATTGTAAACATATATTTCCGTGTTGTTGATGATCCCTGAGAAAATAATGTCTGATCTCTATGTCTTTATTGCGTAAATGGTATATTAGATTTTTAGTGAGATTAATAGTTATAATGTTATCAAAGTAAATAGGCTTATTCTTGTAGTCCGGATCAAAGTCTTCTAGGGTTTGCTTCATCCACAAAATTTGGGCACAACAATGTCCCGCGTCGGTATACTCAATCTCAGTTGTTGATAATGCAACATAATTTTTCTTCTTTCTAAACAAGGAGACTAGAGACTTTTCTAGAAAATGATAAGTACCGCTTGTACTTTTTCGATCGACTTTGCATCTAGTAAAATTAGCATTTGAGTAACCAATAAGGTAAAAGGACGTAGTTTTGGGATACCATAATAGTGTCGATAAAGTTCCTTTAAGGTATCGAAAGATATGCTTAACTGCGCACATATGTGATTCTTTAGGACTAGCCTGATATTTAGCATAGAGACATATAGATAACATGATATCTGGGCGACTAGCAGTTAGCTATAACAAACTACCAATCATACCTCGATACTTACTTATCCATGTCAATCTTGGTTTACCACTTTCATCAAGGTCAATCTTGGTTGATGTTTTCATTGGAGTTCCGATAGATTTTGCGTTATCCATGTCGATCTTTTTGAGCAAATCCTTCGTATACTTAGCTTGATTAATGAACATTCCTTGTAAATATTGCTTGATTTGCAATCCTAGAAAGAATATGAGTTCCCCCATCATGCTTATCTCAAATTCACTCTACATACACTTAGTAAACTCATTACATAGCATCTCATTAGTAGATCCGAATATGATATCATCTACATATATTTGCACCAGAAGCATAAAATCACCAATGGATTTAATAAACATGGTAGTATTAACTTTTTCTTTTGAAAAACCATTTTAAAGAATAAAGGAGCTGAGGCACTCATACCAAGCTCGTGGGGCTTGTTTGAGTCTATATATAGCCTTTCGTAACTTGAATACGTGGTCAGGATATTTGAAATCTTCAAAACCAGGGGGTTGCTTCTTCTTCTTCTTTTATAAAACTATTTAAGAAAATACTTTTGACATCCATTTGAAAAAGTTTGAAATTATGAAAAGTTTGAATATGTGGTCAGGATATTTGAAGTCTCATCGTAGTCAATGCCATTCTCTTAGTAGTAATCTTGAGCTACGAGACGTACTTTGTTGCGTATGACTGAATCATTCTTATTTAATTTATTTCAGAAAACCCATTTAGTACCAATGATCGAATAATCATTATGTCTAGGAACAAGTTCCCAAACTTGGTTACGTTCAAACTGGTTGAGTTCCTCTTGCATAGAAGAAATCCAAAATTTATCAGTAAATGCTCCTCCTTTGTTCTTAGGTTCTATTTTAGAAATGAAAGAAACATTTGCAATGATATATCTATTTGAAGAGCTTGTACTTACACCTTTTGATACATCACCTATTACCAAGTCTTCTGGATGATCTGTAGAGAATCTCAATCTCTTGGGCAGACTTTCCAGATAACTTATTTCGATTGTATCTTCAGGAGTCTTGTTGGTTATGGGTCTTACATCTTTATCGTTGTTGTCGTTTGGTACTTAATTGTTGAGTTCATCAAATGTGACATTGATTGATTCTTCAACGGTCAGTGATTGCTTGTTCAAGGCTTGATATTCCTTGATTTTGGGAACATAGCTATATCTTTATCGAAAGTAATTTTCGCTAAGCCTCTTACCAGCTTCTTTATGGATAATATTATAATAGTATCCATATTTGTATATCCTAGACGGATGTGCCATAGCCATCTTTCGTCTTTGTTGGCTTATAGACATCTACCTACATTGTTAGTATCATTTGAAAGATAAAATATATATTGTCTTTCCTAATACCATAAAAAATAATGTTACCTCTAGATCTTTCATAAATAGAGCATTTGCCTTTTACGAAGTTAATACCATAACCATTGTCAACTAAATGACTGATGCTGAGTAGGTAATATTTTAATTTTGTTACTAGACAAACATCTTTAATAACAGGATAAGGAGTAATACCTACATTACCATTATTAATGATATATCCTTTGAGGTTATTAAGAAGGATACGTATCCTTCTTTCTCCATCGATAGCGTTGTAAATAAGTTAGCATCACCAGTAATATCTCGTGAGCAACGACTATCGAGTATCCACTTACTTCAATCATGAGAAGGTTGGTCCACCTATAAAACGAGTTATAGATGTAACCTTCGGTACCCATTTCCTTGAGGGTCCAGCTGTATTAGTCTTTGGTACCCATGCATATACATTTGTACCTATTAATTTTGTAGTTCTACAAAATCTACATATAAGTTATTTCTTACCATAGTAATAACATATAGCAGTATTGTTGATGCTAGGTGTAATATAATAGATATACGTGTGTGAAGCTGTATTTTATGTTTTTTATGGATATCTATAGTAGTATGCATGATTGTGTACCGCTATAAGGTATGTTCTATGATAACGAGACGTGGTGTATTGTGGTATGCATGCATGATTGTGTGAAGCATTAGGTTTGCTTGTGGATATCCTGCTTTGTGTTCACTTGTTAACTACGGGTCTCGTGTTAGGTTTGGTAGTGGGTTGTTCAACCTGTTTACCCAATCTAATCTCTAATCTTTTAGAGGTAACATAAACTTTATCATATTTGGCAGTTAAAGAATCTTTTCTACGAGCAAATATAGAATATTTTTTCTTTTCTGATTCAAGTTTCTCCTTAAGTTTAGTGTCTCTCTTGAGTGCTCTTGTCAATACAGCCAAGTGCCTCATGAAGACTAAGCTTGAGTTTGGATATCTCATCTGAATTCGTACAAGTAGAAGTATCATTTACTTCATTCAATAAAGAAGTAAGTCTTTCTATTTCAGTCTAATAGGATTGAATATCTTTCCTAGCATGCTTGTACTTATCCTTAAGCTTTCTAAAGTCCTCAAGTAAGTAACTAAAAATATTACCTAATTCATCAAATATAAAATAATCATAGGGATGGTTATCCGTGACCTGATCAGTTAGTGCCACGAAGTAGAGGTTTACCGTGTCTAGAAGATTTTCTTCAGATTTACTAGCTTCACTTTTATGCCAGATACTTGTATTTGCATACTTCCTTGATGATGTCCTTCTTGATGAGCGATCTTGGCGATTCCCTTTCTTTTTTGTTGGGCAGTCTCTCTTTATATGACCTGTCTTCTTACAGTTGTAGCACATAGGTTCTTCATCACTATTGTCATTGTACTCCTTCTTTGATCTCTCAAACTTTAGAAATTTCTTAAAGTTCCTGATGATCAGGAAAACTTCTTTATTTTAAGATTCATCATCGTTGGAGTCACAGTTATAGAATTTCTTGTGATGTGCCTTTAATATAATGGTCTTTTCTTTTGGTGTGGGATCTTCGAATTTCTTGAGATCCAGCTCGTGAGTCATCAGCTTGCCCATAAGCATATCAAGGGCCATTGTAGTAAGATAATTCCCTTCTCTAATTGTAGTGGCCTTGGGATTCCAATTCTTGGTGAGACATCTGAATACTTTACGAATCTTCTCGTGATTGCTGTACTCCTTTCTAAGAGTGGATAGAGGGTTGACGATGTCGAGGAATCTTGTGAACATCTGAGTAATTGTTTTATTTTGCTTTATCTTGAATGCTTTATATTCTTGTGTTAGTCGACTTATTTTTTATTCTTTCACTTGTGATGTTCCTTTATGAGTGACCTCAAGAAGTTTTCATTATTCGTGTGAAGTGCCACAAGTAGAGACTCTGTTAAATTCAGTTTTATCTACAACAAAAAATAGAGTGTTAATAGCTTTAGCATCAAGACTAGCCTATTTTCTCTCTGTGTCTGTGTACTTTTTATGGGGCTTACTATTCTAGGTGGCTTCTTGTATCAATCTACTACAACAGACGAAAGATCAAAATTAAGTGACTTCAGATAAAAGCTCATACGTGTCTTCTAGTATGTGTAGTTGATACCATAAAATATGGGTGGCCTATTTGTGGACTAGCCTTCACCATTATTGGTGTAGATAGATCTAACAGTTACTATAAATCTCTAAGGAGGTTAATCCGGTAGTAAGAGAACTTGCTCTGATACAAATTATAGGACCGTAAGGCAACTCTGGAGGGGGGTGAATAGAGTGCAGCGGAATAATCTATCCTATTAAAAATTATACAGAGTAAAGACAGCTACCAATTAATAATAGTAAATAAAGTAGAGTAGTAAAGTTAAAAGAGAGCAAATGCAAACACCATGATGCATATTTGTTTCCCTCTAAGAGGACTAGTCTAGTCCTAGAACTCTTGCTCAGAGTTTTATCTACTATAATCACTAATAGTAAATCACAAGCTTGTCCGAAGGCTTGATACTTATTTACAACCATAAGCTTTGATACGAAGACTTGCAACTTCACATCTAAAGAAGCTCTTACAACTGTGACAAACTTCTAAACCGAGATCGCACTTAGCACTAGAAGGCTGGGGAGTTGATCTTGGAGATGGAAAAGGTTAAAGCTCAGGGGTTTACTTACTATAGGATAGAAAGATGGAAAGAAGATGACTGAGTAGGAATGTAAAAATCCATGTCTATTTATAGGGTATGCTCAAACCGAGTTTGGCCAGAATTTGGTATAGAATATTTAAATTTTTTGAACGTTGGGGCCATAAAATCAGGAATTTCATAACTGCTCATATTTTAAAAATAGGCTAGCCAGAATTTGGGTTTATGTATGGGCTAGTTTTGGTTTGATTTGGGTTTAGATTAGGCTATTTTGAGTAGACTTGAGTATGCCAGTGCCAGTCGATGTACATAAGTCCTAGACTCAATAAAATAAAATATTACATAGAAGAGTTATAATAAGATGCAGTACAAACATCAATCGACGCAACATTATTGAGTCTTCAGTTGTATCATTTGTATCATATTGTGACATATCGAAATATGCTTTAGTTAACTATCAAAACCAAGTTTACTGAGACCAAATGGGCCAACAGATTCAATATCAAGAAACCTTCGAGCATCACTCTTTCAAGATATCCCAAGAATATAGCCTTCATAGTCGTTGTTCACAGCTTTTGAATCTCCAGGTCCCGAAGTTTCACATACGCTAAATATCCCTATACTTGAATATCATTCAAGTTGGGTCTGACCTTGAACCAAAGTTTATGAGGAGTAATGTCAAAAGTTGTGTTCGACTCCGTGTTCAGAATGTAAGTATCCGTAAGTGCATCTTCTCCATAGAAGCAGTTTGGAAGCCCCACGATCAATAGTATTGATTCATCATCTTTGTCAATGTCCTATTCTTCCTTTCTACAACTCTATTTAATTGAGGAGAATATGGAGCATTTTTCTCATTGATAATTTTATGTTCTCTGTATAATGGTGCGAATTCAAGAGACCGATACTCTCCTCCTCGATCACTACATAGTCTCTTGAGTTGTTGTCCAGTTTACCACTGGGCTTCAGTCTTGAAGTCCTTAAATTTCTCGAATGCTTCATCTTTCGATTTACGCATATAAATGAATGTGAACTTCAAGAATTCGTCGATGAATATAATAAAGTACTTTATGTCGGTCTTTATGGAGAATTACTTGAAGACAGATATTTGAGTACACCAACTCCAAAAGATCTGTGCTTCGGTTCACCCATTTGAACAATTTTTTTGGTGATCTTTGTCTTTACACAGACTTCACACTTCTCTACATCCTTAACCCCATATTTGGAGATAAGCCCTATATTAGACATCTTGTCAATTCTTTTATAATATACATGTCCTAGTCTATTATGCCATAACTCAAGAGGATAACTAGGAGAAGAGACTACAGATATTTTAAATTAGAGTTACCTGTTGAAGTTTGAATATTCCTTCGTATCAAATGCTTTTTTGAAGTATGTTCCTTTATTAGACAACCATATGACCAACGTTTATGTACATTCTCAAGCCTACGTTACCCAACAGACTTCTTGAGATTAGGTTCTTGCACCGATATGTGCTTCATATCCTGAAGCGTCAGCAACTTCTCCAAAGTCAGATTCAATACTCAGAAGTAGGCTTGTGTGTGGTGAACAAGTCCCTCTTTGAGCAAATATGGTAGGATGCACCGGTATCCACCTACCAGTCAGTGTCGACACCAGTTGAGTCAACCTGCGTAATCATATCAACCTTGTTATGCTCACCTTGCTCATTTTGTTTGGGCTTGGATTTGCAGTCCTTCCTGTATTGACCCTTCTTGCCACAAGTCTAAGCAAGTCACGTCAGACTTTGGCTTTTGCTTGAAAGAAGTCAACTTTACCTTCAGATGGTTGAAGTCCTTCTTCTTGTTGTAATAAGCCTTCTGGTTCCCCTTAAAGTCTCCCGCATGCACCATGTTGTCCTTGGCCCACTATTTGGACAAAGTGTACACTTTGAGTTGATCTCTTATCTCGTCTTCAGCATGAATCCAGTGCAGTAGTAGTTCTAAATTGATCTCCATCTTCTTTTGGTACATGACCAAAATAAACTTATTCCATCCAGGCAAAATCTTGGAGACAATACCCCTATAATGACTTTACCAGGGGCATTCCATTATAAAACCCCTTATTTTTAAACCGTATTTACCTTTTTAATTAATTATTAATTTAATTATAGTAATTATGAGCTAAATAGAAGAAATAGAATTTATTGGATTTTTATTTTAGGTGTTCGTGCATTTAGGAGATTTATGGAGCCATTATAAATTTTTTCTAATTTATTTCATGTAGGAGACCCTTTGGGCAGTTGCTAGCTTAATGGTATGCAATAATATAAATTCTAGAATTTTCTATATAAATATATGTATATATATATATATATATATATATATATATATATATATATATATATATATATATATATATATATATATATATATATATATATATATATTAAAAAGAAATAGAAATTAGAAAAAAAATAAAAGAAAAAAAATCCTAATGGATCTAACCCAAACCTGTGTCCTACCCACTACCCGTTAGACCAACACCCGTTAAGACCCTTAGAAGGAATATGAGCAGAAGTAGTAACTTAAAGCCCCACAACCGCTCTAAAAGTAGCGGCAGCCGCAGAAAGCCCCCCCCCTCGCACTCTTTATATATATATATATATATATATATATATATATATAGATAGATATATAGATATATATATATATCTTCATTAACGTAACCCCAAACCCTAATCTCTACTCATCCCCTCTCTCCCCGCCACGCGACCTCCACCATCGACCTAGCCACCGCCTCCAGCAGCCTGGACCGCCGCACGGCCGACAGTGACCCTGCGCACAACCCCGCGATTGCAGATTTGATCTACAGCGTACCTGTGTTCAAGCCCTGTTTCCCGCCTCCTCGCTCGAACAAACTAGACCCCGTCTTCACCGGTATGTTCACCACTTAACCCCCTTCAATATCTGTATGATAGTTAACCTCCAACAACGTATAACCCTAGGCAAAAATAGCGCCCAAGTTGACAAAAAACGATAACTTTTGGGTATCGCAGAAAACTGCGGTGACTACCTATGTTCACGGATTCGTATCTACCACCACAAAGATCCGAATTTAATTTTTCTTTTTGGTATGCGGAGACCACTTGACCTAGTTTAATTTTTGTTATTTATATTAAATTTATTAACTGCTGTATGAAGAATTAAATTCGTTGAAACACCACAAAAACCCACTTTTTCTATATTTCAAAAAAATTATGATATAGAGCGCACCCCACCAAACGGGATCGCCCCGTCGTGTACCAAGTGTACCAAAAGGTCCGCACAGTGTACTCGAACATGTGTGAGTTCACAAAAACTGATTTGGACGTGTGTGTGCGTCAGAATCAGCCCGTATCAACAAAAATTCTCCGTGTCGCAACTTTTGCAAAAGTCCTGCGCATTTAGTGTACGCTCGTCAGAATGCGACGAAACTTATGCCATTGGACTCATGGTAACGCGCCAGTCCCGTGACCCAATTTTTATGCAATTCTGAGACAGTTGACCAAGTCGCCAATTGACGGGCCCCACGGTTGACTTTTTGGGCAAATTTTGTTCGGCTCACCGGAATACAAAATTGGAAGTACCGTTGAGTTCGTATTGACATTTAGAATTGGTTTGACCTATAATTTATCTCTTTTAGAGACCTCTACTCCTGGCACACTTTTCGGTGCAAAGTGGGCCACATGTGGACCATGCTTTAATCCAAAATTACCGTTTTGCCTCTGTGTCCAAATTGGACGAAAGGGTAGTGTTTTCTAGCTATCTCGCTTATTCTGGAACGTTGGTGATGTTTATTTCACCATCCGGAGACGTTCATTCTGAGGCCGTAGCTTCTGATCCTGTGTGCTTGACTTCTGGGCATTACACCTTGCAGCTTTCTTACCAGGCAAGATACCTTGCCAAATTATTTAAAGTACTTTACATGCTATTTATATTTCTTTTTATTCATTGCCTATGTAGTTTCGTTCAGTTATATTTATTGCATGTGTAGTTCGTTCAGTCATTACTATATATATTAGATATGTTGACACACTCTTGACACCTAGTATCATGAGAGGACAATCATTAGGCGTATAAGCTTTGAACCACTCTGGTAAACCGTAGTATATAGATCGCACTACGGGCGTGTGTCGCGCTGGTCGCTACCCCCGCGGCATATCAATTTCTGGAGTCTCGCTGGTCGCTACCCCCACGGTATGTCAATTTTTGATGTCCACTGACGGGTGTGTGAGTTGTGAGGATTAGATCGAGTAGCCTACCCTTGCCCATACATCGAAAAGTTGTCCTCATTTGCATTCATATAGATTGTCTTGTACAACATACTTATATATTTTCAAACATTATGCATGTTTACTGTATTCAAATTGGCTTGCTTCTATGTATCTTGTTACGTCCCTCTGAGGACCTGGTCCCTTTCTACGTGTAGATGTTCATGACTTTTTGTAGGAGCACGGATCAGGACTTACCACTTATCTCTTCCGAGGAGGTCTTACCTTCGGAGCATCAGTGATTATCTCTAGCGATGGACCGCTTCGCTGATACACTTTTATCATCATCTTATTTATATTGGAGATTTATCCTTCTCTCTCATGTTAGTATTGATATAGTTATTGGTAGTAGATTTGTCTCCACCCGACTATTATTTCGGATTATTCAGACTCATTATTCTAGTTTAGTTATATTCCTTTTTGTGACTTATTGTGTGGATGAGATTAGTATTTTCTGTGATCGTGACATTGATATACCACATGTGAGTTTATATTCATATTACAGCATACGTATGTATTATGATATCTATATATTGGAGTTGCCATATACATACGGCTGGCATGCTTACGTGTTCCTAGTCCTACGTATTTTGGGACTGGGGCGTGACATGTTTTTGTGGTGGCCCATGCAGGTCGAGAGCATATTATCTCGGTTATGTCACTGTACCGAGCAAGCCTGCACATAGGATTAGAATATAGGATGTCATCCACTTCTTTAATCATCGTCCTTGATTTTATTTTGCATTCTTATTTGATTGCTTGTATTGCATCTTGCTTGATCCATTCTCAACGTCAATCTTCTTTTGTGCTTAATAGGGGTTAGGAAGGTGCCTTGTACCAGGAATATATACTATATTGTTTAATCATACTATTAGTTAAATCCTTGTTAGTTGGATAGTATACCTCATAACCTAGTAACACAAAGTCCTGTTAACTCATTAATGAAATATAAATGAATGACACCAACTATAGACTTGCATAAGAAGATAGTATTTATCTAGACTTTAGAACTTTAGTGTTTATCTAGACTGTAGAACTTAGAGGCTCATACACCCATTTGGTTGACTTTAGACTTAGACAAGAAATTATTATGAAAACTGTAGAGGCACAGCACCGATCTTCTTGGTGAACTTAAATTTTTCTGTACATTCCTCTATCATAATCAAGCGTACTTATATTATTTTCTACTATCTCGACTTATGCTGCTATTATAGCCTAGTTTTGAAAGCTTATTCTTTTATTGAGCTTGTTCATGACATATATATTATTGGGGGCCCACACTAATACATGGTCTAAACCAGAATCAGTGCATTATGGTCTGATCAACCTTAGTGCGCTTGGTTTGATCTTTGTATCACTACCTTACGTGGATTGAGATATAGTTAACTCAACTTGTTAGACAAATATACTTGCCCTCTAGACTGGTCAGAGCATATCATGTTAGGTACATAACTATTCTGATGTGAACATGCGAATAGAAATTTACCAAAACAAGGTTTCAATCCACAACTGCCATGGCAACTCCTTCTCGATTTCTCAAATCCCTTTTGATTCCGTACTTGTATTCCATCACCTCCTCCTTGAACTCTTTATTGTTGTTTTCCGTCTTCCCCTATTTCGAAAAGATGAACGTTCGTGCTTAGTATAAGTTGATATACGGATAATACTAGATATACCCTATAGGCTAAGTACTTATCATGACAAACAAGAGAGCGCAGGCACAGGAAGTCGTAGATACAGGTACGACCTTAGTTATATGTGTTATTTCATACTCATAACCCCATTGTGATACGAGATCTTAGGAGCATAATAGACGTAGAATTATATATATGGTAGTTTAGCAGATATGAGGACATATTGATATTCTACCCAGATGGCATACACACGATACTAATAGATGACGCGAGTAGCAGTAGTAGTATTCTCTTTCTATCACCATCTCACCCTCTTAGATGGTTCATCTTCTCTCCTATATCCATTCCTTATCTCGTACTTAACTCTTCCTATCGTAGTTACATCTTTTCGTGCCATCATGAATTGTTGGTTTACTTCGACCCCACCCTTAGTTTTGTTAGTTAAAACATAAATGTGTTAGTAATGATTAATAACTAAAAGATGAGTACATAAGGATAACCCTTATGTATATGCACTATAGCAATATTTGTATTCTTTTATTAATTTAACCCTTAAGTAGCATCTTTTAGGCCAATGGAATCTGTTAGATTGTTGAATAAGTTCATACTTTTAATAGTTTTATAAAGTTAGTCAATACCTTAATTTTTACCCTACAACCTAGACTAAACCTAGGAAGAGTTGAAGGCACTTGTTACGAACTGACAACTATGATAAAACACTGGCAAAGTAGCTACAGCTGCAGCTAGACCATTGTAGTAGAGTAGTCGAAGTATTTATAGACATATTGGTCAGGTGGCATGGCAGTATTAGACTACAATACTTGATGGTTACAAAGAAAAATTATGGTTGTAAGATTCAAGACAAGTACCCCAAGATTTTTGACCCAATAAATATATTCGTCTTACAACTTAGACAATAGCCTCAAGCGACTGTGACTACTAGTATAACTTTTGTAAGTTGGGTAGTATAGATGAGTTAGAAATAGAATAGTGTATGGACAATAAATGAGAAGTATTAAAATGGCAAACCATGACTTTAGGAAGCACTGCTAGATAGCAATGTAGTGTAATAGCTATAGTGATTATTATAAATATAGGTTAGTGTCAATTTCCAGGACAAATTTTTTGTAAGTTGGGTAGAATGTAAAACCCCTAATTTTTAAACCGTATTTACCTTTTTAATTAATTATTAATTTAATTATAGTAATTATGAGCTAAATAGAAGAAATATAATTTATTAGATTTTTATTTTAGGTGTTCGTACATTTAGGGGATTTATGGAGCCATTATAAATTTTTCCTAATTTATTTCATGTAGGAGATCCTTTGGACAGTTGCTACCTTAATGGTATGCAATAATATAATTTCTAGAATTTTTTATGTAAATATATATATATATATATATATATATATATATATATATATACATACATATATTAAATAGAAAGAGAAATTAGAAAAAAAATAAAAGAAAAAAATAAAATAAAAATAAATCCTAATGGATCTAACCCAAACCCGTATCTACCCGTTAGTCCAACACCCGTTAAGACCCTTAGAAGGAATATGAGCAACAACAGTAACTTAAAGCCCCGCAACCGCTCTGAAAGCAGCGGCAGCCGCGGAAAGCCCCCCCCGCACTCTTTATATATATATATATATATATATATATATATATATATATATATATATATATATATATCTTCATTAACGTAACCCCAAACCCTAATCTCTATTCATCCCCTCTCTCCCCACCACGCGATCGCCGCCGTCGACTTAGCCGCCGCCTCCAGCCGCCTGGAACGCCGCACGGCCGACATCGACCTCGCGCACAACCCCGCGACTGCAGATTTAATCTACAGCGTACCTGTGTTCAACACCTATTTTCTGTCTCCTCGCTCGACCAAACTCGACCCCGTTTTCATCGGTATATTCACCACTTAACCCCCTTCAATATCTGTATGATAGTTGACCTCGAACAACGCATAACTCTAGGCAAAAATAGCGCCCAAGTTGACAAAAATGACAACTTTTGGGTATCGCAGAAAACTACGGTGACTACCTATGTTCACGGATTCGTATCTCCCACCACAGAGATCCGAATTTGATTTTTTATTTTGGTATGCGAAGACCACTTGACCTAGTTTAATTTCTATAATTTATATTAAATTTATTAACTGCTGTGTGAAGAATTAAATTTGTTGGAAAACCCCAAAAACCTACTTTTTCCATATTTCCAAAAAATTGTGATACGGAGCGCGCCCCGCCAAACAGGATCGCCCCATCGTTTACCAAGTATACCAAAAGGTGCGCACAATATACCCGGACGTGTGAGAGGTCACGGAAACTGATTTGGACGCGTGTGCATGTTAAAATCAGCCATTATCCGCAGAAATTCTCCATGTCGCAACTTTTGTAAAAGCCCTGCGTATTTAGTGCACGCTCGTCAGAATGCCACGAAACTTGCGCCACTGGACTCTTGGTAACGTGCCGGTCCTGTGACCCACTTTTCACGCAATTCTGAGACAGTTGAGCAAGTTGCCAATTGGCGGGCCCCATGGTTGACTTTTTCGGCGAATTTGTGTTCAGATCACCGAAATCCAAAATTGGAAGTACTATTGAGTTGTATTGACATTTAGAATTGGTTTGACGTATAATTTGTCCCTTTTAGAGACCTCTACCCCTGGCACGCTTTTTGGTGCAAAGTGGGCCATATATGGACCCCGCTTTGATCCGAAATTACCGTTTTGCCCCTGTGTTCACCTGATTTGGCACTAGCCAAAGGAGTAGGTTCAAATTGGATGAAAGGTTAGTGTTGTCTAGCTATCTCGCTTATTCTAGGAACGTTGGCGATGAGCATCCGGAGACGTTCATTCTGAGGCCGTAGCTTCTGATCCTGTGTGCTTGACTTTTGGGCATTACACCTTGCAGCTTTCTTACCAGGCAAGATACGTTGTCAAATTTTTTATAGTACTTTGCATGCTATTTATATTTCTGTTTATTCATTGCATGTGTAGTTTTGTTCAGTTATATTTATTGCATGTGTAGTTCATTCAGTCATTACTATATATATTAGATATGTTGACACACTCTTGACACCTAGTATCATGAGAGGACAATCATTAGGCGTATGGGCTTTTAACCACTCTAGTAAACCGTAGTATATAGCTCGCACAACGGGCGTGTGTCACGCTGGTCGCTACCCCCGCGGTATGTCATTTTCTGGAGTCTCGCTGGTCGCTACCCCCGCGGTATGTCAAATTCTGATGTCCACTGACGGGTGTGTGAGTTATGAGGATTAGATCGAGTAGCCTACCCTTGCCCATACGTCAAAAAGTTGTCCTCATTTGCATTCATATAGATTGTCTTCTACAGCGTACTTATATATTTTTAAATATTATGCATGTTTACTGTATTCAAATTGGCTTGCTTCTATGTATCTTGTTACGTCCCTCTGAGGACCTGGTCCCTTTCCAGGTGTAGATGTTCATGACTTTTCGTAGGAGCATGGATCAGGACTTACCACTTATCTCTTCTGAGGGGTCTTACCTTCGGAGCATCAGTGATTATCTCTAGCGATGGACCGCTTCGCTGATACACTTTTATCCTCATCTTATTTATATTGGAGATTTATCCTTCTCTCTCATGTTAGTATTGATATAGTCATTGGTAGTAGATTTATCTCTACTCGACTATTATTTTGGATTATTCAGACTCATTATTCTAGTTTAGTTATATTCCTTTCTATGACTTGTTGTGTGGATGAGATTAGTATTTTCTGTGACCGTGACATTGATATACCACATGTGAGTTTATATTCATATTACAGCGTACGTATGTATTATGGTATCCATATATTGGAGTTTTCATATAATACAGCTGGCATGCTTACGTGTTCCTAGTCCTACATATTTTGGGACTGGGGCGTGACAGCCATCATCCTCAAGTTTTTGACGTAACTTGAGAAACTCTTTGACTTGAGGCAATATCACCTTATCATCCTCAAATAGCATTTTATAGAACTTGTCTGTGATATGAATCTTAGATCTCTTGTTATCACACTTCTAGTGCTTCTCCAGAGACTCCCAAACGTCCTTCCCATAGGACGTCTTGCTGTATGATTCCACCATTGAATCTTCTATGAAGTTTAGAATCAATAGTTTGCAGAGGTTATTGTCTCTCCTACACTTTCGTTGTAGAGCAGTGGCCTTAGCAATCCTTCGAGCATTATCACTATCGTGAAGAGTAGGCTTAGGATCTATCAATATGTAATCACCGCTCATGAGTTGAAGATTGAGACTGATCTTTCTCTTCCAGATATTGTAGTGCTCATCGTCAAACTTCTTAAGTTTGTTAAAACTTATGTCGAGAAGACTTGCATGGTTGTCCTTTATCTTATTCGGATCTTACTTTGAGATTGTTAGTCCCGAGGTAGATCAAATATGGTGGAATAGAGGCCAAAAATAGAGATTCATGCAAACTTTTCAGTCTACTCTCTGTTTGATCCCGAACTTGTAGTCGAGACTCAAAAATTTACGCAAATGAGTTTGCTCTCTGAAGAACTCGATTCCAACAAAATAGTTTATAAAATAATTTATATATTATGATTACAACTTCTAGAATATCAAGTATGTTCTTACTTGCAAACATGTTGCAATTGAGATAAAATATTTACAACTTGAAGAAGAGAGAAGTAGAAAAGACAAAACACAGCTAGCTGGGTAATAAGGACCACTGTTGCTCAAAGCCAGATTAGCCCTCACATGATCCACTTGCAGGGACCAGCAAGTTGAAATGCTGACTTGATTTAAATTCTCTCCTCCAATGGTAGCAACAACAAAATACTCTTTTCTGTCTCTCAATTTTAAAGTAAGTTCTCAAAGGGGGTACAAAGAGATTATTTACAAAGTAGGGAGCGAACCTTAAAGTTAATCCTGGTCTGCAACTAATTCCGAAAAGATAACAACAATTTAAATTCAAGTTCTACAAAAATTATATCTCAATAACTGACTCAATCTTTCCATATTCATCCAAATCCCGCAATCAGCAGAGATATGTGCCAAGTAGTGCTGTCTGCTCATATGCACTCAGTAGCACAGTAGTATCTACTCATGCGAGCATTGGTGCATCAGTGAAGTGTCTTATGCATACATACGCACAAAAGCACATGTGCGTATATGTGTAGATGCACATATGTGCATAGCCGCACATAGCCCATGCCTAGCTTTGCATAGCACCCGCATAGCCTCGTATAGCCCATGCATACCCACACATACACCTGCACAAGTGCAAAATGTGCCATTAAAGCACCACTTTTTGCCCTTCGCCCTTCACCTGAGTCTGAGTCGCTAAGCCCCTATAGGACTTAGCTCATAAAGGAATTTTTTCAAGGGAGTGAGAAAATTCTTGATGAGTTTAAACTTAATCCTATTAGAAAAATATCCTACATGACACCCACTTGGGCCACCACTCCATGTGTATACCTCAACACCAAGCATGGGATTATATTAAGGTACCTACTTGGAGTATTTTCCAATATGGGACTATTTTTCTATCCTTACAAAAGGAAAAGCTCCCACACACATACGAAAATCTCCAAGAATATCTAACCTTTTATATCATTATTCCTTTTTATTAACCATCTCTCTCTCTCTGAAACCCTTATCACAAAGCGTTTCCTCTTAACTATATTATCGAGATACGATGAAATGAAGCCTGGGCTTTTAGCCAGTTTGGAAATTAATATTAGATACGTGCACGACATACTTTGATTTTTGTCATATCACCCATGCATAGGCAAGTATATCTTGCGCTCAAGGAGACTCCATCTTCTTGTGTCTTTAGAATTTTGTTGTCATTTTCTTGATTTCTTGAGTTTACAAGATTGAGTGCATTGTGGCGATGACATATAAGTCGACGATTCTTGAATGGATCAAAAAATGTAAGAGTTATCAATTTTTTATGTTTTTCGCACTTTCAGCCCTGATCTTGCTCCCCTTTATCAAATTGCCATCAAATTAGGTTTACATGTTTCTAAAGGAATGAGAAAAATGCTTGTTTGTATTTCGTCGGACGAGAAATATCCGAATGAGATGTGTATCATACTGAATTGCAAATGGTTTTGACTGTTATAAAACATGATGGCTCATCGTCGGTGTGCTGCTGGTGGTTGTCAACTGGGATTGAAATCGGACCTAATCAAGTTAAAGTTGGTTTTGTGATCGATTTGTGTGCTAATTCGATGACAGGTTGTCTCAATCCTTAGCGCATAGTATCCATGTGTGGGGCCTTCCTTTGTAGGAGTTTGATTGTTGGTTTTCCCATATCATATTAATCTAGTTATCATTGAGACTACGAGATAACTTCTGATAATTGTTTTCTATTGGGTATTAGGTATTAGATTTTGATTATAGGTGGCTCAATACTTTTATGTATCTCTTTAGTTTACTATTGTGATTATAATGGATTGATTTTGTTAGGGAATCTTGCTCTCGTGTATGAAAATTGATATAATTCATATATATTTCCACTACAAAAATATATTGGTATAGTGATGGCCCAATTCGTCATCAATATGTCATTAAAAAGCAATACCCGTGACCTGGAGATAGATATAGGAAAAATACGGCACATCGATAAACGACCAATTACTATCAAGATTCTGTCGTCGAGCATTCGAACGTTTGACGAACAATCGACTACTTGGCCATGCACCATTTAGTGATGACTTCTTGTCAAATTAGCGACGTATGACTTTGGCGTCATCTTGATGACGCAGTTGTGGCAAACTCCTCAATGGATTAATCTATGGCTCAGCAATGGATAAGCGATTATTCAACGTCTAGTTAGCAAATGGGCGACGATTTGAAGTTTATAATATAAAAACTAGTTTTTGATACTCCCTTGGCGACAACTGGGAGACATTTATTGTGTCACCTATTAGTCACTTTTGTCATGCCCCGGTTTGCAGAATCGAAAGTAGCCACTGGGCATGATCCCGTACAATTATAGATTACACTTGTACAAGGATGTCGTACGATCCTAATTTGCGTTCGGGCAAGACAAGTACCAAAATTGCCGATAAAATACTAAGCCACAGAGTCGCATATATAGTCCCTAAGCAACGAAAGTTGAATAAACACAAGTACGACATGAAATAAAGCACTTTTATTGATATTAAAATATAGATTACAATGACACTAGGCCAAATATTACAGTTGCTCAACCTTCTCTCTCTCTATCAATATAATAAATCGTGCCAAAAGTCTTAAAACATTGAGAATGATACAAAGGATGATGTTCTAATACATTGTCCTATATATGTGCTTCAGCTCCGTCCGCAACACTCCAAGGCTCCAGAGCGAGCTCCATGTCTTAACGCGCATAAAGAAAATTTTGTACCGAACGAGGTACTCTCGCATCCTGTAAGCAATCTGATATGTTATTAGTATATTGAATGCACTGGTCGGGAGGCTTCTCGCCCACTCAACAAAATCAATCACATTTATTTAATTATGTGCACTGACTCGTTAGTTATCTTACTAGTCTTATCTTAGGATCAGTTTCATGGCATATGATATAAAGCCTACTCGTGTTGCAAATATGAAGTATCGTACAAATATGAGTAAAATACGATGAAACTTACCAATTGTCCTTCCCTGTCCAAATGATGCAACAAGTTAAACAAGCATATATGTATATCATGAAACCGAAAACCGCATGTGAGAACTCAAGCGTCTTGAATGTGCAACAAGTTAAACAAGCATATATCTATATCATGAAACTGGGAAATGCATGTGATAACTCAAGCGTCTTGAACGTGCCCTTGCTATAGAAATGTTACGCTTGAACTATATGGCGTGTCGTGCCATGAGTATCTAACTATATGATGTTTCGTGCATCTGTTACTTACCTCAAATCCAATGAGTCGCATGTAGATTACTGTAATCGAGCCAAAATTAATCTATATGAAGAGTCCATTGGCCTATACGCCATTATGGACATAGTCGAAGTAAAATGGTAATCCTTACAGTGTAGGTAGAGAGCCCCGCTACAAGTTTTGAACTTACTCGTGCTAGCCCTTCTAGCCCAACTACCAGAGTTATGCTTAGGTCAAATCGGGTCCGGTGCCCTGACGACCGTTCGTAGGAACTCTAAACCATGTGCACAAGTTGTCCAATGACCATGCATGTTCTCTTCTTTGATCTTTCTTTTAGTTATCTTTTCTCAAACTTTAGTATGGCTCCCCGAGACATTCCTTTAGTGCCAACTTACTGAGATCCCAGAACTATCTCTTATTTTTCTTTTCATGTTTTACTATCTTTATGAAGCTCTTGGTATAAAAACTGCTTTGGCGACCCAACGGTCCCGAAGTCTTTCTATATTTTTAATACTTAGCTCGGAACGACTATTTTGATAGTCTTTCTATGTCAACTGAGTAAACCATATTAAGTGAAGTATTTTAACCGTGGCATGGTCTATGTGTTGTGTATTGCAACAGTTCACAGATAAGTACTACGGAGGCATAAGGAAAATCTCTACTAGCACAATGAAACATATAATAAAATTTCTATCTTCTAGCAGCAGGTTACATTCCATGTTCTATGTAAAGAGATACAAGATGGAATTATTCCCTTAGCTAGGTTGGTTCACTTATTTTATTAGCTTACATCGAGTTATGCCTAGCGAACTAGCATGTATTATCAAAATTTTAAATGTGAAGGCCAAGCAAATATTGGTTCATCAGAGCGACCCGCCTCAACGAGAACTTGCCTTGGCCGAGCAGGACTCTGAGAGAATCGCTGAATTCGCCATGTACAGACATCGTTTGCACCGTTGTGCAATTTGAATCATCTTGTTAAACTAAGTTGAGCGGGCTATTACATAATACACCACTCAGAATTATTTTTCCTTTTAAAACTTCTTAAGCGCACCCATCCAACTATACATCACTATCACACAAACTACCAAACATTTTACTCCCTATCTATGCAAACATGTCTTGCCTAACTTCAATGATAGCCTAATTATTATTCATTGCACTTCCTAGTCCTTGATCCACGCCAAGCTCATGCCTTAGACATCTTTTCTCGAACACTATATCAATCAATCCAATTCGACTACATCCAACTTATTTATTGCATTCTTGGACTTGATCTCTACTGCACCTAGCGCATAGATACACTACTAAAATATGGGGTATTATTATAACTCACTGTTATAGAAGTATGGAAAATCTGAATCCATACAACTAGGCCGCATAGAAGTCATGTACCCTAGAAATAAAGATAAGCCGAATAGTCTGCAAGAGTCTCCATACGGCTCGAACAACCACGGAGAGAAGGGGTTGAATAAGATTCCCTGACATAGCATTCAATGCCTGTCATAAAGTTCTGACATGACACTTATTGTCCTGATCGCTTCATGAATTGTGAAAGAGGTGATGGCACACAAGAAGGCAGAAAGGCACGTCAACACAATAATGACTTCGTCAGGCATATAGTGCCACATGTTCACTCGTATACGGCTATGCCACTATGCGTCCTCATCCTTATCCGGCCAAAGTATCTATTAGATCCAGTCTGGACGAGAGCACGCATGCAACCATGACTCTATGTATCCTTATCCTCATGCGAGTAAAGTGTCCATCAGACCTAGTCCAAACGAGAGCACGTATGCGGCCATGACGCTATGCGACCCTCATATGTCAGGATCTTTCCGTTACAACTGAGAAGATCTTCACATAATCAATGTTGACTATGTGTTCAGTTGACCAAGTCATGCACGCAATAGGTTAAAAACAACACCGAGATCTTAGCAACAATATATCCCAACTGAGACCACATGACATCCTGCTCATGGTATGCGGCCATAATTGCAACTGTATTCTGTTGAAGGATCCCCATGTGTCACTACCATATTTTCTAGAAAAGTATATTTTAGTTATTTGATAACTAATTAAATATTGTGCATATTGAATATTTATCTATTATATTATTTATTTATTTTTAGCATGTTAGATTTATTTTTGGACTTGTGTTAGTGAACCTATCTAGTTAGTTTAGACCCATGGACCCAACATTTATTTTAGTTTAGATTGAGTCCAAGATTAAGCCCAATTATTAGGAGGATAAATTATTTAGTGAAACCATTAGACTAGAAGCTTTTTTCCTTAATGAATTTCTTCATGAGAGGCCCCAAGGGGTATTTTAGACTTTACATAGTATCTTGAGGGAGGGGGCAAGAGAGGCCTATATAAAGGGGATAAAAACTTTCTCTCTCTTCATTTTTATTCCACATCTAGATCTAGAATTTTTTTCAACCAAATTTCATCAAATTCCTACCAAATTTCTTCCTAATTCCTTCCTAAATCATCATTGGAGGCTATTAGAGCATTATAAGGAGGAAGCAAGGATCTACAAAGAGGAGAAATGATCTACAAGTTAAAGGCTCATTTTACCCAATTTGGAGATTTTATTGGGAACCCATCTCCCAATAGATATAATTCATTTTTACCCTTTCATTAGGTTATAAATATGTAAATTAATCATAAAAAACTATCCCATATGCATAGGCTACCCATAGGAATTGGAATTAGGTTCATAGGTGGCCTATGGAGAAAGATGTGTGTATTTTTGTGTCAATTTTGGGGGAATTTTGAGATTGGCACATGTTGTGTTTGTCAATTGGTCAACTAGACCAAATTAATGTGTTTGATTGTGTGTGGCTAGTGTCGTATCCATAATTGAATACGTGTAGGCCGTATCCCGACAATTTGGAGATACTGGTTGATTTGGGGATTTTTCCTCCGACACGGGGCTTTGAACATGTCATATTTTGATACAGACACATAGTTGTGTAAATGACTCTTTCTATTATTCATAATTATAATTTTAGACTTGCTTGTGTCCTTTGGGATACGATTGGTTGTGTGGTGGAGCCGTATCGCAAGCTTATCATAGAATGAGTGTGATATGGATGCGGTGCACTTCACGTGTTTGCTTTATTGCCTTTAATTCTACGTGTGCTTGTGTCATATGCTATGTATGATATATAAATCTATGTATATGTGTATGTATCTATAGTATATGATATAGATGTGTATATAGCTATGTGTATATATAAGATATCTATTGTATATGTGTTTATATGTATATGTAAATATATACCTATATCTATATGTATATGTATATTCGAATATATATATGTATGAGAGGGTATACCTATATGTGTATGTGCTTAAATATATACGTGTATGTTTATATATATATATATGTATGTATTAGTGAGAGTGTATATATATATATATATATATATATATATATATATATATGTATGTGTGTGGATATATCTATGTATGTATTAGTGAGAGTGTATCTATATCTATATCTATATCTATATATATATATATATATATATATATATATATATATATATATATATATATATATATATATATATATATGTATGGGTGGTGGTATATATATATACATATATGCCTAGATGAGAGGATTGGTAAATATATAGATTAATATATAAAGGTATATATATATATATATATATATGTATGTGTGTGATACATCTATGTATGTGTATATATGTTTGAGTCTATATATATATACATGTATATGTGTGTTGTTTATATATATCTATCTATGTGTTTGTAAGTGTGTATGTGAGAGAACATAGATGTGTGTGTGTGTCTTAGTGTGGTGAGTGTTTGAGTGAGTGTTTGAGCGTGAGTGCGTGTCTGTGCCGCGAGGCAGCGCCGCAACAGCAACAACAGCGAGCTGCAACATCAGCGAGGTAGCGCCGCGGCAGCAGCGAGATGCAGTGGGGCAGCGCCGTAGCAGCAGCGAGGCAGCACGCTTCAGCGGTTCTGGCGTGCTGCGAGCACTGTGGCATGCAGCAGCAGCAATAAGATCTGGGGTTCAGTAACAGGTAAATGGTTTAGCTCAGTGAGTTTAGAGGTTGGTTAGTTAAGATGTTTAGTAGTTATTATTAGTGTAGTTAGGATTCCTAGCTAGTTAGTATTAGTTTGTTGGTTAGTAGTTAGTACTTGTAAGTAGTTACATGTTTATATATGTATATATGGTTGTATATACTAGTGATAACTATTAGTGATATGTATATGTCTCTTGTATCTCTAATTGTGATAGGTATGTGTATATGTATATATTTAGTAGTTTGATCTATATGTATATCTCTTGTATCTCTAGTTAGTTATATATATGTATGTATATATGTTTTGTATGTTAGTAGTTAATATATCTTCATAGTGTTAGGATATAGTTTATGGGTATTTGCTATATATTAGATATATGCACTAATGATTGAATTACCTTGAAGTATTTCCAAGGTATTAAGATACTAAGGTATTAGAACACATATTAAGGTAATATTGGGTATCAAGATACTCGATATTAATAGAAGGGTAAATGGTAAGTAGTTATAGGTAGTATTATATATATAAATAAATAAATAAATAAATAATATATATATATATATATATATATATATATATATATATATATATATATATATATATGTTGTTAGTATTAGGTATTTGGTAATATGTAATAGTTTAGTATGATAGTTATAGTTTAGTATTGGGTATTAACTATATATGCACTAGGATTGACTTACCTTGGGATACCAAGGTAATGTAAAGGGTAATTGGTCAATACTCAAGGTATTGGATTTGAGTATCAAGATGGGTGCGTAGTGGTGCGATACCGCATTGGTACAAGGCCAAGGTATCCTATTGCATTAGTTAGCTAAGGTATTATATGTATTGTCTTGTATATATATATGAATTACTATTTTCGTATATTTAAACTTGTGTATCTTATGAAACGGTATCTTGTTGGTTTTCATAGTATCTTAGAATAGCTAGTATGGCCTAGTTTCGTAGTGTTTAGACCCAATATCCTAGAGATAGACTCATACAACCTAGAAATAGCTAGTTTGACAAAGTTTGACTAGTTTGGCATATAGTTGACCTAGTTTGACTGTTTTGACTTAGAAATGGCCTTATGACCTAGAAGTTGACTAGTTTAACTTAATTTTATTCCAACACCTTGTATTAATACAATATTCCATATATAGGTCCGTGTGACACCAGTTCGGACACAGTTTGCCATTCATTGCTCTTGATGGCAGACAAGTACATTCTCTGATAGTTTACATTATTTGATAATTACTATAATACAAGCATTTAGAAATATTTTACATGACTCTTGACACATTGGTACACGGACTAGTATACACATGGATCAGTCATGGGATGTTATATATATTTTTC
The DNA here is from genome assembly GCA_036927795.1 of Iris macrosiphon. NCBI lineage: Eukaryota > Viridiplantae > Streptophyta > Magnoliopsida > Asparagales > Iridaceae > Iris > Iris macrosiphon. Next base: position 73,106,488 of record JAYESA010000018.1, on the reverse strand, counting down.
ATTGTTCCTCGTGTTCTCAATGTTTAACTTAGACAATGTTTCAATATTCAATGTTTAACTTAGACAATGTTTCAATGTTCAATATTTAATATTAAATGTTTAACTTAGACAATGTTCAATGTTCAGTGTTCAATGTTCAATGTTCAATTTTCAATATTTAATGTTCAAGATTTATTATTTATATGGCCTTGAGTATCTTGCATCACAACGTGTCATGGTTGGATCCATTGTACTAGTCGGGGGAAAGGAAAATTGTTAGCTAGATATGTGGTCAAATCCTAGACAATGTTCAATGTTTAACTTAGACAATGTTTATCCAACGTTAAAGTAGACAATGTTCACCCAAGCCGATCACATATCTAACTGGTATTTCAATCACTTAGCATAGTTATAGTTCTTTACCACATTCTAGTTCATTGTTTTATTCTATTATCTTGTTCTATTCATCGTGATCAGTGTATACCATATTATTCATTGTTTACCTGTTTCCTCTATTATAGTTGATATTGTTTATTATTTTTCGTCTTGTATTATATTCTCTATTTCTGTTTATATTTTTCATTTTATATTATATTATCAATTAATTAGAACTGCTATTGGGTTGTACTTCGCTCCATTCCTGATTGGAAAATATTTTTCAGATAATTTGAGAGATTTTTGTCCGACATACCTATAGATGGTGCAGACTTGGACCCACTAGTTCTGGAGTGACTACCGGGAGATCTAGCTGGAATCACTTGTTAGCATAGTTAGTTCTCTTTAACATTTTGGTACAAGATTTATTTTCGGCTTATATTTGAGATTTTGGTTATTATTTCTATTGTTGTTGTTATATTTGTTTAGATTGTATAGTTATGTTAGACTTTCTTGATATCTTATCGTGCTATAGAATTATGATTGAGTATTGTGTTATACTTTTCTTGGAGTCGAGATTTTATCAGAGGTTTATGCATTATTGTGAGATAATTAAATAGTATAGTTGACCAAGACAACGTTCTACCGCCGATGCTGTGGCGTAGGCTGGACGTACCCACGTACTCGTGCCCTTTCATCGGGTGTGGGTCATGACATATTTTTAGTGGTGGCCCATATAGGTCAGGCTTCGCAAGTTGTGCGATATCATGGTAGTACGACGACTTAGTTGTACTACTGTGAGCCTGCGATAGGATATAAGACATAGGACACTAGGATGAGAGAGGATACATAATCACAAATTTTTTGAGAGATTCCTGGGACTACCCTTTAGAATCTTATTATAATTTCTAATTCAAATCTTTTCCCTTATTTTTGTCCATTCTCACTTGTTATTATTTAATTTGATTCTTGGTGATCGGTTGTTAAATTTAATTATTGGTGTCGTTGTTGAGTTTAATTTCATATCGAGATAAATTTTATGGAATAAATTATGATATCATCTGATGACATGTTGATGAGGACTGTGAGAAAGATGAAAGGTCTGCTTTGGTTATGGAACCTAGAGTTTATTGCAGCCATATTAGCTGGCGTGGAGAAAACGTAGGGACCTGACTTCGGATGTACATATCTTAGTTATGAAATTTAAAATTTCTCGCAACTATACTATTCAGTACTGCGTGGATTCTAGACGACATGATTATAGAGGTGCATAACTAAGTTATGGGATCTATCGTTTATCGTAACTATGCTTATTGGCATGGCGAGGATTCTAAGTGTCATAATTTTGGACAAACGTGTATGATTATCAGGTTGTATCTTAAATTGGTTCTTAAATTATCATCTCAATACTTATCTACTCCTCTTATTGTAAGATTTGTCCCATTATTCTTTAGCATAGAAGTAGAACATTGATGTAAGTAGATAGGAGTATACCAGTATATGACAAGTGATAGGTATATTACCTGATATTGAGGCCAGTAATGTGTTGGAAGCAATAGGTGAAAGAACTGTCTAGAAATTATATGCATGATGCACAATAGGTGATGAGTATCAGAAAGTGAAAGTTCATGGAAATAGAAGCCTGAGTATTAAAAATTTCAATGGTGTGTCATGGGTTGAGAAATATCAAGATTGGTCATGAAAGATATGTAGTGTATAACTGATTAGCCTATCCGTCTATAAAAGGTTTAAGGAGAGATGCATATACATCAATAGAGATATAAAACCATGTGCCTGCCATTGAGAGTGAAGTAAAACATGTGCATTATAGAAGTTAATAACTAGTGCAAGGGATAATAAGTTCTAGTAAATATGATGAGGTGATCTAATGTTGAAGCTAGTATCCTAGAAAATTAAGGGCATATGATATGTTATTAGGAAGCTAGTGTTACTATATCAAGGGTGCTAGTATTTCTATATCAGGGATTAGTTGAATAATGTACTAGTAATAGTAAGTTCCTTGTATGATAATATTGGATTGTTATATCAGTTAATAAGGATAGAAAATTATTTGGAAGTAATATTGCAAGTAATCCAGGCAGTAGAGGAGAGACATGAGTAACTTGGTATGAGTATGTCATCTAAAATGTATATGAGAGCTGGTGCCTTGTGTAAACAGTAACAAGATTTGAGTAAGCATCTTATTGGCGGATATTCAAGATTGGACAAGGGTGTGCTAATAGAACGCATGATTGAAAAAGTATATAAGTGTTCCTTGCAAGAAACTGGTTAAAAAATTTTGCTGATTACAAGAACTGAAACAGAACAAGGAGGTAGTATCTTAGCGGCATAGTTTTTTAGGTAGCAAGTTCCAGTGAGTGAAGTATGTCCTTGACCTAGAATTATAGTATATTAGTAATATTTGGTAACCCTCAGTATTAAGAATATTATGACTAGGTTGATGATTTTTGAATGCTTAGTGTGTGATAGAATAGGCCACAGGTGGCATAGCAGATTACCCGCACCAGTAGAGGAAGACACCCCGGAAGGACAGAGCCTAGAATTCATGATAGTTCGAGACTATATCCAAGTATGGTTCCTCTTTCAGTACAATGGTAGGTTTGTATGTTATATGATAGGACTATTTTACACTGTGATTGATGGGGGTTTGACTATAGTAAAATTTGTAAGAATAGGTTGTGACTGGCCCAAGAGAGAGGGAAGAGAGTTTTAATTTCGAGGACGAAATTCTTCTAAAGGGGGTAGAGTTGTCACTATCACATTTTCTAGAAAAGTATATTTTAATCGTTTGGTAATTAATTAAATATTATGCAAGTTGGATATTTATTTATTGTATTATTTATTTATTATTTGCATATTAGATTTATTTTTGGACTTTTGTTAGGGGGCCTAACTAGTTCGTTTACACCCATGGATCCAACATTTAATTTAATTTAGATTGAGTCCAAGATTAAGCCCATTCATTAGGAGGATGAATTAATAAGTGAAACCTTTAGACTAGAAGCTTCCCTCCTTAATTAATTTCTTCATAAGAGGCCCCAAGGGATATTTTAGACTTTATATAGTAGATTGAGGGAGGGATCAAGAGAAGCCTATATAAAGGGGATAAAAACTTTCGCTCTCTTCATTTTTTATTTGAAATCTAGATCTAGAATTTCTCTCAACCAAATGTCATCAAATTCCTACCAATTTTCTTCTAAATTCCTTCCTAAATTATCATTGGAGGCTATTAGAGCATGGATCTACAAGGAGAAAGCAAAAATCTACAAAGAGGAGCAAGGATCTACAAAAGGCTCATTTTATCCAATTTAGGGATTTAATTGGGAACCCATCTCCCAATAGGTACAATTTAGTTTTTTCCCTTTAATTCGGTTCTAAATCTGTGAAGTAACGATGAGGAACTACCCCATATGTGTAGGCTACCAATAGAAATTGGAATTTGGTTCATAGGAGGCCTATGGAGAAAGTTATGTGTATTTTTGTGTCAATTTTAGGAGAATTTTAAGATTAGCACATGTTATGTTTGTCAATTGGTCAACTAGACCAAATTGACATGTATTTGATTATGTGTGGCTAGTGACGTGTCCACAATTGGATACATGTAGGGCGTATCCTGACAATTTGGATATACGGGTTAATTTAGGGGGTTTTCCTCCAATACGGGACGTTGAGCATGTCATATTTTGACACAGATACATAGTTATGTAAATAACTCTTTACATTGTTCATAATTATGGTTTTAGACTTGCTCGTATCCTTCGGGATACGTTTGGTTGTGTGGTGGAGCCGTATCGCAAGCGTATAATAGAATGTGTATGATACGGGTGTGGTGCACTCCACATATTTGCTTTATTGCCTTTAATTCTTTGTGTGCTTGTGTAATATGCTATGTATGATATATAAATCTATGTATATGTGTATGTAACTATAGTATATGATATAGATGTGTATATAGCTATGTGTATATATAAGATATCTATTGCATATGTGTTTATATGTATATGTAAATATATACCTATATCTATATGTATATGTATGTTCGAATATATATATATCTATGAGAGGGTATACCTATATGTGTATGTGCTTCTATATATATACGTTTATATTTTTATATATATGTATGTATTAGTGAGAGTGTATATATATATATATATATATATATATATATATATATATATATATATATATATATATATATATATATATATATATATATATATATAAGTGTGTGTGTGTGTGTTGATATATCTATGTATGTATTAGTGAGAGAGTATATATATCTATATCTATATCTATGTGTATGAGTGTTTATATATATATATATATACATACATATATATACATATATATATATATATATATATATATATATATATATATATATATATATATATATATATATATATATGCCTAGATGAGAGGATTGGTACCTATATAGATTAATAATAGAGATGTATATATATTTATGTGTGTGATACATCTATGTATGTGTATATATGTTTGAGTCTATATATATATACGTGTATATGTGTATTGTTTATATATATCTATCTATGTGATTGTAAGTGTGTGTGTCTGAGAGCATAGATGTGTGTGTGTCTTAGTGTGGTGAGTGTTTAAGTGAGTGAGCGTGAGTGTGTGTGTGCAGCGAGGCAGCGCCGTAGCTGCAACGAGCTGCAGCAGCAGCGAGGTAGCGCGCTCCAGCAGTTCAGGCGCACAGCGAGCACTGTGGCATGCAACAACAGCAAGGGTATGAAATCAGGGGTTCAGTAACAGGTAAATGGTTTAGCTCAGTGAGTTTAGAGGTTAGTTAGTTAAGATGTTTACTTGTTATTATTAGTGTAGATAGTATTCCTAACTAGTTAGTATTAGTTTGTTGGTTAGTAGTTAGTACTTGTTAGTAGTTACATGTTTATATATGTATATATAGCTGTATATACTAGTGATAACTATTAGTGATATGTATATATTTAGTAGTTAGATCTATATGTATATCTCTTGTATCTCTAGTTAGTTATATATATGTATGTATATATGTTTTGTATGTTACTAGTTAATATATCTTCATAGTGTTAGCATATAGTTTATGGGTATTAGCTATATGCACTAATGATTGAATTACCTTGAAGTATTACCAAGGTATTAAGATACAAAGGTATTAGAACACATGTTAAGGTAATATTGGATATTAAGATACTCGATATTAATAGAAGGGTAAATGGTAAGTAGCTATAGGTAGTATTATATATAAGTATTGTATATATATATATATATATATGTTGTTAGTATTAGGTATTTGGTAATATGTAATAGTTTAGTATGATAGTTATAGCTTATTATTGGGTATTAACTATATATGCACTAGGATTGACTTACCTTGGGATACCAAGGTAATGTCAAGGTAATTGGTCAATACTCAATGTATTGGGTTTGAGTATCAAGATGGGTGTGCAGTAGTGCGATACCGCATTGGTGTGAGGACAAGGTATCCTATTGCATTAGTTAGCTAAGGTATTATATGTATTGTCTTGTATATATATATGAATTACTATTTTTCGTATCTTTAAACTTGCGTATCTTAGGATACGGTATCTTGTTGGTTTTCATAGTATCTTAGAATAGCTAGTTTGGCCTAGTTTCATAGTGTTTAGACCCAATATCCTAGAGATAGACTCATACAACCTAGAAATAGCTAGTTTGACTAGTTTGGCATAGAGTTGACCTAGTTTGACTGTCTTGACTTAGAAATGGCCTTATGACCTAGAAGTTGACTAGTTTAACTTAATTTTACTCCAACACCTTGTATTAATGCAATATTCCATATATATGTCCGTGTGACACCAGTTCAGACACAGTTTGACATTCATTGCTCTGGACGGCTGGCGAGTACATTCTTTGATAGTTTTTATTATTTGATAATTACTATAATATAAGTATTTAGAAATATTTTACATGACTCTTGACACATTGGTACACGGACTAGTATACACATGGATCAGTCATGGGATGTTATATATATTGTTCATTGTTCCTCGTGTTCTTAATGTTTAACTTAGAAAATGTTTCAATGTTCAATGTTTAACTTAGACAGTATTTCAATATTCAATGTTCAATGTTTAACTTAGACAATGATCAATGTTCAATATTTAGTGTTCAATGTTCAATGTTTAATGTTCAAAGTTTATTGTTTATATGGCCTTGAGTATCTTGCATCACAACGTGTCATGGTTGGATCCATTGTACTAGTCGGAGAAAAGGGGAAGTGTTAGCTAGATATGTGATCAAATCCTAGACAATGTTCAATATTTAACTTAGACAATGTTTATCCAATGTTAAAGTAGACAATGTTCACCCAAGCCGATCACATATCTAACTAGTATTTCAATCACTTAGCATAGTTACAGTTCTTTACCATATTCTAGTTCATTATTTTATTCTATTGTCTTATTTTATTCATCGTGATCAGTGTATACCATATTATTCATTGTTTACCTGTTTCCTCTATCATAGTTGATATTGTTCATTGTTTCTCGTCTCGTATTATATTCTCTATTTTTGTTTATAGTTATTATCAATTAATTGGAACTGCTATTGGGTTGTACTTTGCTTCATTCCTGACGGGAAAATATTTTTCAGAGGATCCGAGAGATTGGTGTCCGACATACTACGAACCCCGACCTATATATGGTGCAGACTTGGACCCACTAGTTCTTGAGTGACTGCCAGAAGATCTAACCAGAATCACTTGTTAGCATAGTTAGTTCTCTTTAGCATTTTGGTATCGAATTTATTTTTAGCTTATATTTAAGATTTTGGTTATTGTTCCTATTGTTGTTGTTATATTTGTTTAGATTGTATATTTATGTTAGACTTTCTTGATATCTTATCGTGCTATAGAATTGTGATTGAGTATTGTGTTACACTCTTCTTGGAGTTGAGATTTTATTGAAGGTTTATGCATTATTGTGAGATAATTAGATAATATAATTGACCAAGACAGCGTTCTACCGCCGATGCTGCAGCGCAGGCTGGACGTACCCACGTACTCGTGCCCTTTTATTGGGTAGGGGTCGTGACACCATGTGGCTACCAAACAGAGGCACATATATGACACATATAGCCCGTCAATACGATGGCTATAAATAGCAGGGTAGCATGCCCATAACATACACACACACGGACAAGGATATGAGAGAGAACAGAAAAAAAAGCATTCTTATTCCTTCGTCGGACCGTCAACATAGTAAAGGTGTCACTACAGTACCCGATCTCCATCGTCACACTAACCAGAATAAGAAATAATTGTACGTAGATTTTTTGTATATGATTTCTTTGTACTCTTTTGTTTATTAATCACACAAAGTTTTTTTCAACTTTGAATCAACGACAAACAAGGTGGCGAGCCTGCTGGGGACATCCTTCTCCACTTATTAGAAGGTCACGACATAGTCCGATGCGGTGAAGCAGGGTTTGACCCAAAGATGCTGTTTCTACGCTTTGACGAGCAAGCGTTCGAGAAATAATTTTCGAGTGCAACATGAGTCCTTCGCCAAGGATAGCAAAGCCTAAGAAGATCCACAGAACATGTATAGCAAAGGCTGCTATACCTCGCCAAACTGTAGAGCATGCGCTCCCTGTCTCTCTTTTTTGCAGAGGACACACATCATGTGTCTACCCAGGCTGTCCCTGTCCATGCGGCACCATGTCTGAGGAGAGGACTGCTTAACACTTGAGCTCTGGCAGAGAAAAATACTATGATGTCAGAAGCTTGGGTATTGATGCACAGTCCATGCGTCCACAACTAGGGATGCCGAAAAAGAAGTGTGCAACAATGAATTCCAGACGCAGGAAGACAGTTGCATGCGTCCCTGACACCAACAAAAGTTCTAACTTTGATATAATCTCATGCAGCGTTGACCCCATGCGCCATGCTAAAAAAAAGGAGAAAACTCAAATTTGGACTCCTAATACTATGCACCACTATGTGCTAAGACAAAAAAGTCTAGAGTAGTTCGAGCTCATCAAGCTCAAGCAACTGCAAAGGAGGGCAACTGTCAGCCTATGCCACTAACTATAATGTGTGTCCTTGATGGAAAGCTGTACAAGACGGACCCTTGGGTCTAGCCCCAAGTGGTAGAGGGACAGGTTCAGTCTTAAAAGTCTTTCATTTATGACTTGGGGAAAGTTCTTGTACGAACCCAGGTCAAGAAGAAAAAATATTACCTACACACCCATGTGCTCGGTCTACTCTGCCTCATAAGGAGGGTATAAAGGTGAAACATCCCTTGCTTGACTTGCGTAACGTAATCAATTACAAGCGGAAAGCAAGGAAAACAACTACGACATACGAGGTATCTTATCCAAGGCATCATTGCGCCAACATCGTCATTAATTGCTACTATGCTAAAATAGCGGTACCAATAAACAGGCAATCAGTATTTCAGTGACTACAATAAATGGCACCCATCCGGCAGCGTCCTGGAAAATATGTGCAAATACCAGAGGAGGAGGAGCTGCCCTTCACCTTAGTTTATTTTTACTTGGAAATATCCCTTTTCAAGGGGAGGTCAAAAATTTAGTACTTCCAACCCCCACTCTCAGCCAGCGTATTGAGGAACCGGAGGCAAGTAGCAGTGTCTACAGAAGGAGTTTTTCTGGGCACCCACTAGAAGTAAAAACTATCAACAATTGGGGGTAGCAATCCTCTAGAACTCTACAACAATCCGTCGTTTCGAGAAGATAATGATTCTCACGGAACAAACACCGAGATCCCTAGGGGTAGTCACTCCGATCAAAGTGAAGCACCTTCCGACGTTGGGGGTAGTATTCCCTTCGATTCAGAAGAAGATTCAATGCTGCCATCTTTTCCTGAGAACTATTCTAGGCAAGAGTCCGAGGTAGAGAGCGAGAGGTCCACCATCCCATCTATCTCTCCCCATGTAAGGACATTGTACATGGCAGGAGAGGACCACAAAGGCTCCAGTGATCGATAATGCCTTGAGACCCTCAAGGCCATGATGTAGACCAAGAGCACGTCGATGCAAGCTTTTACCTAGACAATGTTGGAAATCAAAGCAAGTATTGCCTTCCAACCACCAAGGATCTCGGGCCAAGCAAGCCAGGATCCAGAAACCAACGAGAATTCAAATGCAAATGTCCCCCCAGCTGATAGAAATAATACTCTGCCAGGATAGTCTGCTTCTTCTGTCACTACCATATTTTCTAGGAAAGGTAGTTTGGTCATTTCATAATTTATGTGCTTGTTGAATATTTATTTATTATATTATTTATTTATTGTTAGATGTTAGATTTTATTTTGTACTTGTGTTAGTGGACCTAATTAGATTAGACTAGACTCATGGACCAACATTAATCCTAATTAGATTTGAGCCCAATAGCAAGCTCATTCATTGGGAGGATGACTTAATTAGTTAAACCAATTGGATTTGAACCTTTCTTCCTTAATTAATTTCTTTATGACAAGCCCCAAGGGGTATTGTGGACTTTTTATAATAACTTGGAGTAGGGGGCAAGGCAGGCCATAGTAGGGGGGAGGAGAGAGACTCTCTCTCTTCATCCATTCATTTTAATTCTAGATCTAGAATTTTTCTCATAAAGATTCCTTCATCCCTACACCAATCCCTACCCATATTTCTTCCAAAGTCCTTCTTTACTCACTATTGGAGGCTATTGTAATAAGGAGGAGGCAAGGATCTACAAGGAGGGAGAAGAAGCACAAGTTGAAGGCTCTTGACACTTATTTGGAGAATTGTATTAGAAATCCATCTCCCAATAGGTAGAATTTAGTTTTCCCTCTCTAATTAGACTATAAATCTATAATTTAATCATTAGGAACTCTCCCATGTACTAAGGATACCCATAGGAAGTGAAATTAGGTTCATAGGAGGCTTATGGAGGAAGTTATATGGTATTTTGTATCAATTTTGGAGAAATTTTGATATTGGCACATCATGTGTTTGTCAATAGGTCAATTAGACCAAATGGACATCTGTTTGATTGTATGAGACTAGTGTCATGTCCACAATTGGATACGTGTAGGCCGTATCATAAAAATTTGGTGATACGGGTTGATTTGGGTTTTCTTTCGACACGGGGGTTTGAGCATGTCATATTTTGATACGAGCACGTAGTCGAGTAGCTAGCTCTTCGTGTTGCTTCTAATTGTGATTCTAGACTTGCTCGTATCCTTCGGGATACGTTTGGAGGTGTGGTGGAGCCATATCGCAAGTGTATCATAGATTGAGTGTCATACGGGTGCGGTGCACTCTACGTGTTTGATACTTTGCTTTCTAATTAAATTTACCTTGGTTATAGCTATTAGAATCTTGTATTTGTAGTTATTATATGGTATGTATATGTATATTAGTTATATCTCTATGTTTAGGATGTATTCATGTATATAATTATATCTATATATATATTTGGTGGGTAGCTATGCTATATTGTATTAGTGGTATAGTATTGATGTTGTGGTGTTATGAAAGAGTTCGGGTGCCTAGACAGCTAGGGGGAGCAGTAGGGTATGCAGTGCACTGATGTACATTATGCAGTATCTTGAGGGGGGGGGGGGACCCAGACTCGGGTATTCAGGAACACAACAACAGCAACAATGCAAAAGCAGCAGCAACAACAATCTTGCAATAGCAGCAACCGTAGCAATCTTGCATAGCAGCAGCAACAGCTTAGGAGAAAGGTAGAAACACATAGATTTGGGTTGTAGTCTTGTACTGCTGAGAAGTTAGGATAAGGTAAAGGTTAGTTTCAGTCATGTAATGTCTAGTAGGTAAATGGCTTGATGTTAGTATGTTAGTGTTGAGATGATAGTTAGTTAAGTTAAATTAAGTTGTGTATTATTTAAAGATTCATGTCAGTTGATTAGTTCATGAGTACTAGACACTTGATGTTAGTATATATTATGTTATAAGTCAGTATATAGTATAAGTTAGAGTTAGGTGTTAGACCACTAGTTATGTATAATTAGATACTTAAGTTAGTATATATATATATATATATATATATATATATATATATATATATATATATATAGCTAGTAGTTAAATTTTAGCTAAGGTTAAGTATTACCTTGTTAGAGTTAGGTGTTAGACCACTAGTTATGTATAATTAGATACTTAAGTTAGTATATATATATATATATATATATATATATATATATATATATATATATATATAGCTAGTAGTTAAATTTTAGCTAAGGTTAAGTATTACCTTGTGATACCAAGGTAATTGTTAGTTATATTATTTATACTCAAGGTATTGGGTCGTGTATCAAGAGGGGGTGTTGGTGGTGTGATACCGTATTGGCTCAAAGCCAAGGTATCCATTTAGCATTAGTTTAGCTAGGAATACTATATATTTTCATCTTGTATATATATATATATATATATATGTATTATTGTATTTTCGTATCAAATAATTTACGTATCTATTGATACGGAATAGTGTCGATACTCTAATAACCCAACATAGCTAGTATAGCCTAGTTACATAGTGTATGGACCAAATATCCTAGAGATGGACTCATACAACCTAGAGATAGCTAGTTTGACAAAGTTTGACTAGTTTGACTGTTTTGACTTAGAAATAGCTTTATAACCTAGAATTTGACTAATTTAACTTATTTTTATTTTAAAACCTTGTATTGATATAATATTCCATATTTTGGTCTATGAGGTACTGTTTCGGACATCTTTGATACTGTTCACCGGATTCCAAGCAAGTATATTCTCTGATATTTTCTTATTTAAGATATCCCCTATGTTTCTTGTATTTAACGTAGATATCCTTAATTTCTTGATACAATGGTTACACAGAATGATATATCCGGATCTCGTCATGAGATATTATTCCTTGGTATTTACTGTGTATCTTGTGTAAGCCTTGTTCCTCGTTCTTCTTGTACATGTACATACATTGATTCTTGGGAAGACTAGCTACCTACCCAGTAAATCTTGTGTCATAACATACCATGGTTGGATCCACTATACCAGTCGGGACTGGGAGTGTTAGTGTAGATATGTGATCATACCCTTCTTGTGCATGTCATTGTGAGTGTTGATCATACACTGCACGTATGATTAACCAGGCCCTAATCCTTGTACCAGTTTCTAAGCCGATTATATGTTGAAGCTGGTACTCACTCACATAGTAGTAGTATTTCATGCTTATTTTTATGATGCTCATATCTTGTATTTAATTCCAGTATTCCTATTTTGTATATCTTTTGTACATTTATCTTGCATCTTGTATATTTGCTCTATTTATTATTACATAGTTTATATCATTCATTGTAACTACTGTTAGAGATATACTTTGCTCCTTTCCTGACTGGATATTTTATTTTCAGATGACACTGAGGAGTAGTATCCCACTCACTACGGGCCTCAGGACATAGTTGGCTTAGAGCCAGAGACTTTGGCTCAGGAGGGACTCATCCCGGTTGAGACAGACGACCCAGTACCCGTAGATCAGTAGATAGATTTATTTGTACTGGATTTGTCTCCAGTTTTGATGTTAGCATTTCTTATTGTTAGATGACTCATTGAATATTACTTTGTCTCGTGAGTTGTATTTGACTCTTCAATTCTTTATATCATATTTGTGTGTGTTTGTTCCATCTTATAGATCTATAATGGTGTATTCATATTTTATTAGTGGAATTATTATATCTTGATTGCTAGATAGATAGTTTACCCAAACAACGTTCTACCGCCGATGCTGCGGCGTGGGCTGGACGTTGTTCACTACTCGTGCCCCTACACCGGGTGTGGGTTGTGACACATTTTTAGTGGTGGTCCTTAGAGGTCTTCAAGGTCACAATTAGTACGATTTGTAGTGGTGCTCTGATTTGAGTGCTATTACAAGCCTGTTTCTGGATATAAGATAGGCTATAGATTGAGAATAGTCAATCACATCTAGGAAAAATCCTATTGTTCATTTCAACTATTCTTCCTTGATATTGATATTTGATCATTAACTGCCATTCTTTTAGTACTTTATATCATGTGCCATATGTGGCGTTTAGCTTACGCTCAGAGGCAACAAACTTATGATCTCACGCTCCACGACTTTCCGCGTATCTGAAAAATGAGCAGGCCAGTACAGTACATCTGAATAAATTCTCATGGCGGTCAATTGCAGGAGTTCACACAGAAGATACTCCCTCTTGACCTCAAGATACCCCATGTACCCGAAGCATACGGAGTTCCACATTAAAAATTACTCTTCTTCATGGGTCGATTCGAAGTTCATCCAGAATCTAGTCTGAATATTTTGTCTACAAATTCAAGATGACAGCTCAGTTCTTGACAGCCATTTCTCGCCCTATTCCAAGGGATTTTTGAGAAGTCACTCTTGAAGACAACGGTCTGAACAAAAATTCTGTTTATCAGAAGTAAAAACAGTTCAGAATTCTACGCGGTTCCTAACAGCAGGACAGTTCGAAACACTCGACTGCTAAAGCATCTTTCTGCGCATCCTTAGTTATGCATAAAAGACAAGACAGGACCTAGCACTCTTTCTATACAGAGTCGGCGTAAAGAATTAGACGTGTCAAAGCTACACATATTCAGACTTCACAGCAAAGTATGGCAAGATGATCATATGAAGAAGAAAACGATCTTATTAAAATCACGATTACATATGAGGGAAATCCAGTCTACAAAGGTTTTTCTCCATTTTCGTGGTTACATATGAGAGAAATCCCGTCTACAAAGGGTTTCTCATTTTCATTTAAAGATCGCGCCCAGAATCTGTTTCGGCCAGGTTCTCGCATGGGCTGCATCTTTCATCCATCTTCTCCGGCAGTAGTTAGTAACCGCAAACTGACTAACATATGGGTCAAACGGCAGGAGGATATAAAACTGGGCATAGACCCAGCCGCCAACAGAAGAAAAGCAGAGTAAATCCGCTTTCTTACCTCCAGCGCCGTGACAGATTGAGTTGAGATATTTTACTCAACTCAATCCCGGACAGCAGCTAATTGGTCTACCCTCGTCCGCAGGTAATGGGAGAAGGTACCGCTTGCAAGCGGCATGGCGAAATGCGACCCTTCTTCTCTCCCGATGAACCACCATATAAAATTGTTGGTTATCCCGAGCAAAGGAGGCTATGATATCCTTTAATGATCCAACGTTGCAGAGGACATTTGCTCGAAGATGCCATCTTTTTCGGCTCCTTACATGCTGGAAGAACATGATTTTCTTCTTCCTCAAGTCGACCCGACGAACTCCGGCCATCATCTCTGTGTGGTGAAGGAAGTATGGGAAGATAGGAAAACTCCTCAGCCTTTTTATAGGCGAAAGAGATCTCACCGATCCCCAATAACTCCGTCATAAAGTCAGCCATGAAAGAACCTGTCAGGCTTGACCGTTTCAGGCTCCATTCAGAGCATTTTGAGTTACAAGGAACGGTTCATGCTTCATTCAAAGTATTTTAAATTACGAGGAATTTAAAAGCTTTGAAGGAGGTCTTATAAAAGCATGAAAAATACGCTGGATAGCTGTACGTAGCATATTGATGTAGGAAGGCATAAACAGAGGATCTCAAAGCCATCAAGATATGCAACAGAGCTTTTTTCGCTGAGCACAGCATAAAAATATAGGCTCAAGGACCATCCGCGTAATATAGTATGTCCAGGCTGCTTTAGCGTAAACAGGGTGCTTCATCGCCTTTATGGCGTAAACTCATCCGCTTTTAATACAATATTGAAGTGTACGAGGAACGCTTCATATTTTTTGAAATGAACCTGTCAGATCATGCAATGAACCTGACGTCTGGACTCCTGACAAAGAGTACTACACGATAACCCAAGCGACGGGTATAATGATGGCGCGGCACTGCAACCCAGGTTGTCATTTACTGCCATTTCTATTGCGTAAACCACTTTTACACATACGAAGGAATACGCTGCCTAATTTTATACAGGCAGATGAGAGTTGTTTATGATCCGCAGAAGACAAACAGCCTGCCACTTCAAAAGTTGCACTTCATACAGGGCTCGAGGCACGTCTCTGTATTTAATGCGCAGGGCGGTGACAGTTTCTCGAGGCACGTCTCTACATTCAAAGTGCTGAATACTAACAGATGCCCAAGGCACGTCTCTACACTGATGCGCAGAAGGGTGGCAGGCCTTCAAAACATGCCTCCTCATTTAATGCACAGGATAATGGCGGATCTTCGCATTTAATGCTGGAGATTTGATTAAATGTCACCGAACCGTCGTTAGTGACATCCCCTTTGCGTAAACTACTCTTACGCATATAAGGGAATACGTCGCCCAGTTTTACACAGGCAGACGTGAGCTTCTTACGCTCCGCAGAAGGCAAACAGACCGTCACATCAGCAGTTACTTTTCGTACAGAATTTGAGGTGCGTATCTGCATTTAATGCCAGAATGATGGCAAATCTTAAAGACAAGCCTCTGCATTTAATGTGCAGGATGGGGGCAGATCTCTGCATTTAATACAAGAGATTTGATTATATCTCCAAGAGCCGTAATTCCGGCTAAAACGTCCACATTATCTCGGCTTCTATGCCTGCTCGGCTTCTATGCCCACTTGGCTTCTACGCCTGCTCGGCTTTTATGCCCACTTGGCTTTTACGCCTACTCGGCCTCTATGACCACTCGGCTTCTATGTCCACTTGGCTTCTATGCCTACTCGACTTCTATGCCTATTTTGGCTTCTATGCCATAATGACAGTCATTGGCTTCTACGCCAACCTCTTCTACACAAGGGATAACTACCTACGTGGCTTCTACGTCGTGATCTTCGCAGCATATATATGCTTTCTGTCCCTTAGTTGGACGCGCGTTACTTGCTCACTCAAAAGGTCATCTATACGCAGGCATTGGTTATTTTAAACCGTCGTGTAAAAGGTTGCTGTACTTTCCACTACTCGGTTTCTACGCCGACTGTGTGGTCACTGTCACTGAAAACTCTATAAATAGAGACCTCTATCAACAGAGGAAAAGGTCAAAGAAATTGATCGGAAAATTGATCAAGAAATCCAGTATCAGATCCAACGGTCGTAAAGATCGAAGGTCAAACGGTCAAGAGAGAGAGAGAGAGAGAGGAGAATCCAGAGCTCAGGCAAAGAGAAGGGATCGACGACTTTGGCATCGTGCATCCACCCTCTTTAGCAACCTTCGAAGCTGCTTTCTGTCTTCCACGGCACTTCTTCAACATCGTGTGGTCCAAGGGCTAAAGTGATCGACTGCAGATCAGACACCTATAGCAATATTTACCCAGATTAAATAAATTGTACTTAGACATCCTCGTATAGGATTAAATTGTACAATCTTGTTTGTAAACATAAAAGAAGGGCAGGTTTTCGTATAAGACCTCATTTTCCACATTATCAATCTTTTCCCGTTTATCATCCTAAATAAGATGGCGACTCTGCTGGGGACATCTTTCTCTTCTGATGAGAAAGCTATTGCTCAACACGATGCGGTATCTGTGGGATCCGTCTGCCTACGAAGACATGCTTCGAACATGGGGTAGCCCTCACTCCCTCTCCGTCCAAAATAACAGGAAGCTGCGCAAGGTCTGGATGCCCAAGACATCCTCTACCATTCCTGTGGACTCTCCGATCTCTCCGACCAATGAGGTTGTAGCATTGCTCCCTCTGCGCCTTGCGCGTAAAATTCAGTTGCCTGTCTCTGGAAGGACCGACAAAACTTCTGGCAAAGCCTCAGCGCTAACCCAGAAGTATAATCCGTGCCTCGCGCGTAAAATTTAGTCGCCTGTCTCTAGCAGGACTGACAAAACTTCTGGAAATGCCTCAGGGCTAACCCAAAAGTATACTCTGCGCTCTGCGCGTAAATTTCAGTCTCCCGTCCCTGGCGGAACAGATAAAACTTCTGACAATGCCTCAACACTAGTCCAGGGGCCTAATCCGCGCTCTACGCGTAAATTTTAGTCTCCCGTCCCTGGCGGAATAGACAAAATTTATGATGATGCCTCAGCGCCAAATCAGGAATCACAAACGCGCTCCATGCGTAAAAATGTATCTGTCTTCCGTAGAAAAGCAGATGATCACTGGAAACGACGCAAGGGAAAGCAAGCGGCGGACTACTCAACTTCTCGGCCTTTATTTTAGCAAGGGAACAATATGCCTTCCCGCCGGATTACGCGAGAAGCTGACGGCCGACTGAGCACATCCTCAGCTTCACGCCAACCAGAGCAGAGCTCCAAATTAGACCAGGAGAAGCCACTCAGCGTAAAGAAGGCTCAACTTGCAGGAATATACCCTCCTCGGGGATTATCCGCTACCCAGATGGCCAACCTGTTGTATATAGGTGGCACAGGGAAGACTATGGTTCCCAATATCCGCATGCCCCCTGATGTGAACAGAAGGAACAAGCCATCATCTTCTTTTTCTGTAAAGACTCCTGACTTGTGTGAATTTCTGATCCAGAAATACGAAGACAAGGGTCATGAACAGGCTTCAGTTCCTCTAACGGTCAAACGCGGGGCAATCTTGTGGGAAGATGCATCAACATCTAATGTCGTCATAACAGGTGGACCACGTGAAGATTCCATCTTTATTATTCCTCCAACTCGCGACGACCAGCATCCAATAGTCTTCGGTCGCATACGGAGTAGCCCGATCATACAGGAAGAATATCGCGAGCCTGAAACTGGCAGAATATAAATCCACAGATATAGCCCGCAGGCGTTGAAAATTATACAAGGCATGGGTTATGATTTGAAGCTGAAACAAGGCCTCAACTATGGAAAAGGCAGACGAACACCGTTGCATGGTAACTCTTACTGTTAACAAGCTCATTTTGGGTTGGAGTATACTGCATCTCTTGTGAAGCCCAAATCTTCAAAGTCTAGTCCTATACAACCAGAGGCAGGTCCTGCTAAATCAGCTTCTGTGGACAGACGCCACGGCATATCTGGGGGTAGCCTACCTCTACAAAATAGGGCGGCATCCAAAGCTGGGGGTAGAATTCCCTCAAGATCCAAAGATGACGCAACGACGACGATCTTCCCGGAAAACCATAAAATTCAGGCATCAGGGGCCCGAAGACCAAAAGGGACTTTCTCCTTCAATGAAGACGACATCATTGAAATCTTTAATATGTTAATGAAAGAACGCAAGCTTCAGCTACCCAACATCAGACATCCTGAGAGAGCAGGCAAAGTCGATGACCCAGATTATTGTCTCTTCCATAGGTACGTACACACCCCACAAAGGTGTGCTATGTGCTAAAAAAGAGAATTCAAGAGTTGATCGAGGCCAAGGTCATCACTTTGCATCTGTAAACAACGGGACAGTCATTACCAATTGGATTTTCATTCTTTTTACGTGACAATTCGCTCTCTTCAAGAATGTACCTGAGGAAGAGTCCCTAAAAGTTTCTCCAATGATTCTTCAGGAAAATTACTCCACAGTGAATTGTCCAGACATAAGTTTATTTTCATCATCCAAGCATTTCATTCCTTTCCCCAGAAGTTTGTCATGTTCATATTACCTCTAAACAAACCTTCTCGGTTTTGGCTACCGATTATCATGTTCAAATTACCTCTAATATCGGTTGTCGTCTCAACTTAACGCCCGTACTTAACTCTAAGTATGCCAGTGGTGTTAGGTCCACAAAAACTGCCATGTCCATATTACCTCTGAGCAGATATGCACCTCCGTCCCCGATGGAATTGTATCCCAGAAGTTTGTCATATTCATATTACCTCTGAACAAACTCTCTGAGTTTCTGGTTACCGATTATCATATCGGCTGTCATCTCAACTTAACACCCGTTCTTAACTCTAAGTACGCCCATGATGTTAAGCCCACAAAGACTGCCATGTCTATATTACCTCTGAGCAGATATGCGCCTCCATCCCCGATGGAATTGCATCCCAGAAGTTTGTCATGTTCATATTACCTCTGAACAAACTCTCCGAGTTTCTAGCTATCGATTATCATATCGGTTGTCGTCTCAACTTAACACCCATGCTTAACTCTAAGTACGCCCGTGGTAAGTCCACAAATATTGCCATGTCCATATTACCTCTGGCAGGTCTTACCCCAAACCTATTATTTGCACTCTCGTGCGCAACGAATAATAGGTCTACCAAAGAACCTGTGGCGTATCCTCAATTCCACAGTGTGATGGAGGTGGTCCCAAACATGACTTTCACTCAATAATACATGATGTTAAAATATAACAGACATGACAGACCCCTCTATTACACCGGGTACATCGGTTCCACGGAGGTCGACCGAATTCACATAGATCCGGGATCCTCAATCAGCATTATTCTTCATAGTCTGCTCAGACTGCTGAGGATTCCTAACAGCGAATTGGCGTACAACACCACTAAAATCGTGGGTTTCAACGCCGAAAGAAGTAAGCCGTTAGGGAAAATTTGCCTGAGGATCCAGATTGGCAACCTCAGATCGGTGGCTACATGTTACATCATCGATTCAGAGGTATCCTACAACATTCTGCTGGGTAGACCTTGGATCCACGACCACAACATCATTCCTTCAACTCTACAACAATGCTTCAAATATGTAGACGCCAAAGGAATAGTACAAACAGAGATTGCTGACCTGAACCCGTTCAAAGGGGTAGAATCCTACTACTCTGATGTCGTGTAGTACTCTCAAGACTGCACGGAAGAGGTGTTAGCCGAAGCAGAGAAGGAATCCCACCGGGAGCCAGAGGAACCCTCTGCCAAGCAACCTCTGTCAATCAAGGTGAAAGGACGGACTACTCGTCCAAATGCCATGGAGCCTACGGCTATCAACCTGAATGAGACCAGGTCAGGAAAAAGGGGTGATCCTCTAGTGATCACTCTGAACCAGAAGCCTCCACCCTTGGTCATCAACCTTCAACGCAACAGGCAGCCGAGTGATATAAATACAACCGGGAACGGAGTTTCAGATGATAATAAACATCCTCTTTTCCAGTATATTGACGCCCAAATTCCAAATCAGGAATCCTTCCCCTACGACGATATAGATTCCGTATGTATGGGAAGTGGCATCATCATCCAATGTCACCACGATATATGGACCGCATGAGGATTCTATCTTCATTGTCCCGCCTACTTGCAGCAGTCAACATTCAATAGTCTTCGGCCGCATGCGCAATCAACCAACGGTGCAAGAGGACTCTTCCGACGACGATACCGTAAAATGCAGATTCACAGATACAGCCCGCAAGCTCTAAAGATCATATAAAATATGGGTTATAACTTAAAGCAGGAACCGGGTCTCAACTACGGGAAAGGCAGACTAATGCCGCTGCACGGCAATCCCTACTATCAACGAACTCATTTTGGGTTAGGGTATACCACCTCCCTCGCAGCTCCTGAGTCAAACGAGGATATCTTTTCCTCCTCTCAAAATGGCTCAGTGCCCTACGACTTATCTCGTGCTCTTGAGCGAACATTATCAGCAAATATGGTAGTGGCGGATTCTTTCGAATCAGACGAACAAGAATCCGAACCGTTTGAGAATGACGCTTGGGCTCAGCAAATGGATACACAATGGGAGTTCCGCTTCGAGCAGAGAGAATCGCCCACTGAAGACAAAGTTATCCAGATTGACGTTGGGGATGAACTTTCGCCAAAGCCGATATTTATCAGTAACAATCTTTCCGAAGCAGAAAGGAAAGAATTTATCCAGCTGATAAAAGAATATATCGACGTCTTTGCATGGAATTATGAGGACATGCCAGGCCTTGATCCAAAGGTAGCCACTCATAAGCTCAATATATTGCCCGATTCAAAGCCTGTGAAGCAGCACCAACGCCGGTTCTGCCCAGATATGATGGACACCATTGAAACTAAAATCAAGAAGTTGATAGCCTGCGGCTTCATCCATGAAGAACAACATCCCGACTGGGTTGCCAATGTTGTCCCTGTCATAAAGAAAAATAGGAAAGTATGAGTCTGCATCGATTACCGAGATCTGAACGCAGCCTGCCCCAAGGATGAGTTTCCTCTTCCCATCACAGACGTCATGATTGACAATATATGCGATTTTGAACGTATGTCTTTCATGGACGGATTTTCAGGATACAATCAAATCAATATGCATCCTGAAGATGAGAAGCACACTGCCTTCCGGACACCACTAGGGGTATATTGCTATACGGTCATGCCCTTCGGATTGAAGAATGCCGGGGCTATGTACCAACGAGCTATGAGTAACATATTCCATGAGCATTTATGCAAGACAGTGGAGTGTTACGTGGACGATGTAGCTGTCAAAAGCTGCCTCAAGGATAATCACATCTAAGAATTGAAGACAGTATTTGACTTGACGTGCCAACATCAACGCAAAATGAATCCTACAAAGTCCTTTCTGGAGGTATCTAGTGGCAAATTTTTGGGATTTGTCATAACCGCCAAAGTCATTCAAGTG
Organism: Iris macrosiphon; assembly: GCA_036927795.1. Taxonomy (NCBI): domain Eukaryota; kingdom Viridiplantae; phylum Streptophyta; class Magnoliopsida; order Asparagales; family Iridaceae; genus Iris; species Iris macrosiphon. The sequence continues at coordinate 73,084,681 of JAYESA010000018.1, read as the reverse complement.
GACCCCCTGATAAAGTCAAGGCCATCTTAGAAATACGACCGCCCCGCAATCTGAGGGAACTCAGGGGATTTCAAGGTCGTCTGGCTTATATCCGGAGATTCATATCCAACCTCTCGGGGAGATATCAGCCCTTTTCTTGTCTCATGAAGAAAGGTGTATCCTTCGTATGGGACGAAGCCTGTCAACAAGCGTTCGGTGATATCAAGCGCTACCTCACCAGTCCGCCAGTTCTGGTGCCTCCTGTCATAGGAAGACCATTCGTTCTGTATGTTCGAGTAATGGATCATTCTCTAGGAGATCTTCTCGCACAAAAGAATGAGATGGGTCACGAGCAGGCTATCTACTACCTCAGTAGGATGATGGTCGGAGCCGAACACCGGTACAATCCAGTAAGAAAGAATGCTTGGCTCTGATGTTCGCTATTCAGAAAACATAAAACTATGTCACAGGCCAAACCATTCACATCATCTCCAGGATCAATCCTCTTCGGGTACTGATGAACAAGCCAAGCGTTCTTAATTCCCGACTCGCGATATGGGCGATGTTATTGACACCGTATGACATGGTGTACGTCCCCCAGAAGTCCGTCAAAGGCCAAGCATTGGCTGACTTCCTAGCTGCTCATTCGATCCCGGAGGCCTCCAAGCTGTACGAGGACATTCCCGACGAAGTGGCAGAATGTAATTCTGCAATGGAAGGTGATGCATGGCAACTGTTCTTCGATGGTGCCTCTAGAACTGGTCCCAGGGGAAACGTGGTCTTGGGAGTAGGAATTGTCCTGGTTACTCCTGATAAGCTCGTCATCTACCGAGCATATTCTCTTGGTGAGCCCTGTTCCAACAATGTGGCAGAGTACAACGCTCTACTAATCGGCTTCCAAGTCGCTAAAGAATTAGGCATTGAATCTCTGGAAGCTTTCGGTGATTCTCTTCTAATCGTCAATCAAGTCAGAGGAATATATGAAGTCCAGAATCTAGATCTCATCCCCTATCACCGAGCAACGGTCGAGATAGCCATGACATTCAAAGGATTCTTCCTAGAGCATGTGCCTCGATCTCAGAATCTGGAAGCTGATGCCCTAGCCAGTCTAGTTGCAGATTTAGCTACCCCTATAAGAAGGCAGAATTCGGTAATCCTTCTTAACAGAGATTTATTCTGTGTGAAAAATAACATTCACATAGAACGCAGCTACACGGTAGACACAGATCCTCCCAGGAGAGACTGGAGAAGTCCCTTTATAGATTTCGTAGCATACGGAATCTTGCCAGAAGATCCTAAAGAAGCAATATCCATCAAAAGACAATCATTATGCTTCTATTTCGACGCATCGTCACAATATCTATATCGCCGGTCATAGGACGGACTATTATTACGATGTCTCTCTGGTGACGAAGCACAGCGGATTATCCGTGAAGCCCACGACGGCGTATGCGGAGCACATCAACTCGGTCCTAAGCTACAGGATCGCGTCAGGAGAATGGGCTATTACTGGCCTACTATGATCACAGATGCAATAAAGTATGCAAGACACTACAGAGCCTGTCAGGTCCACACAGACTTTTTCCATCAACCTTCCGAATATCTACATCCTACGGTTGCGTCCTGGCCTTTCGAAGCATGGGGTATGGATATCATTGGTCCTATTCACCCGTCTTCTTCCAGAGGTCACCGGTTCATACTGGCCATCTCGGATTACTTCTCCAAATGGGCAGAGGTGATTCCTCTTGCTGAGGTAAAGGCATCTAATGTGATCAGCTTCATCAAGCATCACGTCATTTACCGCTTCGGGATACCCCGAAGGATAATCCATGACAATGGGCCTCAATTCATCAGCCAAGCATTTTATCGATTTTGCGATAAAAATCGGATACAAAATGTCGCCTCTACGGCATATAATCCTGCTGCTAATGGTTTGGCGGAAGCTTTCAACAAAACCATTATCAAGCTCTTGAAGAAGTTCGTCTTTTCGAACAAAAGGGATTGGAATGAGAAGCTGGGAGGATGTCTCTGTCATACCGCACAACGGTACGGGCACTTACAGGTTGCACCCCATTCTCATTAGTCTACGGGAGCGAAGCAGTTCTCCCCATCGAAATACAAATTTTGTCACTCAGGATAGCCGTGGCTAATGAGCTGACTCAAGAAAAAAATAACCTGTTAAGGCTTCAAGAGCTAGAAGGATTAGACGAGAAATGCCTCCAAGCTCAATAGCGCATCGCGCTCTACCAAGCACGCATTTCCAGAGCTTTCAATCAAAAAGTGAAGAAAAGGGTGTTCAAAGTCGGCGAGCTAGTTTTAGCCGTAATAAGGCCGATGATCCTTACTCACAGAAGTTAGGGCAAATTCCAGCCCAAATGGGAAGGCCCTTATGTGGTCGAGACAACGTTCTCAAATGGCGCTTACAGGTTAGCCCAGCCTAATAGAGACCTGTTAATGGCTCCTATAAATGGCAAATTCCTAAAAATGTACAATGCTTAACCTTCTCCGCTCAAGTGGAATATGGCGAAAACCTCATTCTGACAAAACTACTTCCAAAATAAAACTAGTTGGATCGTATTCTATCATGTTCATATAACCTCTGAATAGAACTTCGAGAACACGTCCATATTATATCTGATATCACTTTTTAGCCAAACCTGTCATTTATATTCCGAAATAATGGGGCCACAAAGTCAGATGAAAGCCTCTTAATTATTCCCAAAAAATAAGGAGCGAAAGTACATTGAAAAGCAAAAGCAAAAGTGCATTATTTTGGGGGAGCAGTCAGGTCACGAAGCTGCTGTGCCAGTGCGGCCATCCTCTCAGTCTTGGAATCCAAGACATCATGGCAAGCCCGCTCCAGCCGTGCTTCATCATTGCTTAGGAGGGACAGTTCGGCTCTAGCCCGAAGAAAACCAGCACGGGCGACATCTGCACGCGCCAAGTTCTGTTGTGCTGCGCCCAATCGGCTATCCACCACACCTAGAGCTTCCAACGACTGAGAAGCCCACTGTTTTGCCTGAGCGAGTTTCGTTTCCAGCCTGAGGACCCTCACTACATTCCCTTCGTGCTCGGCCTGGCACTTCGTTCGAAGAGCAATGACCTCCTCCAGGACGACTTTTCCTTTATCTATCTCCTGCTGATGTGTCTGGATGGGTTTATTTACGCCTGCCATCTGTTTGGCAAGCCGCACAGTCATGGAGTCGTATCTAGCCTGGACCAGATCTTTAACATTGTCTTGAGCTAGCTGCAAATATTCGTTAATGGGTTGCTCCAAACCATTAACTATCTTCTCCAGGGTTTCAGCAAGCCCAGTGTCGTCGAATTCTCGGATCGGCATTATCGCGGATTGGTAGGACCTCTTCAGTGATGCAAAGCTCAGATTCTTCATCAATACCCTTGATATTAACATTTTTAAAGTGGTGTAGAAGATATCAGTGTACTGCTCGATCAGCAAAGCTAGATCCGATTGGACGCTGGGGTGGCCTCGATATTGGCGAATCCCCCTCCGAGAACAACTGCAGATAATGTTGCCACGGCCGTCGCCTCAACAAGTGGTGTGACGAAAGAAGAAGCGCCAACACCGAACGAAGATACCAGCATACTCAAAGGAGGCATTGTCGCAATGACAAGCTCGTCCTCCTCTTGAGATATCGGAATCTCGTCGACAGGCGAGCCGGCACTCGAAGATGTTTCTTCTTCAAAATCAGCCACCTCCGTGTCGCCGCCAGGACCTGACGCAGAGCTGAAGGGTGCATCTACACTGTCCTCCCCGAAGAGGTCTTCCCCTGAAAAGAGGACGAAGGGAAGTTAGTATCGAAATGATGTTAACTTTTCTAAAAAGAGGCGTGAAGACAAAATTTACCCATGGCCGACGGCATATATGTCGCATCTGCGGCCTGTACAGTTAAATCATTTCTTAACGATGCTAAGCAAGCTGTCATACCTGGAGAAAGGGGTCTGCTAACCGACGCTGGCAAATAGTCTTCCAGATTCTCGTCAAATTCCAACCGAGGCTCATCGGCTGGAATCTCGCTAGGTGCACTGACAGGCACGGTAGGGGTCTCTCCCGATGCCGATCCACGTAAAGATATGCTCAGCCCCGGAGGCGATCTCGTTCCACTACCTAAAGCAGTAACAGCGACGGCGGCCTCCAGCAGAGATTCTCCGGCACCACCAGCCGGAACTGTAGAGGGTCCCTCTCTAAAAGGCGAGGAACCTCCAATCAAAGAATCATCCCCAACACGGGGAGATGCAGGCTCACTTCCAGGAGCCTCAATACCAGGAATTCGGAGAGGACGATTAACCATCTTCTTCTTCCTCTTACGAGGGGAAGTTTCCTTCGGAGTAGGAGCCCTTCGCTTCCCGGAGATTACCAAAGGCCCTGCAGGCAGAGGTACTTCACCCCTCGATACCGCCAACAGAGGCTCGTCTGGATTGACGAACTCCTAACCCTCGTTGGAAGAGACCGAGGGGACTTCCACTCTTCCCCCAGACTTGGAAGAGGGCACCCTAAAACTTCCATGCATATCAAAATCGCGATGAAAGGTGTTCGTTGCCACATAGAACTGGGCATACGAGTGCAGGATGCGCAGCTCCGTAGAGAGTGTAATGACCGGCACAGTAAAAATTGCTCCAGTGTAGCCCATGAGAAAATATCGCCATCCTCTCGCTCCATCAATGAGTTCACCCCTGGACCAGAAGCTGGTGACGGCGTTGCCCACGTGCAACTGATCATACCCAAACTGCCTGACAAACCGACTAGGCAGGTAGGGCTCCAAGAAGCAATGGTCTTCACTCCTATACAGTAAATAGGAAGGTCTAATGCAGACCAACCAATTAAAAGCTTCAGGAGAAAGATTAGTATTCTCTCTGCCTGAATCCTCAAGCCTAATCCCCGATTGATTACGATATACAGAAGGGACAGTGTGGAAGAGCTTTCAGCTGTGACTGAAGCCCAGCACCCGCCGACAGTTTAGAACCGTGGCCACATTCCAGGAAGATTTTTGGTAGTTCAACAAAAAGCTAGCCCCCGAACTGCTGCCGGAGCCGGGAGACATAATCCTGGGGTTATTAAGAATTAACTATCCCATCAGATACAGGTATGGTAATTCTATCCTGGAAAAGCTATCACGCCGAGTCTCATCGGCGAGCAGCCCATCAGTCATAGCCCTCAGGCCAGCTTGAATACTGCACACCATGGCAGGGAGCAATCCCAGTCTTGCCCTAAACACCAGATGCACCACAGGCCATAGCGTGTTGCGGTGAATGCGGTCCGCAGATGCGATGCCAGGTACCACCACTCGACGCAGCCATATGGAGAGGAAGCCAGCCAGTTGAGCTTCCCTGGACAGAGGCCTGCGGCAGCGCCTCAAATAACTCTAGGCTTTAATGCCTACAGGATACTGTCCTATCCCTTCATCTAGGATCAAGTCCGGAGCCCCAGCGTCTACCATGAGATCGTCGACTACCTGAGCATTAAGCACGCTCAGAGGATTCACAGGCAGATCCTTGCCCTCCAATACCTTCTCCGGCTTAGCATTCCGGGACCGGTGAAAGAAGAGGTAGGACGTCCATTTATTGATGTGAACCAAATCTGAGGGCTCACCGTAAAAAGCAGTACAAGCAAGGTAGTGGCACATCAGCTCCTGATACACTTCCACTACCCGAGGGTCTGAATCCCCCAGCTCCCGGTTCCTAGGAACATACTCTTTATTCGGAGTATCCCCATCGGCAGTCTCGAGATCTCTGCCATCTCATGAAGGGCCAATCCCAACTCCCCCAGTGGAGTGGCGAAAGTCCCGGTGAACGAAATATATTGCTCCATCAGTGCCAGAAACAGGTTGGGGTTAGGAGGTAACCCAACACTGGTGGCACTCATAGCTGCAAATAGCCCAATGCTCTCTAACTCGGTCTGAAAATGCTTCAGGGCCCAATCAACTAAGCGAGCCCATCGAAGGTTAGTAGGGGCGATCTACCCACCGCACCGAGGGTTCACCTTGGGGTATACTCTCCCGTGCCCCATAAATCATTGCAGAAGGTCGATAATTGGACCGGCTGGATCACTAAGCTATCTTCACTCGGGACACTGCCCGGGTACAGTCCCCTGAACATCGTCACATTACCGGAAGGGCGGCTAACAAACGACCCCTGATCCGCTCCTTTCAGATGAAAGATCTTTCCCGGCCTGCCGTAAAGATCAGGAGTCAGCGTCCACGACATCCTCCTGGGGTGTGTGGCATGAAAGAACGCCGAGATGGGATAGTCTCTCAGCATCTTGGGCAGATACAAAACCAAGCCCCCGGCAGGAAAAACCCAGAGTTCTTTCTTGGGCTTCGTCTGGGACTGCTTGTCGATCATGTCCCCGAAGAGGAAAGCCGGCTTTATGTATTGGTCCCCGTCTATGTACGTTAGGGGCTCCCTGTTGATCATGCTCAGCAGCATTCGCTCGCCCTGAGCCGATATCAGAATCTCCTTTCCTTCGGGATACTGCGGCCCGGAGATAGGAAATGTCACGTGTGATAGATCCTCCAGATAGTTGGAGTGCAGCATCCCAGCGGTCGAACCCATCATATCGGCTAGCGGAGACACATGCATGTTAACTGTAAGAGTACAAAAAAACACGTCAGTTTCTATAACTAGACATTACAGATCTTGCAACCTACGTAAAAAATTAACAGTCTGTGCTCTATGCCAAGACCTAAAAAACTTGACCATTACGCTGGAATCTATTTCCTAAAGCGTAAAAGTTCAAGGCTGGCAGTACACAGTCTGTGCTCTATGCCAGACTGATAAAGTTGAGGCATTACGCCAGATTCTTCATCCAGAAGCGTAACACTCAAATTTTATACAACAACTTTCGACAGTCAAAGCTTTTACGCCAGACTGCAAAAATATGGAGTTTTTGCGCTGACACATTAGAAATATCGACGTAAAAGATGAAACGTCTCTGTGTATCATCTTCCTCAAAAGAGGCTATCAGCACAGAAGATGACCTAGCGCGGTTACGTATAACGTGTGCGAAGGATTTTTAGTCGTTCTTCTTCGTCCCAAAAGCTCTACCTTTAAGGCCGGGCGTACTGCTCGTCGGCGGGATACTTCACTCAGAATAAAGTTTGCCTTGCCCGACCGAAGATGCTCTCTCTTGAGCAGAAGAACGAGAAGAAGAATCAACCTTCTTTCCCTTAGTGGAGGAGGATTGTTTCGAGGCCATTACTGGAAACTTTGACATCTCGGAGAAGAAACGAAGGAGAACTCGAACAGTCGAAGGCTTTCTTTCGCAGAAGATGGATGAAAAGTTTCTCTCTCAGAAACTTGGGGTATATATAGGGTTCGGATGGACTCCTCGAATCCAAACCAAATCTCCTAATTAATATCTGGTTATGATTGGGTACTACGTCAGCCTATTTACTCAGAGAAGGCGGACAGTCAGCGAATTCGAAAAGTTTTCGTGCGAGGAAGATTCGCGGTTCTTACGCTAAGGAGCTTTCTACGCTCGACAGCTACAGATCTACGATTTTAGGCTCACAGGCTACAAGTCTATGGTTTTACGCCCGGATGCCTTTATGCTCGGTAGCTTTTGTAACGCCCCGCTCCACGCCAGCGTTATGTATCAAGGTGAGTGGGCAGAACTTCGTTCTCTAATTCTTGCACGCCTTAATAATAACCTGAGTTTTTGCTTGCATTGTTTTCTTAAGAGAATGATAGAACCTGCCTTGCATGTTAATGAACGAACTCACCTAGCTTGTCTTTGAAATAATGCCTGCTTAACGAGAATCCTAAATCGCCTGCTTAGAGTGCATGAACATGTTCACTATCATCTATGCTTCGAGAGAACCATACTGTGCCTGAACGTGTTCAAGTGATAAGTCGGATCACCCCGCAACAACGATATCTGCTCTGATGGTTCGTCTCGTCTGCATACTAGAGTTTAATTGATAGTGTTCCATGCATTCGCACGCGGTCGGACAATGGCTATTGGTGGAGAGCTGAACTGCATGTGTCCCAGCTGCTACCATGATAGTGCAAAGCAACCATGAGTCACAGCTGCCTCTAGCATCAGATAAAAGAGTCATTGGTATGCTGGACTAACCGCTACCGATCCTGAATACTCGGGGACCGCCCTGCATATAGCTAAGTCATTGTGTTGGCTTGGATAGTGACTGCCCCTAAGAATGTGCATCGTGTGTCTAGCTATGCATCAGACCCTCGAGTCGCACGAGATACGCTGCGCACACCCTGAAACATAAACGGTTTGCTTGCTTGCATATTCAATATGAAACTCTGTTTCCAAACATGTTTCTAAACAAGTAAATTGACTCTGGTAGAACTGCATGAAACGAACCTAGGTAAAACTAGAAAGATCACTAGTAATGTAATATTTTATAACATGATTACTTAGTTCCTGTTTGAGTGAATGCTCGTTTCTGTTCAGTTGATTTATCTCACCAGTACTTGTATAAAGTGCTAACCCACCAACAGTTTACTTGTTCGCAGGTACTGGATCGTCCGAGGAAGCGATAGGCGTGCCACAGTCCCGAAGACCCGGAATCCTGGTTTCGATTGTTGTCCCGAGAATGCTATCGTATATAGGGGCATAATGTATGGAACGAACGTGTGCCTTTGCTAAAGGAAACCCATGTTGCCTCGATTATCCCGAACACTCAGTTGGCTAATGCATTGCATTGCAACAAGTCCCTTTCCGCTGCTTACTCGATTGATGCGATGATAGCCAACTATCAACTTAAACGATTGGCCTTGCACGGGCGCAACCCCAGGCCCGTGCGACATCACGTCCCCCGAAAGCTCGAATGGGCCATTCGCTTGGCTCCCTTCCTCCCTCGCACCTGCGGGACGGGCGCGGTGATTCGCGTCCGGCGCGCCGAGGCACGGTGATACGTGCCCGGTTTGTTAATTCCCGGCCGCACGGGGCGGGGCGGGGCGGAGCGGCGGCCCGGGCGGGACCGGATAGTGACAGAATGGTATCAGAGCAGAATCAATTCTCTGGCCCAAACCGTTGCTATGACTCTGAGATATTATCGATATGGTTTTGCAAAGAGCGTTCCATACAATAAGTCCATAGATATTCTCAAAGTGCAAATGTTTCCTGAACTTGAATTGCTTGATTGTTTTGATTGAGTACGGCGAGGGACGGCACTATCGCTACTCGGGATATCGAGAAGTTTATCCTTGAAGTTTCGAGGACGAAACTTTTTGTTGGTTGGTAAGTATGTAACGTCCCGCTCTGCGCCAGCGTTATGTATCAAGGTGAGTGGGCAGAACTTCGTTCTCTGATTCTTGCACGCCATAATAATAACCTGAGTTTTTGCTTGCATTATTTTCTTAAGAGAATGATAGAACCTGCCTTGCATGTTAATGAACGAACTCACCTAGCTTGTCTTTGAAACAATGCCTGCTTAACGAGAATCCTAAATCGCCTGCTTAGAGTGCATGAACATGTTCACTATCGTCTATGCTTCGAGAGAACCATACTGTGCCTGAACGTGTTCAAGTGATAAGTCGGATCGCCCCGCAACAACGATATCTGTTCTGATGGTTCGTCTCGTCTGCATACTAGAGTTTAATTGATAGTGTTCCATGCATTCGCACGCGATCGGACAATGGCTATTGGTGGAGAGCTGAACTGCATGTGTCCCGGCTGCTACCATGATAGTGCAAAGCAACCATGAGTCATAGCTGCCTCTAGCATCAGATAAAAGAGTCATTGGTATGCTGGACTAACCGCTACCGATCCTGAATACTCGGGGACCGCCCTGCATATAGCTAAGTCATTGTGTTGGCTTGGATAGTGACTGCCCCTAAGAATGTGCATCGTGTGTCTAGCTATGCATCAGACCCTCGAGTCGCACGAGACACGCTGCGCACACCCTGAAACATAAACGGTTTGCTTGCTTGCATATTCAATATGAAACTATGTTTCCAAATATGTTTCTAAACAAGTAAATCGACTCTACTAGAACTGCATGAAACGAACCTAGGTAAAACTAGAAAGATCACTAGTAATGTAATGTTTTATAACATGATTACTTAGTGCCTGTTTGAGTGAATGCTCGTTTCTGTTGAGTTGATTTATCTCACCAGTACTTGTATAAAGTGCTGACCCACCAACAGTTTACTTGTTCGCAGGTACTGGATCGTCCGAGGAAGCGATAGGCGTGCCACAGTCCCGAAGACCCAGAATCCTGGTTTCGATTGTTGCCCCGAGAATGCTATCGTATAAGGGGGCATAATGTATGGAACGAACGTGTGCCTTTGCTAAAGAAAACCCATGTTGCCTCGATTATCCCGAACACTCAGTTGGATAATGCATTGCATTGCAACAAGTCCCTTTCCGCTGCTTACTCGATTGATGCGATGATAGCCAACTATCAACTTAAACGATTGGCCTTGCACGGGCGCAACCCCAGGCCCGTGCAGCATCACGTCCCCCGAAAGCTCGAACGGGCCATTCGCTTGGCTCCCTTCCTCCCTCGCACCCGCGGGACGGGCGCGGTGATTCGCGTCCGGTGCACCGAGGCACGGTGATACGTGCCCGGTTCGTTAATTCTCGGCCGTACGGGGCGGGGCGGGGCAGAGCGTCGGCCCGGGCGGGACCGGGGCGTGACAGCTTTTACGCTCGAGAGACTACAAACCTACGACTTCATGCTCAGCAGCTACGAATCTACGATCTAACGCTCGGTGGCTTTTTACGCTCAGAGGCAACAGATCCACGACTTCACGCTCGGAAGATTTTCCTTTCAGAAGCTACAAATCTACAGTTCTGCACCAAGGAGCTTTCTACGCTCGACAGCTACAAATATACGATTTTACGTTCAATGGCTACAAGTCTATGGTTTTACGCACGGATGCCTTTGTGCTCGGTAGCTTTTATGCTCGAGAGGCTACAAGCCTACGACTTCACGCTCAGGAACTACAAGTCTATGATTTCAGGCTCGGTGGCGTTTAGCTTACGCTCAGAGGCAACAAACTTATGATCTCACACTCCATGACTTTCCGCATATCTGAAAAATGAGCAGGCCAGTACATCTGAATAAATTCTCATGGCGGTCAATTGCAGGAGTTCGCACAGAAGATACTCCCTCTTGACCTCAAGATACCCCATGTACCCGAAGCATACGGAGTTCAACATTGAAAATTACTCTTTTTCATGGGTCGATTCGAAGTTCATCCAGAATCTAGTCTGAATATTTCGTCTGCAAATTCAAGATGACAGCTCAATTCTTGATAGCCATTTCTCGCCCTATTCCAAGGGATTTTTGAGAAGTCACTCTTGAAGACAACGGTCTGAACAAAAATTCTGTTTATTAGAAGTAAAAACAGTTCAGAATTCTACGCGGTTCCTAACAGCAGGACAGTTCGAAACACTCGACTGCTAAAGCATCTTTCTGCGCATCCTTAGTTATGCATAAAAGACAAGACAGGACCTAGCACTCTTTCTATACAGAGTCGGCATAAAGAATTAGACGTGTCAAAGCTACACATATTCAGACTTCACAGCAAAGTATGGCAAGATGATCATATGAAGAAGAAAATGATCTTATTAAAATCACGATTACATACGAGGGAAATCCAGTCTACAAAGATTTTTCTCCATTTTCGTGGTTACATATGAGAGAAATCCTGTCTACAAAGGGTTTCTCATTTTTATTTAAAGATCGCGCCCAGAATTTGTTTCGGCTAGGTTCTCGCATGGGCTGCATCTTTCATCCATCTTCTCCGGCAGTAGTTAGTAACCGCAAACTGACTAACATATGGGTCAAACGGCAGGAGGATATAAAACTGGGCATAGACCCAGCCGCCAACAGAAGAAAAGCAGACTAAATCCGCTTTCTTACCTCCAACGCCGTGACAGATTGAGTTGAGATATTTTACTCAACTCAATCCCGGACAGCAGCTAATTGGTCTACCCTCGTCCGCAGGTAACGGAAGAAGGTACCACTTGCAAGCGGCATGGCGAAATGCGACCCTTCTTCTCTCCCGAAGAACCACTATATAAAATTGTTGGTTATCCCGAGCAAAGGAGGCTATGATATCCTTTAATGATCTATCGTTGCAGAGGACATTTGCTCGAAGATGCCATCTTTTTTGGCTCCTTACATGCTGGAAGAACATGATCTCCTTCTTCCTCAAGTCGACCCAACGAACTCCGGCCATCATCTCTGTGTGGTGAAGGAAGTATGGGAAGATAGGAAAACTCCTCAGCCTTTTTATAGGCGAAAGAGATCTCACCGATCCCCAATAACTCCGCCATAAAGTCAGCCATGAAAGAACGTGTCAGGCTTGACCGTTTTAGGCTCCATTCAGAGCATTTCGAGTTACAAGGAACGGTTCATGCTTCATTCAAAGCATTTCAAATTACGAGGAATTTAAAAGCTTTGAAGGAGGTCTTATAAAAGTATAAAAAATACGCTGGATAGCTGTACGCAGCATGTTAATGCAGAAAGGCATAAACAGAGGACCTCAAAGCCATCAAGATGTGCAACAGAGCTTTTTTTGCTGAGCACAGCATAAAAATGTAGGCTCAAGGACCATCCGCGTAATATAGTATGTCCAGGCTGCTTCAGCGTAAACAGGGTGCTTCATCGCCTTTATGGCGTAAACTCATCCGCTTTCAATACAACATTGAAGTGTACGAGGAACGCTTCATTTTCTTCGAAATGAACCTGTTAGATCATGCAATGAACCTGACGTCTGGACTCCTGACAAAGAGTACTACACGACAACCCAAGCGACGGGTATAATGATGGCGCGGCACTGCAACCCAGGTTGTCATTTACTGCCATTTCCATTGCGTAAACCACTTTTACACATACGAAGGAATACGCTGCCTAATTTTACATAGGAAGATGAGAGCTGTTTACGCTCCGCAGAAGACAAACAGCCTGCCACGTCAAAAGCTGCACTTCGTACAGGGCTCGAGGCACGTCTCTGCATTTAATGCGCAGGGCGGTGACAGTTTCTCGAGGCACGTCTCTGCATTCGAAGCACCGAATACTGACAGATGCCCAAGGCACGTCTCTATACCTGATGCACAAAAGGGTGGCAGGCCTTCAAAATACACCTCCTCATTTAATGCACAGGATAATGGCGGATCTCCGCATTTAGTGCTGGAGATTTGATTAAATGTCACCGAACCGTCGTTTAGTGACATCCCCTTTGCGTAAACTACTCTTACGCATTTAAGGGAATACGTCGCCCAGTTTTACACAGGCAGACGTGAGCTTCTTACGCTCCGCAGAAGGCAAACAGACTGCCACATCAGCAGTTACTCTTCGTACAGAATTTGAGGTGCGTATCTGCATTTAATGTGCAGAATAATAGCAAATCTTAAAGACAAGCCTCTGCATTTAATGCGCAGGATGGGGGGCAGATCTCTGCATTTAATGCAAAAGATTTGATTATATCTCCAAGAGCTGTAATTCCGCCTAAAACGTCCACATCATCTCGGCTTCTACGCCTGCTCGGCTTCTATGCCTACTTGGCTTCTACGCCTGCTCGGCTTCTATGCCCACTTGGCTTCTACGCCTACTCGGACTCTATGACCACTCAGCTTCTATGCCCACTTGGCTTCTACGCCTACTCGGCTTCTATGCCTATTTTGGCTTCTATGCCATGGTGACAGTCATTGGCTTCTATGCCAACCTCTTCTACACAATGGATAACTACCTACGTGGCTTCTACGCCGTGATCTTCGCAGCAGATATACGCGTTCTGTCCCTTAGTTGGACGTGCATCACATGCTCACTCAAAAGGTCATCTATACGCAGGCATTGGTTATTTTAAACCGTCGTGTAAAAGGGTACTGTACTTTCCACTACTCGATTTCTACGCCGACTGTGTGGTCACTGTCACTAAAAACTCTATAAATAGAGACCTCTATCAACAGAGGAAAAGGTCGAAGAAATTGATCAGAAAATTGATCAAGAAATCCAGTATCAGATCCAACGGTCGCAAAGATCGAAGGTCAAACGGTCAAGAGAGAGGGAGAGAGGAGAATCCAGAGCTCAGGCAAAGAGAAGGGATCGACGACTTTGGCATCGTGCATCCACCCTCTTTAGCAACCTTTGAAGCTGCTTTCTGTCTTCCACGGCACTTCTTCAACATCGTGTGGTCTAAGGGCTGAAGTGATCGACTGCAGATCAGACACCTATAGCAATATTTACCCAGATTAAATAAATTGTACTTAGACATCCTCGTATAGGATTAAATTCTACAATCTTGTTTGTAAACATAAAAGAAGGGCGGGTTTTTGTATAAGACCTCATTTTCTACATTATCAATCTTTTTTCGTTTATCATCCTAAACATTGGCGTATCAGCTATGTTCGGGTGTCCACCTCCAGCTTTGAGGACTGTTCCAGCTATATCTGAGGGACTTCCACCTCTACCTTCTGGGCTAACAGATGCGACTCAGGTGTTCGTATTGTTTCGTGAGACGCTGGAGGCTCAAAAAGCCCAGTAAGAGGCTCACCAGAGACAGACCGAAATGTTACCGTAGGGTATTGAGAGTGCTCATCAGCTTGCCCTCGCTGTAGTAGAGAGAGGAGCTCCAGTCCAGCAGTAGGTTGCTCCGCAGGTTGCCCAGCTTCGGCAGGGTAATATTCAGGACTTCAAGAAGCTGGAGCCTTGGGTCTTGAAGGGAATCGAGGGCATCATCTACACTGATGATTGGATCAAGGATATCGAGCGTTTCATAAAAGTGTCCCGTCTTGCTAACGATCTGGAAGTTGAGGCAGTAGGACTTCAGCTATTCGACATCACCCGCACTTAGTTCAGGAATGAGCCAATTTTTGTTGATGCGGGGCAGTCTTGGGAGTTGTTTAAGGACCTCTTCAAGAGGAAGTTCTTTGTTCGGGCAGACATATTGGACTTGGGGAGGCATTTGGTGGGCCTTACTCAGGGAAGCATGTTCGTAGAGGAGTACACCACAGTGTTCGATAGGCTGAGCCGATTTATGGAGTATTTGGTGAGAGAGCCAGAGGTTCGGGCTATCCACTTTCGCAAGGGTCTGAACTGTGAAGTGAAGATCTACGTTCCCTCTTTCTATAAGACATATTCAGAGATACTTGCGGAGGCACGCAAGGTTGAGAGGGAGTTGGGCTTGAAACCCAAGAGGGACCACGCTTTTTACCTGGTGGCTAGTAGCAGCACAGTGCCTGCTAAGCATATTCATTTCCAGTCTAGGCATTTTCAGGAGCCACAACAACACCAGACTCCAGCTAGGGTACCGTTTCACTAGGCACCACAACAGCAGTAGCAGAGATAGTCACAATAAGCTTTTTGCTACTTCTGCAAGAAGCCCGGCCATGTCATGCCCCGATCTCCCACAGGAAATTAGCCATCCTTGCTAGGATCGAATTACCATGACAATGCTCCCACGGAACGATCGCTTGACCCATCTGGGCGTGATGCCATCCCTCGTGCGTGCTTAGGAGTGGAGTTCACTCTGGATCCTTGGATCATTGTGTCTGAAACTGAAACACATATACAAGACATAATATTGGAACATCGCCTATATATCCTTCCACAAATATAGTTACTTGGCACGCTTTTACAGTTTTAGAGAGAGAGAGAGGCTTCAACGACTTATAAACTCGGCCTAGCACCGCTTGTAACACTTATTAAATATCAATAAAGAGTTTGCTTTACTTCTATACTTGTGTTATTCAATGCTTCCGCTATTGACAACTCGGTAAACTTGTTACCAATCTCCTATGCGTTTAATATTCCGCTGCACTCGGACAATCTGTGCGACTCTGTGGCATAGAACTCTTACCGCCTGTTCGTACCTTGGCCTTGTACGGGCGAGGCTCTCGCTCGTGCGGCATCACGCCCAGATGGGTCAAGTGATCATCCCGCGGGAGCGCTGGTTCGATAATTCGTGACAACGGGGACGGCCGATTACCTGCGGGAGATCGGGGCATGATAGGCCATATCTGGGAAGTTTGTAGGAAGAGGTTGGGACTTTGTCTGTATTACGGTGCCGAGGGGCATCAGTTGAGGGATTGTCCTTCCAACCCTCATCGTGCAGTTCAGGGGGCAGCTCTATCTCCGAGAACACAGGTGAGGCCACTTGCAGTATAAGCCGAGGGGATCGTCATTTCCAACCCAGCAGCATCGTTATGCCCAACACCAGCAACAGGAGGGTGCACGTCAGGGACGAGCGTTTGCTATGACAGTCGAGGAGGCCGAGTCCACCAAAGATGTCATCGCAGGTTCTGTTCTTCTTGATTCTATTTTAGCTTTAGCATTGATTGATAGTGGTGCTTCCCATACTTTTGTATCTGTTTCTTTTTCTTTGAAGCATCATTTGGTAGCAGAGTCTTTGCTTAGGACTTACAATATCATGACCGGGGGAGGCATTATCCTGGTTAGTGATATTTACAAGGATCAGAGAGTTACTATGGGAGGCCAGGAGCTGAGTGTGTCTCTACTTGTAATGCCACTTCCGAGCTACGATATTGTACTCAGGATGGATTGTTTGAGTAGACACCATGCTAGTATAGATTATAGAGGAGGTAGAGTTTTGTTTAGCCCGCTAGGAGAGCCCGAGTTTGAGTTTGCTAGATGAGCTGCAGAGCATAGAGAAGGCATTATCTGTGGAACTATGGTGGAAGACATGAAGTTGCCGTATCCTTTGATAGCAGAGTTCTTGGATGTGTTTCCTAAAGAATTTCCAGGATTGCCTCTAGATTGATATGTTGATTTCTCTATAGATTTGGTGCCAGGTGCAGAACCAATTTTACAGTACGTCTATAGAGTGAACAATAACGAGCTGGTCGAGCTGAAGAAGCAAGTAGATGAATTACAGGATACGGGATTTATCAAATCCAGTTTTTCACTGTAGGGAGCCTTGGTATTATTTGTACTGAAGAAAGATAGTTTGGTACGCTTGTGCCTCGATTAAAGAGCATTGAATAATCTCACTATCAAGAATAAATATCCGTTGCCAGAGATTGATGCCATGTTTAATCAGTTGAGTAGCGCCAAGGTGTTTTTAAAGATAGACTTGATATCAGGCTACTACCAGGTGAAAGTGAAGGCGGAGGACATTCCGAAGACTACTTTTATGACTAGGTATGGCTAGTATGAGTTTATGGTGATGCCGTTTGGGTTGATTGATGCCCCGACGTTATTTTTGAATTTGATGAACAAGGTGTGTCATGCCTCGATCCCGTAGGGGGTCATTCGTCCTCACTTGGGTCCTTACGGGACCGATCGTCCTCACTTGGGCATGATATCATGCAAGCCTAAACTGCGCTTGCACAGGGCCAAAGCTTTGAACAACGTCAAGTAAGCTATTCAAGACAGGAACAGCGGTACAATATTGTAAAAAAAATAATGAACACAATGGCATATAAAAATAAGCTCTTTATGGATAATCAAGATGTGTTACAACAAGCGCTTGGCCGAGATTACAAATTGCTCAAGCACTCTCTCGAATATAATAACATCGTTCCATACATTACATTCCTTTATACAAAACAGATTAAAACAAAACTCGATATGGCTCAAGGTATCGACTCCAGATTTTTAGGTCCTGGGGATGAGGCACGGCTATCGCTTCCTCGGACGATCCAACACTTGCGAACAAGCAAACTGTTTATGGGTCAGCACTTTGGAGAAATTACTGGTGAGTATAAAATCAACGAACGGAAGCAACACTCCCAGAAACCCACACTAAGTAAGCATGTGGCAAAATATTATATTACTAGTGATCTTGCTACTTTTACCTAGATTTATTTCATGCAGCACAAGATTATAGTTAGATTACATCTTTTAAAAAATATAGCTTTTGGAAACAGTTTTCATATTCAATACACACAAGCAAGCTATAGAGACAGTGTTCTATCATGCAGTGCGCAGCATGTATCGTGAGCCATATTCGATCTCTAGTGGACTGTTCATCTCAAATCAAGACAAGTTCAAGTGGACTATATATTTTGATTCAAAGGGGCAACAACATATTCAATGTAAAATAGATGTACCATATTTAGTATTTTGACTAGGAACATAAGAAAATACAAGTGATTACTTATACAGTAATCCTTACCCATAGCCGAGCGGTTATCCCTGCAGCAGACATATAAGTCTTTTTCATGTTCGTCTCTGCATCAAACAATTAGGTAAGCAAGAAGGCTAGCCTAGCATGCGCCCTTGTCATGACCCACACCCAGTATAGGGGCACAAGTACGTGGGTACGTCCAGCTACGCCGCAGCATCGGCGGTAAAACGCTGTCTATACTATCTAATTATCTCACACGAATATCCAACTCCACAAGGAGACACAAATATTACAATATAATATGGAATACTCAATCACATAACTAAAGCACGATGAGATATCGAAGAAAATATATGAAATACAAGACAAGTCTAAACAACAAAAATAGTCTAACCTGCAAACAATAATATCCATGTCTCCAAGTATGCCGGAAACAAGTCCTCCAAGTCGCAGTCTGGAAAAAATATCCAGTCTGGTTTGGAATGAAGTACAATCACTAATAGTAGTTCCATGTATATTGACAGAAACTATAATACAGTATAAAAAAATACAAGATGGATATAAATACTGGCAATAAACAATACTAGAATAATGAGATACTGGAAATAGAAATACTGGATCATATGTCATCATCAATGTACATCTAGCAATGAAATAGAAATACAAGTGCACGCTAGAACAATGAACTGGTATATAAGTGAATGCTAGAACCATGACTAGAATATAAGGAATACTAGATCAATATATTAGAGATACATGTCAAAAACATCTAAACTAAGTATGTGAAACATTAGCATATCATGTGATCGGCTTGGGACTGATCAGGCTTGCTATGTATGACTAGCTATGATTCATGTAAGGTCAGGCTAACCATCCGGATAGCTATGATGCAAGCAATAGTCAGGCTAATCATACATAGCAGGCTATGAGGCATGTAATGGTCAGGCTACACCGACATAAGGTGTGAGTGAGCTATGATGCATGTAGAGTTGGGTTTGATCACATAAGCTACTAATATTTCCCTGTTTTCTCCAGCTAGCATGATGGATTCATGACTCCTTGTGACAGGTCTCGATAATGCCAACTCACGTAAACAACCGTGTCAGAGTCATGTATGCTATACAACTAGAATTATAGAGATAATCAACATAATAGAAACTGTCAGAGAATGTACTCGCCTGGGGTCCTGCTGCTGGTAATACCAATGTCTGTTTCTGAATCTTGTCTGAAAATCCAACAGTCCTAAAGGCAGCATTTAATAATAATATTGCAACAGTCAATACACTAACACACACAATCAAAACTCAATGAACTCAGGGCTATGCTAGGTATGACACTGGTCAACTAGGATCAAGTGTGCGTCTAATTGCACGGGTGTCGCGTCTGAAATTACTGTGCAATACAGACAGTCAAAATGATACGGGGCTCGCTAGTACGTCAGTGTACATCATGGCAGTCTTCTAATAATTCACATGGTCACAGGTCAATGTAGCTACGGGATATCCGTAATTACACTAGGGTTACCTAGTAGAAATATATATATTATTATCTAGTAATAACATTAATACTCATAATATATATATACACTAGTTAATCACATATATAATAGATATATGTATATACACTAATAGAATTTATACTATATATATATATATACATATACAATACATATACATATGAATATATATTCTAATTAAGTTCATATACTATATATATATATATGTATATATACACCAATCATACATATTAACATATACTAATAAATAATATACGTACACGCGTACGTGTACGTATACAAGATTGGGTTTATTTCAAACCTGTTCGCGTGTGAACGGTGTATTCGACGATGAAGGAGATGACGACGATGATGGAGGTGATGATGACGACGATGATGATGACGATAGTGAAGGTGATCATCGAGGGGAGAGCGGCGAGGGGATGGTGTACGATCGAGTCAGGCGGAGGCTCCAGGCGACCGGGGTCTAGATGGAGATCGACGAGGGGGATGTTTGCTGTCGAGGGGCTCGTGGTGGGGTCGGGGCACTGCTACTCCAGCGGGGACGTCAACGAGGCAGAGCTCGGGAGATGGACGGTAGGTGAACCAGTATTATTGGAAGGGAGATGGCAGGCGGGGTCGAGATGACAGTAAGTTTGGAAGGAGGAGGAGTCGCCGAGGTTCTGTCCGGCGGTCGAAACGTCGTGGAGGAGGATGGGTGGTGATAGCAGCGGCTCGGCTGCTCGGTGTAGTCGGGTTCCGGCGACGGGTTGACTGATGTCAGGTCGGCGTGGACTAAGATCGTTCCGCAGTGGAGTGTCGGGATCTGGTCGGCAAAACGGGTTGACAGGGAGGAGCGGAGGGTGAAGCGTGGTGGTGGCTGTGCTGTTGGAGAGTGGGGTCGTGCAGGCGACTGGGGTGGAGAGTGCCTGGCCGGGCAGAGGAGTCTCCGGTGAGAGGTTTGGGATGGGGATAATGAATGAACAGGGAAGATAGGGTCGGCTGCTTGGTATTGGTTTGGTTTGAAGTAAAAAAGAAGGAAAAGTAAAGGGGATTATATACACATGGAAGGGGGTTTGGTTTGACCAAGAAAAGTTCGACTTGGTTAACATCTCTTAGAATTGGGCTTGGGTTATCATGTAGGTATTTCAATGGGCTAAGATTTAAATGGGTTCAAAACGAAAGGCTAGGATTGCATTGGTTCAAGGTTAGGAGGGCCATGGTTCAAGGAGATTGATGTTGCATCGCACACTCCTAAAAATTATGAAAAAATATACATGAAGGAGAAATAGGTTTATTTACATGTCATGTCCAATGGGGTGGATACCTTAATGCACTTTTGCATAAAAGTGCCCAACAATTGGAATATTGCACAAGGTGAGGTTTATGATTTAATTTAATTAAACTAAATGCAAATGGTGTTCTAAAATTAATTAGAAGTACAAAGGGCTGAAATTAAGTCGGACACAAGTATCATGAATAAAGTAGGCTTGGAATAGAAATTAGTTCTAATTTGGGTTGCTCAAAATGGGTCGAGATTGTGTCTCCAATTTCGATTGGAACGCACAAGGATACAAAGTTGAATTTATATTGAATTAAAATTAAACGTCTGCGACGAATGTTGTGCGACTAAAATAAAATGCAACAAGACATGGTTATGAGTCACACAAGGATCAAAATAACAGTCTGGCACGTCTAGGACAAGGGTGTGAAATCTGTTGGAAGGCAGTGGCTAGTGTAGTGCTCTAATTATCTAAGCAACGGTAAACCGCAACAATGAAATAAAATTACGGTAATTAATCACAACCTCAATAAATAAATCCTGAATTAATACAATTTAAATCCACACTCTTATCTTTCGGTCAGGGGTTCATCTAGTGGGCTTCTAGGTCAAGTCTACTAGCTCAAACATTAGAGAACACTATATATAATATATATATAAATACATATATCATGTAATTATTTAAAATAACTACACACAATGTTAATAATATATAAAATGACAAAAATACCCCTATTTTCACGATGTGGTAGTGACAGCCCTAACTACATGAGGGTCCTATCCACGGGATTAGCAAGTGGGACGTACAAGCCCATCTCACTAATGACAGATCCGCTAATAGCTGCTGAAACACATGGTTGCTATACACTAAAATACGCTCAAAATAACACCCGTGACACATGGTTCAGCACTACACTAAAAGCCACACCCTCCCATAGATAAGGACTTTTAGCCTCAGGGTGTTTCAGATCTCTGCCAGGCCGAACGATCCCCAGTACCCCTGGAACCGCTCGAGAGATAAAGCTTGTGCATAAGTTGTCAGACCGAAGCATGAATACACTTTTATCAGATAAATACCATATGATGCACATGATCCAGAATAATCAAGCAAGCATATCTATCAAGCTATAAAACCGAATCTCTCAATACTCTTGCCTAATAGCCACACCCTCCCGTAATTAAGGACATCAAGCATCAGGGCAGACTGTTAGTCTAGATGCACAAGTTCAAGTATTCATGTAGTTCTATCTCTTTGCAAGCCATCAATGAAACATGTTCAAGCAATCTAGCTCTTTTAACAAGTAACAAGCAAGAAAAATTCTATAAATCTAGCATGCAATTTTATCTCTTTAGTACGATAGCGAACATGCAAGCAATCTATTATTAAAGCAAGCATAGAAGTCATTCCACTATCTCTCAAGACAAGCAGGTAGTTCTATTCTTGTTTAGCATTTGATGGAAATATATGAACTTCTTTTACTCTTGTTTATTAGCATGGCAGCAGTTCGTTCGATAGTTGTATCCGTGTAACTAAGCATGCAATGTTTCTATCTCTAACTAGCCTAGCAATAGTTCTATCTCTTTTCAGACAAGCATATAAGTTCTCTAGTTAGGCAAGCAGATTTGTTTCAATGACAAGCTATACGAGTTCTCTTATTAGCATTCAGAGTTAGGTTCTATCATTCTTCTTATGAAACTATCTTCTTAGAACAAGCATTCAAAAACTCAGATTCATTATTAAGGTATGCTAGAATCAAAGAATGAAGTTCTGCCCATTCACTTAGATCAATCGTCTTGTGGTTCGATCGAAAACTCTCCGAGAAGACTTTCACTCGAGCAAGCAAAGCGATATCACTTGTATATAGTGCCTATGCAAAGCAGGGCACTACATACTTACCCACCAATAAAAAGTTTCATCCTCGAAACTTCAAGGACCAACTTTCGATATCCAGAGCAGTGATAGTCCTCATCCCTTACCATCCTCAATCAAAAACTCTAGCAATCAGAACTCACAATAAAACTCTAGCCATCAGAAATCATAAATCATATCTCCAGCAATAAAACAAATCCAGAAAACTTTTGCCAGCAACTTTAGAATATCTATAGACTTATTGTATGAAACGCTCATTACAGCACAATATTGGGCACATCTCAGAGTCGAAGGCAACGGAATGGGAAAATAATCGAGTTGCTCTGATACCATTATGGCACGCCCCGATCCCGCATGGGGGCCGTTTGTCCTCGCTTGGGTCCTTGCGGGACCGATCGTCCTCGCTTGGGCATGATACCGTACAAGCCTAAACTGCGCTTGTACAAGGCTAAAGCTTTGAACAAGGACTAGTAAGTTATTCAAGACAAGAGCAGCGGAACAATATTATAGAAAAGTAAAGAACACAATGGCATATAAAAATAAGCTCTCTATTAATAATCAAGATGTATTACAAGTGGCGCTTGGCCGAGATTATAAATTGCTGAAGCACTCTCTCGAATACAATAACATCGTTCCATACATTACATCCCTTTATACAAAAGCAGCTAAAAGCAAAACTCGATACGGCTCAAGGCATCGACTCTAGATTTTTGGGTCCTGGGGATGAGGCACGACAATCGCTTCCTCGGACGATCCAACACCTACGAACAAGCAAACTGTTGGTGGATCAGCACTTTGAAGAAAGTACTGGTGAGTATAAAATTAACAAATAGAAGCAACACTCCCTGAAACCCACATTGTAAGCATATGGAAAAATATTATATTACTAGTGATCTTGCTACTTTTACCTAGATTTATTTCATGCAGCACAAGAATATAGTCAGATTACATCTTATCAAAAATATAGCTTTTGGAAATAGTTTTCATATTCAATACACACAAGCAAGCTATAGAGACAGTGTTCTATCTTGCAGTGCACAACATGTATCGTGAGCCATATTCGATCTTTAGTGGACTGTTAATCTGAAATCAAGACAAGTTCAAGTGGACTATACAATTCGATTCAAAGGGGCAACAACATATTCAATGTAAAATAGATGTACCACATTTAGCATTTTGACTAGGAATATAAGAAAATACAAGTGAGCACTTATTCAGTGATCCTTACCCATAGCTGAGTGGTTATCCCTGCAGCAGACATACAGGTTAGCAACAATTTACATAAACATATATGTATAATGTTCTCTTTTTCCTGTCCGTCTCTGTATCAAACAGTTAGGTATGCAAGAAGGCTATCCTAGCATGCGCCCTAACTAAATAATGGTCCTCTCCACGGGATTAGCAAGTGGGACGTACAAACCTATCTCACTAATGACAGATCGACTAATAACTGTTGAAACGTATTGTTGCTATACACTAAAATATGCTTAAAATAGCAGCCGGAATATATGGTTCATCACTACACTAAAAGCCACACCCTCCTGTAAATAAGGACTTCTAGCCTCAGGGTGTTCAAGATCTCTCCCAGGCCGAACGAGCCATAGTACCCCAGGAACAGCTCGAGAGATAAACCTTGTGCACAAGTTGTCAGACTGATGCATGAATGCACTTCTATTAGATAAATACTATATGATGCATATGATCTAGAACAAGCAAGAAAGCATATCTATCAAGCTATAGAGCCAGAGCTCTCAATACTCTTTCCTAATAGCTACACCCTCCCATAAATAAGGACTTCAAACCTCATGGCGGACTATGTCACGACCCGCACCCGAAAATTGGGCATGAGTCGTGGGTACGTCCAGCCTACGCCGCAGCATCGGCGGTAGAACGCTGTTTAAGTCTCAACATAATATATCTTGTCAATAATCTCAACTCCGTACGTGAGAAGTGGGGTGAGCTATGATGCATGTAAAGGATTTGGATATGATCACATAATCTACTAATAGTTCCCCATCCCCCAGCTAGCACGATGGATTCCAATCACGACTCCTCATGATGGGGATCTAGGGTGCTAACCCGTGTATCCATAGTGTCGGAATCAAGTATGTAATACAACTGCATTATAGAAATAATCAACAATAAAAACTGTCAGAGAATGTACTCGCCTGTGGTCCTGAGCAAGGTGTGATGGTCGATGTCCAAGATGAAATCACAGTGACCTAAAATATCAAATATCCATATCAAAAAGTGTTTGAAATATTACATGCATACCTAATTCTATGCTAGGTACAGGGTCATTTCTAGGTCTTTGGTGAGCTGTCTATGCCATACTTAACCATACTAGTCATTGCCAACCATATTAACTACTGCTAATATATATATATAATACTTGTAGAGATTTCTACTCTATTAACATTATACACCTAGCTAATTAGCAATAGCTAGGCTATCAATCCAATGCCTGAGACCTTGCCCTTCCCAGATTCCTAACTGCACAGTGATCCTCCAGTGGATACTAGGACACTGCCACTGTGCAGTCAAGCTCCTATTTTTCCTTGCTCTACTGCACTACTACATGCCTACCCCATACTCTGGACTGATTTACTGAGTATCAGTGCATCCTACTATTTCTGAAACCCACTGACACCTAGTATCAGATATCATAAATATCTAGGTGGCCAAGGAGACCAATATAACTAATTAAGGAATCATTCATAATTCACAATCTGAATGGTTCAGACTACACCTGCATTCCCTAAACTCTAAGACAAGCATATAGCTACTGGCAGGGTCAAACCAACAGTTTGAAGTTGTCCAAACTTACACAGTATCAGGAACTTAGCACTCAATCAAAATTCCCTCAATTTACTCACTGATCTTAACCTCACTGCACACCACACTATAGCACACACACACTCAGCTACTGACACACACACAGGAACACACACAGGTATTCCCATAGGTAGGTACCTAACACTCAGGTACACACAGATTTCTGGGACACTTGGATACTGATATGCTACACCCACTGCTCACACTCACTGGAAGTGGTTCCTGACTAAACTCCCCTACTGAACTAAGATACACTTACTGATTTTAGCTAGGCTCACACTCTCACTCTCCCCAGGTACTGATACCTACAGACACTCACTGCACAGAATTTACACTCACACACACACTGGGGTTCACTCAACATTTCCACCTAGACACTGGGTGCTGATACATCTACACACTGTTCTAACTGACACACACATACAGGTTTCATGATACACAGACACTCATAGTTACTGGTTTCTCACCACACACAGGTACAGCTTACTCACAAAATACACAGGCACTCATCTCACACTTCTCTGATACACACACTGTTACAAGCCCTAACACACTGATTTAAACACTGAAACACACGGGTACTAACATAGGTTCATAGTCTGATACTCAGATATTACACACACACACACAGTGCTGAATACACACAGCTACACTAACACATCCCTGAAACCCAATCTCAGGCACACACTGACACAAAATACTGATACACTAGTTTCACATAGGAACACTCACAAACTGCACACACACAGGTAAGCATATAGGCAGACACACACTCTTAGGAACACACACAGCTACACTAGGTTCTATGATACACATTAACACACAGGCTTCACTCATACTTCACTACTATCTAACTGACACACATGATAATCTAACCAATACCCACAAGTACTCACACCCTAGGAAATACACAGAAAACTGATACTCTATACAGCCCCTAACTCACTCTCCATATCTGATACACAATTGTACATACAGAAATTACACACTACTCACACTTATACTAACCCGAGTATCAGGACCCCCAATTCACCCTGCACACAGGTACATCACAAGACCCGACTGCTCACACCCACAGCACACATGTGCATGTCCTCTCAGAATTACACACAGCCATAGCACAAGAAATTATATTATCTATATAGATCGATAAATCAAACATGCATAAATTCTAATACCTTAGATAGATAAATTCTTAATGGACATTTCATCAAGCACTTAGGGTGCTGGAAACAAACCAAAACACAAAACCCCTAAAAACTCAAATGAAACCCCTAAAATGATATCTGAATCTTCTCGTTGGAGGATAAAATTAGTCTACATGAAATCCCTAGGTTTAGGGTTCACGAAAATGGGGAAAAACCAACGTATGAACACAAAACCCTAACCAAAACCCTAAAACGAGATCTAACAGCTAGGGGTTTCCTAAAGGGGTAATAATCAACAGAAAAACAACATATAATGAATTAAAATAGGGTTTTACCTATAGAGATGGTTTCTCCAATGGAAGTTCTTCTTCTCCAAGGTTTCTTGACCCAAGTTCCTTGCTTCCCTTGCTTTGGAGGAGGAAGATGGAATCCTAGGGCTTAAATTCTGAATTTGGAGTGAGGGAGATAGCTTTCTTGATGGAGGCTAGGGTTTCTTTTTTCTACATGAAGAAAAGAGGGTTCCCTTTTATATTAAAACTAGGTTAGGGTTTCTAATGCACAGTTTTAGGTTAAACCCCCAGGTTAGGTCATGTAGAACCTAATTAACTAAGGTTTAGTCAGTCTAGGGTTTGAGGTCCAAACCTAGAGTTTGAGTTCTAGGGTTTCTCTAGAACTGGGTTTTCAAATTAGGGTTTAGTCATTAGGGTTTGTCCTCATGCGTTCTAGGGTTTGACCTAAACCAAAAACCACTAATAATATATAAATAGTTTATAAAACTCAGCAGATAAATTAAATACATAATTATTCAAATAGTAAAATTACACAAATGCCCTTATTTGGAATTGTGGTAGTGACAAGTCTACCCTCCTAAAAGAAATTTCGTCCCCGAAATTGGACTGAACTAGAACAAGAACGAATTCAGAAAAGGAATTATACCTCAAGTCTAGAAGAAATACGGGTATTGCTCGCGCATTTCATCCTCTCTCTCCCAGGTCGACTCCCCTGGAGAGTGATGTCTCCATGCAACATGAACCAAAGGAATAGTTTGGTTCCGCAACACCTTCTCTCTGCGATCCAAGATCTCTACGGGCTGCTCAGGGTAGCTGAGCGTCGGACCAACCTCAATCTCCGAGTGATCAAGTACGTGACTAGGATCTGCAACGTACCGTCTCAGCTGCGACACGTGGAACACATCATGCACTCCCTCTAATACAGTCGACAAGTCTAGTCTATACGCCACTGCACCTACCCTCGCAAGAATACCGAAGGGTCCGATGTAGCGTGGGCTAAGCTTCCCGCCTCCACCAAAACGAATCGTACCACGCGTCGGAGAAATCCGCAGGAATACTAAATTGCCAACCTAAAACAAAACTGTCTCAACACGCAGTCTAAACAACAAACATAAGCCAGAAAATTAACAATCTATACCTGAAACTCAAGGGGTCTACGGTGGCTGTCGTCCCAATGCCGCTGTCTGTCCTGCACCACTCGCAGTTTGTCTCTGATGAGTTTTACCTTTTCTGCTGCATCCACGACAATTTCTGGTCCTAGCAAGGCTCTCTCTCCAACGTCGTCCCAAGATAACGGTGTACGACACCTCCTTCCATAAAGAGCCTCAAATGGTGACATCTCGATGCTGGCCTGGTAGCTGTTGTTGTAAGCAAACTCTACCAAGTGCAGATGATCCTTCCAAGAACCTCCAAAATCTAGGACACAAGTGCGTAGCATATCCTCGAGAGTCTGAATAGTCCGTTCAGACTGCCCGTCTGTCTGGGGTGGTATGCGGTACTGAACTTGAGCTGAGTGCCCAAGCTAGCCTGCAGACTCCTCCAGAAGTGGGAAGTAAAACGACTATCCCGATCCGAGACGATGCTTACAGGAACTCCATGAAGCCTAACAATCTGTCGCACGTACATCTCTGCTAGCCTCTCTGTCGACGTGCCCACCTTGAAAGGTAAGAAATGGGCTGATTTGATCAACCTGTCCACGATGACCCAAATCGCGTCCTTCCCTCCTGGAGAACGTGGAAGCCCTGAAACGAAATCCATGGTTACGTGCTCCCATTTCCACTCTGGGATCGGTAAAGGTTGAAGCAAACCACTTGGCCTCTGCCGGTCTGCCTTTACCTGCTGGCACACTAGACACCGAGATACGAAGCGTGCTACCTCGCGCTTCATTCCATACCACCATACGTGCTCCCTCAAGTCTCGATACATCTTGTTGGCACCGGGATGCATTGAGTACTGAGAGCGGTGTGCCTCCTACAAAACCTCCTCGTGCAACTCCCCGCTCGGCACACACATCCTCGTGCCGTGTCGTAAGGAGCCATCCTCTGCGATAGTAAAGTCGTCCGACAATCCTGCCTGAACATGTGCTCTGATACTCC
The DNA here is from genome assembly GCA_036927795.1 of Iris macrosiphon. Taxonomy (NCBI): domain Eukaryota; kingdom Viridiplantae; phylum Streptophyta; class Magnoliopsida; order Asparagales; family Iridaceae; genus Iris; species Iris macrosiphon. Next base: position 73,055,662 of record JAYESA010000018.1, on the reverse strand, counting down.
TCAAGGCCTCATCATCATACTGCGCCGCTCTGATCCTGTCCATCAGCTCAGACTGTATCTGCAATCCCCACATCTGAATCTCTGTACTGGGAACTAACACCTCAATCTCCAAGCTCTCCAAATCAGCCAACAAATGTCTATCTGTCGTCAAGTACATAGCCATCGGATACCTGCTCAAGGCATCGGCGACTACGTTGGCCTTCCCTGGGTGGTACTGCAATGAGATATCAAAGTCCTTCATCAACTCTAACCACCTCCTCCGTCTCATGTTCAGCTCCTTCTGTGTGAATACGTACTTCAAGCTCTTGTGGTCTGTAAAGATCTCCACACGCTCTCCGTACAGGTAATATTTCCACAGCTTTAGAGCGAAGATAACTGCTGCCAACTCCAAATCGTGGGTGGGGTAGTTCTCTTCATGAGGGCATAACTGCCTGGAAGCATAGGCAATCACCTTTCCGTGCTGCTGGAGAACACATCCCAGCCCTTTCCCTGAAGCATCACTGTAGATGGTGAAACCACCTGTCCCTGCTGGCAACGTCAAAATTGGAGCTATCGTCAACCTCTTCTTCAGCTCGTCAAATGCGGCCTGGCACTCTTCTGTCCAGACAAAATCCACATCCTTCCTAGTCAGTCGGGTCATCGGCGCTGCAATTCTGGAGAAGTCTTGTACAAACCTCCTGTAGTATCCTGCTAGCCCGAGAAAACTCCTGATCTCAGCTACCGAACTGGGGGTAGCCCATGACTCTACTGCCTCGATCTTCTGTGGGTTAACCGAGATTCCGTCACCCGATACCACATGCCCAAGAAATTCAACCTTGTCAAGGAAGAATTCATACTTAGAGAGTTTTCCGTACAGTTTCTCCCTCCTGAGAGTCTCTAAGACCAACCTCAGATGCTCTTCGTGCTCCTCCGGGGTCTTGGAATATACAAGAATATCGTCGATGAACACTACCACGAACTTGTCAAGGTACTGGTGGAACACCTTGTTCATCAGGTTCATGAATACTGCCGGTGCATTGGTTAAACCAAATGGCATCACCATGAACTCAAACTGGCCGTATCTGGTCCAAAAAGCTGTCTTTGGCGTATCTTCCCTCTTCACCTTCACCTGGTGATAGCCTGATCTCAAATCTATCTTTGAAAACACCCTCGCCCCGCTCAACTGATCGAAAAGATCATCTATCCTCGGCAGCGGGTACTTGTTCTTGATAGTGATATTGTTCAAAGCTCTATAATCAATGCACATGCGCACCGTGCCGTCCTTCTTCGGTACGAACAATACCGGAGCTCCCCATGGTGATGAACTGGATTTGATGAAGCCTTTGTCCTGCAGCTCCTCAACTTGCTTCTTCAGTTCTGCCAGCTCGCTATTGTTGACTCTATAGATATGTTGTGAAATAGGCTCCGCTCCTGGAACCAAGTCTATAGAGAATTCAACATCCCTGTCTGGCGGCAAGCCTGGCAACTCCTCTGGAAATACATCCAGGAACTCCGTTATCAGAGGATGTGGCAACTCCTCTTCTTCCACCCTGGCTCCGCAAAATATGCTCTTCCTCTGTTCCGCTGCTCCTCTGACGACCTCAAACTCCGGCTCTCCTGGTGGTCTAAATAATACTCTGCCTCTATAACAATCTATAGTAGCATGATGCCTACTCAACCAGTCCATTCCGAGTACAATATCGTATCCCGGAAGTGGCATGACGAGTAAGCTCACGCTCAACTCTCGGCCTTCTACTGACACTCTTCGGTCCTTGCAGTGATCACGGACTAGGATAATACCTCGGCCAGTCGTGATCTTGCAAGTCCTAGCTAATGGTTCTGTGTCTAAATGATGTCGAAGTGCATAAGATACAGACACAAAACTATGGGAAGCGCCAGAGTCGAATAAGGTAAATGCAGGAATACCATCGAGAAGAACCGAACCTGTGATCAAGTCTCCTGCTGGCTCGATCTCCTCGACTGCCATGGCGTACGCTCGCCCCTGGGGCACACCTCTCTGCTGCTGGTGCTGGACAAACTTCTGATGTTGTGGTGGAAGTGGTCCCCTCTGTTGTTGGCCTCCTGGTACGGTAGGTACCCTGTCTGGTCCTCTCTGGGCGGCTGCTCCACCCTGACCTGAACGAATCGTAGGGCAATCCTTCAGCTGGTGTGTCATCGATCCGCAGGATAGACATGAGCCAAATCTCTTCCTGCAGATATCTCTAGTATGTCCCATCTTCCCGCAGTACGCACACTTGATGGCGGGCTGGTTCTGTCTCTGTTGCTGCTGCTGGACCTGCCCTCGGGCTGGTGCCTGATGCTGCTGCTGAAAGGGTCTCTGCTGTTGTTGCTGAAAGTGTGGACGCTTGCCCGGTCCCGCACTACTATTTGCTCCTCCGGAACCATCGCGTCCCCTCTTGGGCCTGAGGCCCAAGTCGTCCTCGGCTATCTGGACATCCATCAATATGCCCTCGTAGATAGCTGTGCGACGTCCCGACGTGCGAGACTTGATCTCCCTTGTCAGCCCCTTTCTGAACTTCCGGGCCCTGTCCCCCGGATCTCTAGTCATCGACGGTGCGAAGCGGCTCAGACGGGAAAACTCTGCGGCATACTCGTCGACGGACGAGCTCCCTTGGGCTAAGTCATGGAACTGACTCTCCAAAGCTCCCAGGGCAACATCAGGAAAGAACTTCTCCTTGAAGAGCTCCTTGAAATCCTCTCAAGTGAGTCCCCTGCGCAAGAGTCTCGACTCCGTGCGAAACCACGTCAAGACAATGTCGAACATCTGGCTGCCAGCGGCCTCGATCTGGAGGGCCTCTGGAAGCTGTGCCAAGCGTAAGTTCCTCTCGATGTCCTCTAGCCAATCATCGGCGTAGAGTATCCCTTCTGTCCCCTTGAACTCCCGAGGCATCATCCTCTTAAAATCCATAATGGTGCCCGGCCTCTGTTGTTGCTGACCAGGATGCTGCTGCGGCTGAGTGACCCTCTCCACAGCCTGAAGAGCCCCTTGATGAGCATTTTCCATGTTCACCCTCATCATCTCTGTCTGGTCCTGATGTACCTCAGCCTGCACTCTCTGGGCCTCTGCTGACATCCTCTGGGCATCGACCATGCCCTGAATCAAGGCGAACATCTGTGCCCCATCGACGGGCACACCTCCTGGATGCTGAACTGGTGGTGGTGGTAGAGGCTCCGTCGTAGCTGTGGGGACCCTCTGAACTGGTGGTGGAGGACCCCCGAATGCTGCAGACACTCCCACATGTACTGGAGATGTAGAAGGTGCTGCGGATGTCTGTCCGGCAGGGCGAGAGGTGGCAGACCTCTCTGAATCTGCTGCTCCAAGTCTCTGGGACCTCCTCGGCGGCATCCTGAAGACAGATCGAAAGAATCAATTAAAATAATAAACACGATATCATCAAGGAAGGACAGTAAATTTCTAAGGGAAAATCATTAAGAGTAGTATTATAAGAATCAGAAATTCCTAATTGTGATTGAGCATATCCTCGACCTAATTCTTATTCCTAAAACAGGCTCGTAGTAGTACAACTAAGTTGTCGCACTACCACGACATCGCACAACTTGCGAAGCTAGACCTGCATGGGCCACCACTAAAAACGTGTCACGACCCGCACCAGGAAATTGGGCATGAGTCGTGGGTACGTCCAGCCTACGCCGCAGCATCGGCGGTAGAACGCTGTCTAAGTCTCAACATAATATATCCTGTCAATAATCTCAACTCCGTACGGAGGACAATGATAAATAATCCACAGTTCTATAATATACTCAATCACAAGCTATAAGAAATAATAGCACGATGAGAATAGAAAGAAGTTCTATTAAAACCAACCACAATAAGTCTAACTCAATTCCTGGGTCTAGAAGACCTCACAAGTCCCAAATAAATAAATACAACTCAGTCTCAGTCTAAAACAATAAATGCAGAAAAAGTAATCTAAGAACAGCCAGGTAAATTTTTCTCTAGACTAAGCAACTCCTCTGGGGTTTCTGGAGTGAAATCACCCTCTAATCCTGGGCCGTAATGAGTGGGGCACAAGCTCTCCAGGTCCTCTGAAAATTGTTATCCAGTCAGGATTAGAGCGAAGCACAAGCACTAACAGCAGTTTCATTAAATTGACAAAGTCTATAAACAGTATAAGAAATACAAGATGAAAGTATATGCTGAAAATGAGAAGTACAGGAGAAATGAAATAGGCAATAGAGCATCTAGCAATGAACAATAAACAGTGAATGCTAGAACAAGTGAATCTGAATAAAGAATAAACATCTAGCTAAGTGCTTAAAATATTAGTTTATTATGTGATCGGCTTGGGACTAGATCAGGCTGGTTATATATGATTAACTATGATTCTTGTAGGTCAGGCTAACCATATGGTTAGCTATGATGCATGTAGTGGTCAGGTTAATCATATATAACAGCTATGATGCATGTAAGATGGTCAGGCCGCACCCAACGTGAGAAGTGGGGTGAGCTATGATGCATGTAAAGGATTTGGATATGATCACATAATCTACTAATAGTTCCCTATCCCCCAGCTAGCACGATGGATTCCAATCACGACTCCTCATGATGGGGATCTAGGGTGCTAACTCGTGTATCCATAGTGTCGGAATCAAGTATGTAATACAACTGCATTATAGAAATAATCAACAATGAAAACTGTCAGAGAATGTACTCGCCTGTGGTACTGAGCAAGGTGTGAGGGTCGATGTCCAAGATGAAATCACAGTCACCTAAAATATCAAATATCCATATCAAAAAGTGTTTGAAATATTACATGCATACCTAATTCTATGATAGGTACAGGGTCATTTCTAGGTCTTTGGTGAGCTGTCTATGCCATACTTAACCATACTAGTCATTGCCAACCATATTAACTACTGCTAATATATATATATAATACTTATAGAGATTTCTACTCAATTAACATTATACACCTAGCTAATTAGCAATAGCTAGGCTATCAATCCAATGCCTGAGACCTTGCCCTTCCCTGATTCCTAACTGCACAGTGATCCTCCAGTGGATACTAGGATACTGCCACTGTGCAGTCAAGCTCCTATTTACCCTTGCTCTACTGCACTACTACATGCCTACCCCATACTCTGGACTGATTTACTGAGTATCAGTGCATCCTACTATTTCTGAAACCCACAGACACCTAGTATCAGATATCATAAATATCTAATTGGCCAAGGAGACCAAGATAACTAACTAAGGAATCATTCATAATTCACAATCTGAATGGTTCAGACTACACCTGCATTCCCTAAACTCTAAGACAAGCATATAGCTACTGGCAGGGTCAAACCAACAGTTTGAAGTTGTCCAAACTTACACAGTATCAGGAACTTAGCACTCAATCAAAATTCCCTCAATTTACTCACTGATCTTAACCTCACTGCACACCACACTATAGCACACACACACTCAGCTACTGACACACTCTCAGGCACACACACAGGAACATACACAGGTATTCCCACAGGTAGGTACCTAACACTCAGGTACACACAGATTTCTGGGACACTTGGATACTGATATGCTACACCAACTGCTCACACTCACTGGAAGTGGTTCCTGACTAAACTCCCCTACTGAACTAAGATACACTTACTGATTTTAGCTAGGCTCATACTCTCACTCTCCCCAGGTACTGATACCTACAGACACTCACTGTACAGAATTTACACTCACACACACACTGGGGTTCACTCAACATTCCCACCTAGACACTGGGTGCTGATACATCTACACACTGTTCTAACTGACACACACACACAAGTTTCATGATACACAGACACTCATAGTTACTGGTTCCTCACCACACACAGGTACAGTTTACTCACAAAATACACAGGCACTCATCTCACACTTCTCTGATACACACACTGTCACAAGCCCTAACACACTGATTTAAACATTGAAACACACAGGTACTAACATAGGTTCATAGTCTGATACTCAGATATTACACACACACACAGTGCTGAATACACACAGCTACACTAACACATCCCTGAAACCCAATCTCAGGCACACACTGACACAAAATACTGATACACTAGTTTCACATAGGAACACTCATAAACTGCACACACACAGGTAAGCATATAGGCAGACACACACTCTCAGGAACACACACAGCTACACTAGGTTCTATGATACACATTAACACACAGGCTTCACTCATACTTCACTACTATCTAACTGACACACATGATAATCTAACCAATACCCACAAGTACTCACACCCTAGGAAATACACAGAAAACTGATACTCTATACAGCCCCTAACTCACTCTCCATATCTGATACACAATTGCACATACAAAAATTACACACTACTCACACTTATACTAACCCGAGTATCAGGACCCCCAATTCACCCTGCACACAGGTACATCACAAGACCCGACTGCTCACACCCACAGCACACATGTGCATGTCCTCTCAGAATTACACACAGCCATAGCACAAGAAATTATATTATCTATATAGATCGATAAATCAAACATGCATAAATTCTAATACCTTAGATAGATAAATTCTTAATGGACATTTCATCAAGCACTTAGGGTGCTGGAAACGAACCAAAACACAAAACCCCTAAAAACTCAAATGAAACCCCTAAAATGATATCTGAATCTTCTCGTTGGAGGATGAAATCAGTCTACATGAAATCCCTAGGTTTAGGGTTCACAAAAATGGGGGAAAACCAACGTATGAACACAAAACCCTAACCAAAACCCTAAAACGAGATCTAACAGCAAGGGGTTTCCTAAAGGGGTAATAATCAACAGAAAAATAGCATATAATGAATTAAAAATAAGGTTTTACCTATAGAGATGGTTTCTCCAATGGAAGTTCTTCTTCCCCAAGGTTTCTTGACCCAAGTTCCTTGCTTCCCTTGCTTTGGAGGAGGAAGATGGAATCCTAGGGCTTAAATTCCGAATTTGGGGTGAGGGAGATGGCTTTCTTGATGGAGGCTAGGGTTTCTTCTTTCTACATGAAGAAAAGAGGGTTCCCTTTTATATTAAAACTAGGTTAGGGTTTCTAATGCACAGTTTTAGGTTAAACCCCCAGGTTAGGTCATATATAACCTAATTAACTAAGGTTTAGTCAGTCTAGGGTTTGAGGTCCAAACCTAGAGTTTGAGTTCTAGGGTTTCTCTAGAACTGGGTTTTCAAATTAGGGTTTAGTCATTAGGGTTTGTCCTAATGCGTTCTAGGGTTTAACCTAAACCAAAAACCACTAACAATATATAAATAGTTTATAAAACTCAGCAGATAAATTAAACACATAATTATTCAAATAGTAAAATTACACAAATGCCCTTATTTGGAATTATGGTAGTGACAGACTATTAGTCTAGATGCACAAGTTTAAGCTATTTATGCAGTTTTATCTATTTATAAGCGGTCAATAAAACATGTTCAAGCAATCTAGCTCTTTTAACAAGTAACAAGCAAGAACAATTCTATAAATCTAGCATACAATTCTATCTCTTTAGTACGATAGCGAACATGCAAGAAATCTAATATTAAAGCATGTATAGTAGTTATTCCACTCTCTCTCAAGACAAGCATGTAGTTCTGTTCTTGTTTAGCATTCGATGGAAACATATGAACTTCTTTTACTCTTGTTTATTAGTATGGCAGCGGTACATTCGATAGTTGTGTCCATTTAGCTAAGCATGCAATGTTTCTATCTCTAACTAGCATGGCAATGGTTCTATGTCTTTTCTGACAAGCATATAATTTCTCTAGTTAGAAAAGCAGATTCTTTTCAATGACAAGCTATACGATTTCTCGTATTGGCATGCAGAGTCAGGTTCTATCGTTCTTCTTATAAAACTATCTTCTTAGAACAAGCATTCAAAAACTCAGATTCATTATTAAGGCATGCAAGAATCAGAGAATAAAGTTCTGCCCACTCACTTAGATCAATCATCTTGTGGTTCGATCGAAAACTCCCCGAGAATTCTTCCACTCGATCAAGCAAATTGATATCACTTGTACATGACACTACATACTTACCCACCAATAAAAAGTTTTATCCTCGAAACTTCAAGGACAAACTTTCGATATCCAGAGCAGTGATAGTCCTCATCCCTCACCATCCTCAATCAAAAACTCTAGCAATCAGAACTCCCTATAAAACTCTAGCCATCAAAAATCAGAAATTATATCTCAAGCAATAAAACAAATCCAGAAAACTTTTGTCGGCAACTTTGAGAATATCTATGGACTTATTATATGGAATGCTCATTGTAGCACAATATCGGGCACATCTCAGAGTCGAAGGCAACAAAATAGGCAAAGAATCGGGTTGCTCTGATACCATTATGTCACGCCCCGATCCCGCAGAAGGGCTGTTCGTCCTCGCTTGGGTCCTTGCGGGACCGATCATCCTCCCTTGGTCGTAATACCGTGCAAGTCTAAACTGCACTTGCACAAGGCCAAAGCTTTGAACAAGGGAAAGTAAGCTATTCAAGACAGGAACATCCGCATAATATTGTAGAAAAGTAAAGAACACAATGGCATATGAAAATAATCTCTTTATTGATAATCAAGATGTGTTACAAGCGGCGCTTGGCTAAGATTATAAATCGCACAAGCTCTCTCTCGAATACAATAACATCATTCTATACATTACATCCCTTTATACAAAAGCAGCTAAAAGCAAAACTCGATACGACTTAAGGCATCGACTCCATATTTTTGATTCATGGGGATGAGGCACGGCTATCGCTTCCTCGGACGATCCAACACATGCAAACAAGCAAACTGTTGGTGGGTCAGCACTTTGGAGAAAGTACTAGTGAGTATAAAATTAACGAACAGAAGCAATACTCCCTGAAACCCATACTAAGTACGCATGTGGCAAAATATTACATTACTAGTGATCTTGCTACTTTTTTCTAGATTCATTTCATGTAGCACAAGATTATTGTCAGATTACATATTTTCAAAAACATAGCTTCTAGAAATAGTTTTCATATTCAATACACACAAGCAAGCTATTGAGACAGTGTTCTATCGTGCAGTGCACATCATGTATCATGAGCCATATTTGATCTCTAGTGGACTGTTCATCTCAAATCAAGACAAGTTCAAGTGGACTATACAATTCAATTCAAAGGGGCAGTAGCATATTCAATGTAAAATAGATGTACTATATTTAGCATTTTGACTAGAAACATAAGAAAATACAAGTGACCACTTATTCAGTGATCCTTACCCATAGTCGAGCGGTTATCCCTGCAGCAGACATACAAGTAAGCAATAATTTGTATAAACATATACGTATAAGGTTCTAAGAAGGCTTGCCTAGCTTGCGCCCAAACTACATGATGGTCCCCTCCACGGGATTAGCAAGTGGGATGTATAAGCCCATCTTACTAATGACAGATCGACTTGTAACCTCTGTATCCTGAAATTCATGCTTAAATATTGTTATTAGGTTGATTTGGGACTATTGGGATTTTTTATAATTTTTAGCTAATTAAAAACTAGTAACCCTAATTTCCTAATACTTTCAAGAATTTATTTTAGGGACAAACTTAATTAAAAATATCCCAAACCTTTGATTATAGGTTCTAAATAATAAAATATATTTTTTAGAATTTTTTGGGAATTGTCTGAGTATTTTTAGTATTTATTGGGAGTAATTAGGCTAATAACTAATTTTTAGGATTTGTAAAATTTATTGTGCAAGCCCAGGAATATAGAATAGACCCATGTTATTTTCTATGGTTTATAATATTATTATATATTTTCTGGAATTATTTTAGAATTTTGAAATAATTTTAGTATTTATTTTTAGTTATATGGGTAAAACTAATGTTTAGAGCTTCTCCTAATTATAGTAGAAAACCTATGAATATAAAATTATCCCAAATATTTTTCTAAGGTTTTTAGTTTCAAAATATATTTTCTGTAATTTTTCCAGATTTTTATGATTATTTTTAATGTTTATTTTGAGTTATTTAGATTTAAAATGACTTAAATAATATTTTGATAAAGGCAAATCAAAAATAGATAATATAAATAAAACCATCCAATCAGATTTTGACATGTGTCAGCCTATAGATATCCATTCAGCCGCAGGTACATCTATATATATATATAATATAATAACCCCAATTATCCATTATTTTAGAGAGAGAGATTTAGGAGAATTATCATCTAGGGTTCCTTCATCTTCCACAAGCCATTGCGCATAGCTCCGGACTCCAAACGAGACCTAATTTCTTGTGTTAGAAAGATATTGAGGTTAAATTTCTGATTATATAAATTTTTTTACGAAATTATGAGTATTAAATTCTGGAAAATTCGTAGAACACAGCATGTCCGAAAATAGACGCGTTTTGATATTTTCGTGATTCCGGGAGAACTAGGAATCGGAATCATGAACCGTTTAAAGTTTCGAAAATTTAATGTCGAGTTCATTGACATATTTTTTTTCCAAAATTTAATTCAAATTATTTATATACTGTTAATTCAGTAGAACTTCTAGGTTAGAATTTAACTATCGTTGCACGATACGAAACTTGTATGTGCCATAATTTCCAAACGAATTTGAATTCGGATGAGCCGTAAATTCTAGTATATTTTTGACGCTAAAATCTATAGGAAATCATGCATGAAAGTCGAGTTTGTGTCGGTTGACTTTTTGGTCAACAGATTGCCTCGATTTGCGTGCCATGAGTCTCGACTTGATAAAATTAAGTTTCTATGGACAAAATTTATGAATTAACCTAAAAATTAGAATAATAAGATTAAAATAGGATTTTAGAGTAATTATTCCAGAATTAAATAAATTAAAATAAATTATCTTTTGACATGGTAAAATTGTAATACATAGGCTATTTGGACTGTGACTTGGACTCTGATTTATACCAGCAGCAGGACCCTAGACGAGTACATTCTCTGATAATTTTCGTTATTTGATAATTTCTATAATTCAAGTATTTAGAAATGTTACATCTGATTCTTGACACAGTGCTACACGGACTAGTATATAGATTAGATATTTAGTCATGAGATGTTACATTGGTTATCGTATTGACATTGTATACGACATTGATATTAGATATTGTACATGATATATTAGAAATTGTTCGTGTAGTGACGTGTCATGGTTGGATCCACAGTACTAGTTGGGGCGGGGAAATTGCTAGTGAGAGATGTGATCAAAATACCTATCGTACAAGTGTAGACATTGAGCAGTGTTAATCATACACCTCATGTATGATTAGCCAGGCCATGTAGTCATCGAACAAGTTTCCAAGCCGATCACATTTCGAAACTATGATTTCAAACACTTAGAATAGTTACAGTTCTCTATTTTAGTTCATATACTACATCACCCGTATATGATATTGTACCTCGTTTTCTTCATTTCATATATGCACTGACTGTACCATATTGCCTATATTGCCTATCTCTTTATTTTGCCATTGCATTTATTTATTGCCTTCTCTCAGTATATAGCATCATCTATTTATTGTTTTATAGTCCTTATCAATTAATTGGAACTGTTATTTGAGATGTACTTTGCTCCATCCTGACTGGAAATATTTTTCCGGACTGCGCCTTAGAGGACTGGTGTCCGACATATTATGGACCACAGGGAGAGTAGCTGCAAACTTGGAATTTGTAGCAGGAGTGATTCCCGGGAGGTCTAGTCGGGATTACTAGTTATTCAGTTAGTTTTTTTTAGCAGTTTTGTTACCGGATTTGTCTCCGGCATATTTAGTTGAGACTTGGATATTATTGTTGAGTTAGATTATTCTATTTTAGACACGTGTTGCATTTTGATTTATTTATTCTTTGATATCTTATCATGCTTTAGTTTATGTGATTGAGTATATTCCGTATTATATGGTGATATCTGTGTATCCTTATGGAGTTGGATGCTCGTGTGAGATTGTTTAGATAGTATCATGACCTAGACAGCGTTCTACCGCCGATGCTGCGGCGTAGGCTGGACGTACCCACGCACTCGTGCCCCTATAATCGGGTGCGGGTCGTGACACATTTTTAGTGGTGGCCCGTGCAGGTCAGACTTCGCAATCAGAGCGATGTCGTGGTAGTGCGGCGTCTTAGTTGTACTACTGCGTACCTGCGATAGGATATAGGACATAGCATACTAGGATGAGAGCGAATACTCAATCACAACTAGGAACATTCCAATCTATTTATCTTGTTATCCTTATTCCTCATGAATATTGCTTCCTTTAGAATTTTTATTGTCCTTCCTTGATGATATAGTATCTATTGCCTTGATTGATTCTTTAGTACCGTAGTTTATTTTCATGATTTTCTTGTTAGAATGTAGTTAATAGTATACCCAGACAGAGACTGCAATACCATGACAAAAGTGACCATAACCATACATATTTTTCTTAGATTGCATGTTGTATGATTGTAGGTAGATTTCTCTTTGACTTTGATTGTTGAGGATTTGACTGTAGTAAAGATTAACGAAGAGGTTATGACTTGACAATGAGAGACAAGGTACCATAAATTTCGAGGAAAAATATTAAATTAAATAAAGAGTTAGGAATTTAATATGGCAGAATTGACGATTTTGTTAAATCATTAATTTTTATGAAGATTATGAAATAATTAAAATTATCATTGAACTTTGAGGAATTTTAGAAGGCTATCAATATATTTATTGGACTGCAAGTTATGAACTTATAATTTGAATATCGTGTTGGAGGTTTCATAAGTATTACATCGTTGAGTATTGTGGAAAAAAAATTGAGGAATAAGAACACAAATGGATTAGGGTTGAATTCAAAATTTTGGATGAGATTCAATTTTATAAATATACAATGATCGGATTTCAATTAGAGGATTGAATATTAAATTCTTGTATTCGTTATTAACTTAAAATTTTGGAGGAGATTATGATAAGAATGGAATTTGATTTTATATTTGAAGATTTTTAGGGATATGATATTTATAGAATTTTGAGAAATATTGTGAACTAACAATGTGGATTAGTTCATGGTTATATGATTTGATGAATTCAATTTTGATGATAATAAATAAATAAAAAAATTGAGGATTTTAAATTTCGAGGACGAAATTTTTTTAAGGTGAGTAGACTTGTAACCTCTGTATCCTGAAAATCATTCTTAAATGTTGTTATTAGGTTGATTTGGGACTATTGGAATTTTTTCATAATTTTTAGCTAATTAAAAACGAGTAACCCTAATTTTTTAGTATTTCAAGAATTTATTTTAGGGAAAAACTTAATTAAAAATATCCCAAAACTTTTATTTTAGGTTCTAAATAATAAAATATATTTTCTAGAATTTTTTGAGAATTTTCTGAGTATTTTTAGTATTTATTGGGAGTAATTAGGCTAATAACTAATTTTTAGGATTTGTAGAATTTATTGTGCAAGCCCAGGAATATAGAATAGACCCGCGTTATTTTCTAGGATTTATAATATTATTATATATTTTCTGGAATTATTTCAAAATTTTTGGAATAACTTTAGTATTTATTTTTAGTTATATGGGTAAAACTAATGTTTAGAGCTTCTCCTAATTATAGTAGAAAATCTATGAATATAAAATTGTCCCAAATATTTTTCTAAGGTTTTTAGTTTCAAAATATATTTTATGTAATTTTTTCAGATTTTTATGATTATTTTTAATGTTTATTTTGAGTTATTTAGATTTAAAATGACTTAAATAATGTTTTGATAAAGGCAAATCAAAAATAGATAATATGAATAAAACCATCCAATCAGATTCTGACACGTGTCAGCCTGTAGATATCCATTTAGCCGCAGGTACATCTATATATATATATAATATAATAACCCCAATTATTCCATTATTTTATAGAGAGAGATATTTGGGAGAATTATCATCTATGGTTCCTTCATCTTCCATAAGCCATTGCGCATAGCTTCGGACTCCAAACGAGGCCTAGTTTCTTGCGTTAGAAAGATATTGAGGTTAGTTTTCTGAATATATAATTTTTTTTTACGAAATTATGAGTATTAAATTCTGGAAAATTCGTAGAACACAACATTTCTGAAAATAGACGCGTTTTGATGTTTTCGCGATTCCGGGAGAACCAGTAATCAGAATCATGAACCGTTTAAAGTTTCGAAAAGCTAATGTCGAGTTCATTGACATATTTTTTTCCAGAATTTATTTCGAAGTATTTTATACTTTTTATTCTGTAGAACTTCTAGGTTAGAATTTAACTATCGTTGCACGATACGAAACTTGTATGTGCCATAATTTTCAAACGAATTTGAATTCGGGTGAGCCATAAATTCCAGCATATTTTTGACGCTAAAATCTACAGAAAATCATGCATGAAAGTTGAGTTTGTGTGGTTAACTTTTTGGTCAACAGATCGCCTCGATTTGCGTGCCATGAGTCTCGACTTGATAAAATTAAGTTTCTAGGGACAAAATTTAGGAATTAACCTAAAAATCAGAATAATAAGATTAAAATAGGATTTTAGAGTAATTATTCTAGAATTAAATAAATTATCTTTTGACATGGTAAAATTGTAATACATAGGCTATTTGGACTGTGACTTGGACTCGGATTCATACCAGCAGCAGGACCCCAGGCGAGTACATTCTCTGATAATTTTCATTATTTGATAATTTCTATAATTCAAGTATTTAGAAATATTACATCTGATTCTTGACACAATGCTACATGGACTAGTATATAGATTAGATCTTTAGTCATGAGATGTTACATTGGTTGTCATATTGACATAGTACACGATATTGATATTAGATATTGTACATGATATATTGGACATTGATCGTGTAGTAATATGTCATGGTTGGATCCACAGTACTAGTTGGGGGCGGGGAAATTGCTAGTGAGAGATGTGATCAAAATACCTATCGTACAAGTGTAGACATTGAACAGTGTTAATCATACACCTCAGGTATGATTAGCCAGGACATATAGTCATCGAACAAGTTCCCAAGTCGATCATATTTCGAAACTACGATTTCAAACACTTAGAATAGTTACAGTTCTCTATTTTAGTTCATATACTACATCACCCGTATATGATATTGTACCTCGTTCTCTTTATTTCATATATGCACTGACTGTACCATATTGTCTATATTGCCTATCTCTTTATTTTGCCATTGCATTTATTTATTGCCTTCTCTCAGTATATAGCATCATCTATTTATTGTTTTATAGTCCTTATCAATTAATTGGAACTGTTATTTGAGATGTACTTTGCTCCATTCTGACTAAAAATATTTTTCCAGACTGCGCCTTAGAGGACTGGTGTCCGACATATTATGGACCACATGGAGAGTAGCTGCAAACTTGGACTTTGTAGTAGGAGTGATTCCCGGTAGGTCTAGTCGGGATCACTAGTTATTTAGTTAGTTTCTTTTAGCAGTTTTGTTACCGGATTTGTCTACGGCATATTTAGTTGAGACTTGGATATTATTGTTGAGTTAGATTATTCTATTTTAGACTCGTGTTGCATTTTGATTTATTTATTCTTCGATATCTTCTCGTGCTTTAGTTTATGTGATTGAGTATATTCCGTATTATATGGTGATATCTGTGTATCCTTATGGAGTTGGATGCTTGTGTGAGATTGTTTAGATAGTTTTATGACCTAGACAACGTTCTACCGCCGATGCTGCAGCGTAGGCTGGACGTACCCACGCACCTGTGCCCCTATAATTGGGTGCGGGTCGTGACACGGCTAATAGCTGCTGAAACAAATGGTTGCTATACACTAAAATACGCTCAAAATATCAGCCGGGACACATGGTTCAGCACTACACTAAAAGTCATACCCATCCGTAAATAAGGACTTGTAGCCTTAGGGTTTTCCAGATCTCTCCCAGGCCGAATGATCCCCAGTGCCCTAGGAACTGCTCGAGAGATAAACCTTGTGCACAAGTTGTCAGACCGATGCATGAGTACACTTTTATCAGATAAATACCATATGATGCACATGATCCACAACAAGCAAGCAAGCATATCTATCAAGCTATAGAGCCAGAGCTCTCAATACTCTTGCCTAATAGCCATACCCTCACATAAATAAGGACTTCAAGCCTCAGGGCAGACTATTAGTTTAGATGCAAAAGTTCAAGCTATTCATGCAGTTCTATCTCTTTACAAGTGATCAATGAAACATGTTCAAGCAATCTAGCTCTTTTAACAAGTAACAAGCAAGAACAATTCTATAAATCTAGCATGTAATTTTATCTCTTTAGTGCGATAGAGAATAGGCAAGCAATCTATTATTAAAGCAAGCATAGTAGTTATTCCATTATCTCTCAAGACAAGCATGTAGTTCTATTCTTGTTTAGTATTCGATGGAAACATATGAACTTCTTTTACTCTTATTTATTAGCATGACAGCAGTTCGTTCGATAGAGCATGTAATGTTTCTATCTCTAATTGACATGGCAATAGTTTTATCTCTTTTCAGACAAGCATATAAGTTCTCTAGTTAGGCAAGAAGATTCGTTTCAATGACCAGCTATACGAGTTCTTTTATTAGCATGCAGAGTTAGGTTCTATCATTCTTCTTCTGAAACTATCTTCTTAGAATAAGCATTCAAAAACTCAGATTCATTATTAAGGCGTGCAAAAATCAAAGAATGAAGTTCTGCCCACTCACTTAGATCAATCGTCTTGTGGTTCGATCGGAAACTCTCCAAGAAGACTTTCACTCGAGCAAGCAAAGCGATATCACTTGTACATAGTGCCTACGCGAAGCGGGATACTACAAGGTATTCCACCAGTACCTTGACAAGTTTGTTGTGGTGTTCATCGATGAAATACTCATATACTCGAAGACACCAGAGGAGCACGAGGAGCATCCGTGGATTGTGTTGGATGTGCTGAGGAAGAAGAAGTTGTATTAGAATTTGTCAAAGTGTGAGTTCTTTATAGACAAGGTGGAGTTATTAGGACACGTTTTGACGGGTGATGGTATTTCAGTGGATCAGAAGAAGATTGCAGCAGTAAAATCTTGGAAAATCCTAAGTTCAGTCGCAGAGATTAGAAGTTTCTTGGGTCTAGCAGGCTACTACAAAAAGTTTGTGCAAGATTTTTCAAGGATTGCTGAGCCGATGACTAGACTCACCAGGAATAACGCAGAGTTTGTTTAGACAGAGGGGTGTCAGGTTGCTTTTGAAGAATTGATGACAAGCTTGACGTCTGCTCCTATTTTGATGTTGCAATCAGGGTCTGGAGGTTTCTCTATCTATAATGATGCATGGAGGAAAGTGTTGGGTTGTGTTATTCAGCAGAATGGGAAAGTGATTGCCTATGCATCCAGGCAGTTGCGTCATCATGAGATAAACTATCCTACCCATGATTTGGAGTTGGCAGCAGTCATCTTTGTCTTGAATTTGTGGAAATACTATTTGTACCGAGAGCATATGGAGATCTTCATAGACCACAAGAGCTTGAAGTACGTTTTTACTCAGAAGGAGTTGAACATGAGGCAGCGTTGGTGGCTGGAAATGATAAAGGATTTTGATATATCCTTACAGTATCATCCGGGAAAAGCCAATATAGTTGTCGATGCCTTGATCAGGTATCCGGTAGCTATATTTTTGATGCATGACCAATTTTTTTTGGAGGATTTAGAAAGCTTGGGAATTGAGGTGATAGTCCCTGGTTTTGCCATGCAGATGTGGAGCTGGCAGATACACTTAGTGTTGATGGACAGGATTAAGGCAGCCCGGTATGAGGATGTATCTCTGAGGAGCATCAAAGCTCATGTGAGAGCAGGATTGGAGGATAATTTTACCATTGCTGATTCTTTGCGGCATGGTGCTAGATTATATGTGCCTAGTGGGGAGCTGCGTGAGAAGGTGTTGCAGGAAGCGCATCGCTCTCAGTATCCATGCATCCCGATGCCAACAAGATATATTAGGATATACGAGAGAGTGTGTGGTGGTATGGCATGAAGAAGGAGGTGGCATAATTTTTATCCAGATACTTAGTGTGCCAGCAAGTGAAAGCCGAGAGACAGAGGCCAGGTGGATTACTTCAGCCATTATCCATTCCAGAGTGGAAGTGGGAGCACATTACTATGGATTTTGTGTACAGACTTCCACGATCTCCAGGAGAGAAAGACATAATTTAGGTCATCGTTGACAGGTTGACCAATTTGGCCCACTTTTTATCTTTCAAGGTGGGTTTGTCTACGAAGAAGCTGGCAAAGATGTATGTGACGCAGATCGTCAGCATACATGGGGTTCCCTTCAGCATACTCTCGGATCTGGATAGGCGTTTCACTTCTCATTTCTGGAGGAGTTTGCAGGCAAGTTTGGACACCCAACTCAAGTTCAGTAATGCATATCATCCCCAGACGGATGGGCAGTCATAGAGGACCATTCTTGTGTACTAGATTTTGAGGGATCTTGGGAGGACCACCTCCATTTGGTAGAGTTTGCTTACAACAATATCTACCAGGCTAGTATAGAGATATCACCATTTAAGGTTCTGTATGGTCGGAGATATCGTACTCCCTTGTCATGGGACAATGTTAGATAGAGATCTTTGCTAGGGCCCGAGATGGTTGTGGATGCAACAGTTATGTCACGCCCCAGTCCCAAAATATGTAGGACTAGGATACGTAATCGTGCCAGCCGCCCGTATATATGGCCACTCCAATATATGGAAACCATATATACGTGCGTACGCTGTATAATGAACAATAGTTCACCAGTGGTATAGTTAATCACAAGTCACAGGGTAATATCTAAATCTCATCCACAGAAATCACATAGACATGAATAACCAATAACTAGGTAACTAAATCTCAACAGTAAATAACTAAAGAATGACAGTCGGATGGAAACAAATCCACTGCCGATATGGAATATAAAAGGAACCAGAATACACACCATAAAAGATCAACATCTGACAATCCCGAGGCTCGAAGAGAAGACCTCCTCGGAAAATATATAACCTGTCCGGATCTGTGCTCCTGCGAGTACTCAAGAACATATACACCTGGCAGGGGACCAGGTCCTCAGAGGGACATAGCAAGATACAGAAAAATGACATACCATAATGTAAATACTGAATAAATAAAGGGGTGTGCTAACCATCTAAGTGAATGCAATTTAAAGACCTTGTAGTACGCATGGGAATGTGTGGCTAGACATATGCTGACGTAATTCACCAATCGTCGGGACTGGCTAGTATATGTGTCATATGCCCCCGACTCAGGGAACTCTGCAATCGTCCATCTCCGAGGAGCATGGATCGAAGGATAAAAGACTCAAGGAGGGGGTGTCCCATACGCCTACTAAGTGTCTTTCCCGCCCAATGTAGATATACAAGTCGTGAAAACGACGTGGACATCTCAACTATAATGCAAGTCTCAATAAAATAAACAACTGAGCTAAATACCGCTACACGTGTTGCTCACACTGATGGCCAGTCGCGCATGAGGCACGCGTCCCTACATGTACTCACTCTGTGACGTGTAATGATACGTGTCAAGGCCTGAGAAGTTATATCAATAACTTCACAACTTTAGGTGGGTCTACTAGACACTAGGTCAGACACAAGTCCTAACGTCAACGCCATCGTTGACTGCACCCGAGTCTGCTCGGACGCGCACATTTATATAATATTAAAATAAATAGACATGTAACTAACAATAACTGAATTTAAACAGTACAATAAGGCAAGGTATACTTGCCTGGCAAGAGAGCTGTAAACGTAATATCCAGATGTCAAATACCAAGTGTCAGAACTATGGCCTCAGAATAAAGTCTCCGAATGCTGAAATAAACATCACTAACAGTCTCAGAAAATATCAAATAGCTAGAAACGCCTGTCCTTAAGTCCAATTTGGACACAGGGGCAAAAATGACAGTTTTCAGTCAAAGCGGGGTCCACATGTGGGCCGCTTTGCACCGAAAAACGTGTCAGGGTCAAAGGTCTCCAAATTCGCCAAACTTAGTGTCAACAAGTCCAGAACGATGATACGAACCCAACGAAACTTGCAGAATTGGATTTCGGTGAGCCGATCACAAAATCGCCCGTTAAGTGGAGCCGGTGGGGCCCACGATACGCGATTTTGTCAACGTTCTCAGAATCGAACCAAACTTGGCTCACAGGACCAGCGTATTGCTACGAGTCCGATGGCGCAAGTTTCGTCTCGATCCGACGTGTGTACACAAAGTTGCAGCGTGTTCCAGAACTGACGGATACGGGACGGTGTCGGCGGATACGTGTTGATTCCGGTGTGCACGCACATCCAAATCAACTTCTCCGAATTCCTACACGTCCGTATCAACGTCGCACACGTTTTGGTAAAGACCGCGTGCGACCAAGTCGTCCCGTTTGGCGGGGCGTACCCAGTTCCGGGGTGATTCGGGTCGTTGTTTTTCCTGTATTTGGATCGCGTGCCGCGATCGCCACAGGACGCGATGCTCCGAGCGGGTTGCACGGGCACCGAGGTGGTTACATAGTCTACACGACGCAACTGACAGAATTGAAATCGGAATTAAGAGGAGAGAGATAAATATACCTGAACAGGGCTTCAAAAACGGCATTTCTCGTGTCCGAGCCGACACGACACGTGTCCGAGTCGGATCCCACCTAGGGTTAGGGTTTCGGCTGCTGGGGACGTCGCCGGAGGATGGCGAGGGCAGGCCGGAGGCGGCGCGACGGCGACCGGGTCGAGGCTGGCCGGGGCTCGGCGGAGCTCTGGCCCGCTGCTGCTGCTTCTCGAGGAGGCCGCTGCGTCGGGGAAGAAGGAGGAGGAGATGGCCGAGGGGTCGGGGGGGGGAAAAAAGTCGGCCAGGGGACGGAGCTCGCCGGCCGGGGAGGATGGAGAAGCTGGGGAGGAGGAGCTCGCCGGCGGTCGGCTCCGGCCGAGGAGACTCGGGGGAGAGGAGAGAGGAGTCAGCGAGAGGGGAGAGGAGGAGGAGCTGGCGATGGTGGTGGTGGCGGCCGGTGATGGGGGAGGCGGTCGGCGCCGGCGAGGCTGGCGGAGGCGGCCGCCGCGGGGAGGGGAGTGGCTGGGAGGGAGAGAGGGAAGGAAGAGCTAGGGAGAGAGAGAGCGGGGAGGAGAGAGAGCCAGGGAGGGGACGGAGCTCGCCGCGGGGAGGGGAGGGCGCCGCCGGCCGGGGGGGGGGGGTCGCCGCCGGCCAGGGAGGGGTTCGGCTGCGGGGGAGGGGAGGGATAGATTTTTAGGTTTTTCTTTTTTTTTTCTTTTTCTTTTTCTTTTAGTTTTTATTTATAAAGAAATATATTAATTAAATAAGTAAATATCTATAGATATTTACGAGATATTTGTAGGATATTTTCGGGATATTTTCGGGATCTTTTCGGGTGGGTCCCGTCTCCAAATGGACGGCGCAGGTTCACCGGCCAATGAGGGGGTGACACCTCGCACTACAATTTGCAGGAAAGTCCTTACAATTTCATAAATTGCATAATTGTCCTATTTTTGGGTAATTGCGCAATTACGAAATTGTCTGGAAAAACACCCGATTCCTGAAAATTCTAAAATTCACAGAATTGAGGGAAATAGCTATGTGAGGGTCCCGAGGGGGTGGGGGTGAGTCTGGGCAGGGACTGGGCCTGGTTTCTGGGTGATACGGGTCACCGTATTTATTAATTAATAAATACTGCGCACGGTGTTCTCTAATTATTTAGAGGCAGTTAGGGTCATAATTTTTCTACGGTGTCAATATACTAAATGTAGTATACTCAGTGTAGAAAATTATCGTATTTTTGTTTGGGCAAAACAGGTGCATGTTGGGCCTCAAATCTCTAGGGGTACAGAGGTGGTTAAAGAGCAGAAAATTAAATAGGAAATAAATACGGTCTTTTGTAACGATATTTGTGCGTCTCAAACGAGGCTCAAAATAAAGCATTTGGGAGTTGCACAAAATTCAGAAAAATAATCTGGCATGTCTATGACAGGTATGCGAATTTTGTTTGGGGATAACAGTCAAGGTAAAGCTCCAAATAATTCGATGATGGACAGGTGCACAAGTCAATAGGATATGTAGGCAAAATAAATTAAAATATTGTCACAAATCCTAAATTGTTAAAATAATCCTAAAAATACTGAAATCTGGTCGAGGGGGTTTACAATCTATCCAACTTATAAAAATTTCGTCCTCGAAATTAAACTAAGCCACGGTAGAAGTCAAAGGCGGCATAAGATATAATTTAACAAAGTAATTTATATCTTGGTTTACGAATAGGTTCGAAAAAAAACGTTTACGCATGTCGTTCACACGCTCCTAAGTAGATTCTCCTGGCGCGCCATGCTTTCATGCCACACGTACCAAGGGAATAGGCTAATTCCTCAACACTTTTTCTCGATAATCAAGGAGTCCTACGGGTTGCTCTTGATACGACACGCTCGGCCTAATGGCGATCTACGAATGGTTGAGAACCTGACTGCTGTCTGTCACATATCGCCTGAGTTGCGATACGTGGAATACATCAGGTACTCTCTCAAGGGAAGGTGGTAGCGCAAGTTGATATGCCACTACTCCCACTCTTTCTAGCACGTAAATGGTCCAATATACCTTTGCCTCAACTTGCTGCGTCCTCCGAATCGAATGGTGTCTCTAGTAGGTGATATCCTCAAGATGACATGATCGTCCTTTTTGAATTCCAAGGGATGATGATGACGGTTTGCCTACTACTGTTGTCTGTCTTGCACTGCTCGCAAGGGTCCTTGTATTACTTAACTGCCTTTACTGCGTTGACTACCAACTCTGGTCACGTGAATCCTTGTCTGGTACAATGCTGATTGGTATGCCATGCAATCTTATGATTTGTCTCACATAAGTAATGTCTCCATAGCTTCAGAGTAATTACGACGGTTGCAAGTTCCAAATTCTTCTCATGTACTCATAATTGTCCAGATGCATATACCATTACCTTGCCATCCTGTATTAATACGCATCCCAAACTTTTTCCTGATGCGTCTGTAGATCACAACCGGCTGATCCGGATGGAATAGTCAATATGGGTGTTGTAGTCAGTCGCTTCTTCAACTCCTCGAAAGCGGCTTGACACTCGTTGGTCCATAGGAATTCTTAATCCTAACTAGTCAACCTAGTCATAGGTGCTGGTATCCTTTCAGGAGTTAATCAATTGTTTATCCAGGTGAAATCCATTAGACTCCTGACAGCAAAATGATACATTCTTTATCGTAATACTTGGGTTCTGAACTTGACCCGAGTTACGAGACAAAATAAAAATTTAATGCTGTTATAAGGATGCACGTACCCGGAAAGTAGGTAGGTAGCGAAGGTCATCTAAAGGTAGCACAGTTTAAAACTGCAATCTAATCTAATAATAGGGTTTGGTAATTACCCAAGAAACAAACAGAATGGCTACAGAAATAATACACTTTCGTATTTATACTAAGTACGAGGTTTTGTCTTTCCGAAATAAGGGAAGACGGAAAATAATAGTAAAGAGTTCAAGTGGAAGGTAATAGATTAAAAGTGTGAGGATCAAGGCGTTTAAAGAATTCAATGGAAATTATCAAGGCAGTTGTGGATTGAAATCCTATTTTTAGTAATTCCTATTCACATGCTCGTATCAGTACAGTTACGTAACTGATACGATATGCTCAAACATATCTAGAGGGCAAGTACATCTGTCTACTAATCACTATATATCTCAATCCATGTAAAGTAGTTATGCGAAGGGCGAATCAAAATACACTAAGGTTGATCAGACCGTAATACACTGATTCTGAATAGACCATTGTATTAGTGGAGTGGATCAGGCCCCAATAACACATGTGTCATGAACAAGCTCGATAAAGAATAAGCTTGCAAAACTAGGCTATAATAGCATCATAAGTCAAGGTAGGATAGCAATTTTAAGTATGCTAGATTATGATGAGAAAAATTACAAATAATTCACAATCACAAAAAAATAAGACTCTACAATCTCTACAGTTATTATTCTAATTCCTTGTCTAAGTCGCTAGTTGACCTAAAAGAGGTATGGCCTTCTAAATTCTACAATCTTAATATAAACTATAGGTTGTCTGCCTAAACAGAGATTTAAGGAAGTCTGCGTAAAGTAGGGGTTCAAGATTGTCTGCGTAATGCAGGGATAAATAATTTGGCGTAACGCATGGTTTCAGAGCTATCCGCGTAAAACAGAGAAGCGTAAGGTAGAGCTTCAGAGCTGTCCGCGTAAAAAGTCTGTGCGTAACAGTCTGCGCGTAAAAGTCTGGGTGAAAGTCTGAGCGTAAAGGTTTTGCGCTAAAATCTGCGCAAAAATTAGCGGACGTAAAGTTTGTATAGAAGTCTGCCTGCGTAAAGTCTAACATTCGTCGTAGCGTAAAGTAGTACGAGAAACTTATGAGTTTGTCAGTCAAATTTTTTTGAATCCTGACATCTGACAAAAGTAATTGTACAACGATCGAGTGGTTGGTTGTGATGATGAATTTGTACGGAGTCCCAGGTTGTCGTCTAGTGACTGATTGGATACAAGTCATGCGCATGAGGTGAGACAAAATCAGATGTCCTGTCAGAAAGCTGTTTCTCTTTTGCACAGGGCTTGAGGCGTATCTCTGCGCAAGATTTGGTCAACTGGGGAAAGCTAAGGCCGTAATAATATGCTCACATTCTATCCTTAGGTTACGCCTAATCAGATTATTCTATGCTGGTTATCTAATATTCAAAAATCATCAAGTTTTCGCAGGGCAGTTACCTACGTTGCTTGCATGACGTCTCATACGCAGGATAAGGAAGACTAAGGAATCGAGGGTAGCAGTCGTCATAACTGCAGCGTAAAGGAGATGATCTTCTGCGGAATTGGTTTTTTTACGCCAACTAGGCAGTCGTTTGGTTCTTATACCAACAACGGTCAAATGGGTTTTACGCCAACAAGGGTAAAGAGTTTCTGGCGTAACACTGGGTTATCCAAACTTAAGATGGATTTTCAGTCCTAGTATTTAATCTTGGATTTCCTATTGGTTCCTCTAGACTAGGGTCAATACTATGATCAATTGTCTAACTAATCCTAGTAATATTTATACTACTCTCAAGTCATACAAAAATATGTCAAGGGATACTGGTAAATTAATCTATAGGTAGTGATGCTAGGGTTTATTAGGTAGTAGGGAAAACTAGGGTTCATTAGGTAATATGGAAGGCTAGGGTTCATTAAGTAGTCTGAACTTAATGATACGTCCATGCCCTAGTTGTGTTCTTAATAGGAATACTACTCTTAATTATCATCCTATCAACAGGGATTCCTATATTCTAGCAGGGGCTATACTCAAGGAATTATTAGGGAAGCACAGGATTCAAGCAGGATGCAATTTTGTAAGTAGAACAGACTGGAAAGAAGATAAATCATAGTCAATTATGGATGAGATTCTATCCTCTAATCCTAGGTGCAGGCTTGCTCGGTACAGTGACGTAACCGAGACAATATGCTCTGAGACGCAGGCTTGCTCGGTACAGTAACGTAACCGAGACAATATGCTCTCGACCTGCGTGGGCCACCACTAAAAACACTATCACGCCCCAGTCCCAAAATATGTAGGACTAGGATACGTAACCGTGCCAGCCGCCCGTATATATGGCCACTCCAATATATGGAAACCATATATACGTGCGTACGCTGTATAATGAACAATAGTTCACCAGTGGTATAGTTAATCACAAGTCACAGGGTAATATCTAAATCTCATCCGCAGAAATCACATAGACATGAATAACCAATAACTAGGTAACTAAATCTCAACAGTAAATAACTAAAGAATGACAGTCGGATGGAAACAAATCCACTGCCGATATGGAATATAAAAGGAACCAGAATACACACCATAAAAGATCAACATCTGACAATCCCGAGGCTCGAAGAGAAGACCTCCTCGGAAAATATATAACCTGTCCGGATCTGTGCTCCTGCGAGTACTCAAGAACATATACACCTGGCAGGGGACCAGGTCCTCAGAGGGACATAGCAAGATACAGAAAAATAACATGCCATAATGTAAATACTGAATAAATAAAGGGGTGTGCTAACCATCTAAGTGAATGCAATTTAAAGACCTTGTAGTACGCATGGGAATGTGTGGCTAGACATATGCTGACGTAATTCACCAATCGTCGGGACTGGCTAGTATATGTGTCATATGCCCCCGACTCAGGGAACTCTGCAATCGTCCATCTCCGAGGAGCATGGATCGAAGGATAAAAGACTCAAGGAGGGGGTGTCCCATACGCCTACTAAGTGTCTTTCCCGCCCAATGTAGATATACAAGTCGTGAAAACGACGTGGACATCTCAACTATAATGCAAGTCTCAATAAAATAAACAACTGAGCTAAATACCGCTACACGTGTTGCTCACACTGATGGCCAGTCGCGCATGAGGCACGCGTCCCTACATGTACTCACTCTGTGACGTGTAATGATACGTGTCAAGGCCTGAGAAGTTATATCAATAACTTCACAACTTTAGGTGGGTCTACTAGACACTAGGTCAGACACAAGTCCTAACGTCAACGCCATCGTTGACTGCACCCGAGTCTGCTCGGACGCGCACATTTATATAATATTAAAATAAATAGACATGTAACTAACAATAACTGAATTTAAACAGTACAATAAGGCAAGGTATACTTGCCTGGCAAGAGACCTGTAAACGTAATATCCAGATGTCAAATACCAAGTGTCAGAACTATGGCCTCAGAATAAAGTCTCCGAATGCTGAAATAAACATCACTAACAGTCTCAGAAAATATCAAATAGCTAGAAACGCCTGTCCTTAAGTCCAATTTGGACACAGGGGCAAAAATGACAGTTTTCAGTCAAAGCGGGGTCCACATGTGGGCCGCTTTGCACCGAAAAACGTGTCAGGGTCAAAGGTCTCCAAATTCGCCAAACTTAGTGTCAACAAGTCCAGAACGATGATACGAACCCAACGAAACTTGCAGAATTGGATTTCGGTGAGCCGATCACAAAATCGCCCGTTAAGTGGAGCCGGTGGGGCCCACGATACGCGATTTTGTCAACGTTCTCAGAATCGAACCAAACTTGGCTCACAGGACCAGCGTATTGCTACGAGTCCGATGGCGCAAGTTTCGTCTCGATCCGACGTGTGTACACAAAGTTGCAGCGTGTTCCAGAACTGACGGATACGGGACGGTGTCGGCGGATACGTGTTGATTCCGGTGTGCACGCACATCCAAATCAACTTCTTCGAATTCCTACACGTCCGTATCAACGTCGCGCACGTTTTGGTAAAGACCGCGTGCGACCAAGTCGTCCCGTTTGGCGGGGCGTACCCAGTTCCGGGGTGATTCGGGTCGTTGTTTTTCCAGTATTTGGATCGCGTGCCGCGATCGCCACAGGACGCGATGCTCCGAGCGGGTTGCACGGGCACCGAGGTGGTTACATAGTCTACACGACGCAACTGACAGAATTAAAATCGGAATTAAGAGGAGAGAGATAAATATACCTGAACAGGGCTCCAAAAATGGCGTTTCTCGTGTCCGAGCCGACACGACACGTGTCCGAGTCGGATCCCACCTAGGGTTAGGGTTTCGGCTGCTGGGGACGTCGCCGGAGGATGGCGAGGGCAGGCCGGAGGCGGCGCGACGGCGACCGGGTCGAGGCTGGCCGGGGCTCGGCGGAGCTCTGGCCCGCTGCTGCTGCTTCTCGAGGAGGCCGCTGCGTCGGGGAAGAAGGAGGAGGAGATGGCCGAGGGGTCGGGGGGGAAAAAAGTCGGCCAGGGGACGGAGCTCGCCGGCCGGGGAGGATGGAGAAGCTGGGGAGGAGGAGCTCGCCGGCGGTCGGCTCCGGCCGAGGAGACTCGGGGGAGAGGAGAGAGGAGTCAGCGAGAGGGGAGAGGAGGAGGAGCTGGCGATGGTGGTGGTGGCGGCCGGTGATGGGGGAGGCGGTCGGCGCCGGCGAGGCTGGCGGAGGCGGCCGCCGCGGGGAGGAGAGTGGCTGGGAGGGAGAGAGGGAAGGAAGAGCTAGGGAGAGAGAGAGCGGGGAGGAGAGAGAGCCAGGGAGGGGACGGAGCTCGCCGCGGGGAGGGGAGGGCGCCGCCGGCCGGGGGGGGGGGGGTCGCCGCCGGCCAGGGAGGGGTTCGGCTGCGGGGGAGGGGAGGGATAGATTTTTAGGTTTTTTTTTTTTTTTTTTTCTTTTTCTTTTAGTTTTTATTTATAAAGAAATATATTAATTAAATAAGTAAATATCTATAGATATTTACGAGATATTTGTAGGATATTTTCGGGATATTTTCGGGATCTTTTCGGGTGGGTCCCGTCTCCAAATGGACGGCGCAGGTTCACCGGCCAATGAGGGGGTGACACCTCGCACTACAATTTGCAGGAAAGTCCTTACAATTTCATAAATTGCATAATTGTCCTATTTTTGGGTAATTGCGCAATTACGAAATTGTCTGGAAAAACACCCGATTCCTGAAAATTCTAAAATTCACAGAATTGAGGGAAATAGCTATGTGAGGGTCCCGAGGGGGTGGGGGTGAGTCTGGGCAGGGACTGGGCCTGGTTTCTGGGTGATACGGGTCACCGTATTTATTAATTAATAAATACTGCGCACGGTGTTCTCTAATTATTTAGAGGCAGTTAGGGTCATAATTTTTCTACGGTGTCAATATACTAAATGTAGTATACTCAGTGTAGAAAATTATCGTATTTTTGTTTGGGCAAAACAGGTGCATGTTGGGCCTCAAATCTCTAGGGGTACAGAGGTGGTTAAAGAGCAAAAAATTAAATAGGAAATAAATACGGTCTTTTGTAACGATATTTGTGCGTCTCAAACGAGGCTCAAAATAAAGCATTTGGGAGTTGCACAAAATTCAAAAAAATAATCTGGCATGTCTATGACAGGTATGCGAATTTTGTTTGGGGATAACAGTCAAGGTAAAGCTCTAAATAATTCGGTGATGGACAGGTGCACAAGTCAATAGGATATGTAGGCAAAATAAATTAAAATATTGCCACAAATCCTAAATTGTTAAAATAATCCTAAAAATACTGAAATCTGGTCGAGGGGGTTTACAAGTTAAGGTTAATCTGATCAGAGATATACTTCGAGTGGTGCAGGACAGATAGCGACATTGGGCCGATAGCCACCGGAGACCTTTGTTGTTTTAGGTATAGTTTTAGATTTTTTTATTTTGTGCTTGATATTGGTTGTTTGTTATGGATTAAGTTTTTAAGGTTGTATTTTCTTCTAGGTTGGTGGTCTAGTATTTCTGAGGATTTCTTTGACATGAGGCACGATTTATTTTGGTGAAGGCAGAAAGTTTAGTCCGTGATTCATCGGACCCTTCAGTATTCTCGAGATGGTCGGTGCAGTTTCTTACAGACTAGACTTGCCACCTGTATTGGAGGAAGTGCACAACGTGTTTCACGTGTCGCAGTTAAGACGGTATATGGCCGATCCTAGTCACATATTAGATCACTAAGAGATGGAGGTGGTCCCTACTCTTAGCTATCCAGAGCAGCCAGTTGAGATTCTTGACCAGAGACAGAAGGTGCTGAGGAACTAGAACATTCCCTTAGTACGCGTCGCATGGAGGCATCACTCTCCGGGTGAGTCTACCTAGGAGAGGGAGGATGAAATGCAAGAGCATTACCCATAATTGTTTGTACCTTGAGGTATGTTATTTCCTGATTCTGTTCTATTTTATTTTTTGGGGGTAGTTTGTCATTGAATTTTGAGGACGAAATTATTTTAAGGGGGGTAGACTTGCCACTACCATATTTTCTATGAAGGATAGTTTGGTCATTTCATAATTTATGCGCTTATTAAATATTTATTTATTATATTATTTAATTATTATTAGATGTTAAATTTGATTTTAGACTTGTGTTAGTGGACCTAACTAGATTAGACTAGACTCTTGGACCAATATTAATCCTAGTTAGATTTGAGCCCAATAGAAAGCCCATTCATTAGGAGGATGACTTAATTAGTTAAACCAATTGGACTAGAACCTTTTTTCCTTATTTAATTTCTTCATGACAATCCCCAAGGGGTATTATGGACTTTTTATATTAACTTGGTGTAGGGGGCAAGGCCGGCAAGAGTAGGGGGAGGAGAGAGACTGTCTCTCTCTTCATCCATTTATTTCAATTCTAGATCTAGAATTTCTCTCATCCAAATTCTTTTATCCCTACACCAATCCCTATCCAAATTTCTTCCCAATTTCTTCTCTACTCACCATTGGAGGCTATTGGAATAAGGAGGAGGCAAGGATCTACAAGGAGGGGGAAGGAGCACAAGTTGAAGGCTCTTGACACTCATTTGGAGAATTGTATTGGGAATCCCTCTTCTAATAGGTGCAACTCAATTTTCTCTCTCTAATTAGACTCTAAATCTATAATTTAATCATTAAAAACCCTCATACGTACTAAGGGTACCTATAGAAAGTGTAATTATGTTCATAGGAGGCCTATGGAAGAAGTTATGTGGTATTTTATGTCAATTTTGGGGAAATTTAGAGATTGGCACATCATGTTTTTGTTAATAGGTCAATTAGACCAAATGGACATGTGTTTGATTATATAAGACTGGTGTCGTATGCATAATTGGATACGTGTAGGCCGTATCACGATAATTTGGCGATACTGGTTGATTTGGGATTTTCTTCCGACACGGGGGGTTTGAGCATGTCATATTTTGACATGAGCACGTAGTTGAGTAGCTAGCTCTTCGTGTTGCTTCTAATTATAATTTTAGACTTACTCGTATCCCTCGGGATACGTTTGGTGGTGTGGTGGAGCCGTATCGCAAGCATATCATAGATTGAGTATGATACGGGTGCGGTGTACTCCACCTGTTTGATACTTTGCTTTCTAACTAAATTTACCTTGGTTATATCTATTAGAATATTGCATTTATTGTTATTATATGATATTTATATGTATATTAGTTTATATCTCTATGTTTAGGATGTATTTATGTATATAATTATATATATATATATATATATATATATATATATGGTGGGTAGCTATACTATATTGTATTAGTGGTGTAGTATTGATGTTGTTGTGTTGTGGAAGAGTTCGGGTGACTAGGCAGCTAGAGGGAGCTGCAGGGTATGCAATGCACTGATGTGCATTGTGCAGTGTCTTGAGAGGGGGGGGGGACCTAGGCTCGGGTATTCAGGAACACAACAGCAGCAATAATACAATAGTTAAATTTTAGCAAAGGTTAAGTATTACCATGTGATACCAAGGTAATTGTTAGGTTTTTTGGTTTATACTCAAGGTATTAGGTTGTGCATCAATAGGGGGTATAGGTGGTATGATACCGTATTGGCTCAAAGCCAAGGTATCCACTTAGCATTAGTTTAGCAAGATATACTATATATTTTTATCTTGGATATATATATATATTATTGTATTTTTATATCAAATAATTTATGTATGTTATGATACAGAATAGTGTCGATACTCTAATAGCCCAACATAGCTAGTATAGCCTACTTACATAGTGTATGGACCCAATATCCTAGAGATGGACTCATACAACCTAGAAATAGCTAGTTTGACAAAGTTTGACTAGTTTAACCTAGAGTTGACCTATATTGACTGTTTTGACTTAGAAATGGCTTTATAACCTAGAATTTGACTAGTTTAACTTATTTTTATTCTAAAACCTTGTATTGATGTAATATTCTATATTTAGGTCTCTAAGACACCGTTCTAGACATCTTTGATACCGTTTACCGGATTCCAGGCAAGTACATTATCTGATAGTTTCTTATTTATGATATCTTCTGTGTTTCTTGTATTTAGCGTAGATATACTTGATTTTTTGACCCGATGGTCACACAGATTGGTATATTCAGATTTTGTCATGAGATGTTATTCCTTAGTATTTAATATGTATCTTGTGCAAGCCTTGTTCCTCATTCTTCTTGTACATTTACAGACATTGATTCTAGGGGAGACTAGCTACCTACCCAGTGAATCCCGTGTCATAACGTACCATGGTTGGATCCACTATACCAGTCAGGGGGGAGTGTTAGTGTAGATATATGATCATACCCTCTTTGTGCATGTCATTGTGAGTGTTGATCATATACCGCACGTATTATTAACCAGGCTCTAATCATTGTGCATGTTCCTAAGCTGATCATATGTTCAAGTTGGTACTCACTCACATAGTAGTAGTATTTTTTGCTCATTTCTATGATGCTCATTTCTTGTATTTAATTCCAGTATTCCTATTTTGTATATCTCTCATACTTGTATCTTGTATCTTGTATAATCGCTCTATTTACTGTTACGTAGCTTATATCATTCATTAGAAATGCTGCTAGAGATGTACTTTGCTCCATTTTTGACCAGATATATTTTCCCAGATGACACTGACGAGTGGTATCTCACTCACTATGAGCCTCAGGACGTATTTAGCTTAGAGCCAGAGATTTTGGCTCAGAAGGGACTCATCCCAGTTTAGAAAGACGACCCAGTACTCGTAGCTCAATAGATAGATTTATTTGTACTGGATTTGTCTCCAGCTTTGATGTTAGCATTTCTTATTATTAGATAACTTATTTGATATTACTTTGTCTCGTGAGTTGTATTTGACTCTTTCGTTCTTTATATTATATTCATGCGTTTGTTCCATCTTATAGATCTATGATTGAGTATTCATATTTTATTGGTGGCATTATTACATCTAGATTACTAGATAGATAGTTTACCCAAACAACGTTCTACCACCGATACTGCAGCATAGGCTGGACATTTTTTACTACTCGTGCCCCTACACCGGGAGCGGGTCATGACACCTTCAATAGTTGATGTGGCCCGGGAAGCAATACAGAAAATACCATAACTTTGAGTCCGCCTAAACTCAATGGACAGTCGTGACACACTATGCGAGCTCGGGATATGGCAACCATATCCTCTTGAGTGAAAAAATATGTCGTACCCGCCTAAGTACAAGCCCTTTACCATGAATCCATTTGATGGAAAAATATCGTCTCATCAATACATGGTTATTTTGAGACGACAACTGCAATACTTCGCAGTTATCGACACACTACTTCGTAGCAACTTTTTTTTACCAAGCTCTTTGTCGGGGCATTGTCTGGAGTGGCCTTCGACTAGTTTTGCAGTCTCTAGGACAATTGCAGCTCCCCATTTGAAGACCTTGAAAGCCTCTTTCTTGCCCGATTCTTTGACAGAGGAAATGACATGACGATTTTCTCTCTAACGGACATCACCCAAAGAGAAAAAGAGCATGTACGGGAATATATAGAGCGATAAAGGCAAGATAGGCTAAAACTAACCCCAACAATCCTTAGTCTATAATAATGGACATGTGCCGGAGAAACCTACTTCAGGAGGTAAGACTCTCGACAGACGCCACTCAATTAAAAGATCAGACGACATTCATCATAGTCGCTGCTGAAAAAAATATGAAGGATGCCCGATTGTTAGGAATAAAGATCCCCGTCACTGAAGACAGGGGAAAATACCCTTACAACAACAACAACAATAACATAAGTAATTATGTCTATGATAACAAGGGAAAGCAGAACCTTACCGTCAACGTGTCCAAAGGCCTGCCTCGACGGACCAAAAACCCGTCGAAGCTCCACGGCAGAAAGAGACTTACTCTTTCGATGATGATGATGTGATGACAATCTTCGACATGCTGATGAAAGGAAATAAGCTCCCGATTCCCGATATCAAATGCCCTGATGAGGCTGACCAGGTCGATAATTCCAAATACTGCCACTACTATCGGTTCCTCAACCACCCAATATGAGATTGGTACTATTTGAAATGATATATCCAACGTCTAATTGATTCTAAATCTCTTACCTTAGACTTTGAGGATAAGACAGTTGCTGCCAATATGGTATACCCCTAGTTTGGGGACTTTCTAGTAACGGAGGCCCAATATGGTGTTGTCCCAATTTTGAGGGCAACGATAGATGTTGTTAATCTTCGTCCAACTCGCAACCAAGTAGCCGGGCTAATACCTCTTAGCACACCTAGGGGAGAGGTCATGTGGGTTCACCTAGATCTCGAGCAGGACATAATGCAACAAGCAACGCCCTCTACACCTAAATCCAAATGGAAGTAGTCCAAAGCCTGTCATATGGTTTCTTCTAACACCGAGGAAGCGTTACAAGCGTCAACATGATCAGGCCTCGCCTAACAGTGGGACTATAATGCTCGTGAAGACGATATTCGGGTCCTTCTCAGCCCCCCGCAGCCACCAAAACAAATCAGAAAGAGACTCGCTTCGACAAACCTTTACGAAAAGAGACGGCCCATAGGTTGGAGAAACCCTACAACTTGACATCTTGGCACAACTTGCCAATACTCCAGCAAAGTTGTTACTTTTCTTGCTCCTCCGACTTTCCAAGAATACTCGGGATGCCCTGAGCGAGCCCTTGTAGAATGCCGACACCTATCTGTCACAGGTCAAGTTGCCAGTTGAGAATCCTGCTACATGTCCCTATTGCAATAATATGATGGAGGTAATACCCAACATCACATTCTTGCAATAAGACAAATTGCTAAAGAATAATAGACCCGATCATCCCCTGTATTATATAGGATAGATCGGTGCCATCAAGGTGGACAGGATGCACATCAACCTCGGTTCGTCTATCAGCATCATCCCGCGAAGTCTGATTCAGACCTAGGGCATCCTAATGCACCGTTTGACAGCAATGAACATTGCTATCAGTGACATTAATATAGGAAGGAGGTACCCTCTGAGTAATATTTGCATGAAATACCAGATCGATGGTCTACGAATAGATGTCACCTGCTACATCATAGATGCCGACGTATCCTATAACTTCTTGTTGGGACGTCTATGGATACATGAGTATATGATCGTACCATCAAATCTATACCAGTGCCAAAAATACGTCGATGATCACGGCGTCGTCAGGACAGAGTTTGCCGATGTCGATATATTCAAAGGGATCGAAGCCTATTACTTTGACTCGATCCTATACAAGCAAGTCTACTAAGACGAAGGTGGAAACAACGCCGATGATGAAGCAAAAGGTGGTGCAATATCGGATGAGCCTTTGAAGGTTTGTCTCAAAGGACGAGCTCCATGCGTCTCCTACCCTCATGGTCAAACTTTGCGAGAAAACCCCAGAACCTCGTACCGCACCGTAACCTCTGGTGGTAAAAATTCACAAGAAGGCACCATAACCTCTGGTCGTTCTCCTACGAAGACCGAGTCAACCATATAAAAAGGATCCAGTACCCGTTAAAGCTTCAGAACCGCTTGGTGGTAAAACTTTACAGGAGACCTCCAGAGCCGTCACTCGCATTGGGGGTAGATCACGGAAAAGAAGAACTGGAACAATATGTAGCTACTCATGTTGATGTTCCTTCCCTAGATGATATAATTCCTTAGAAAATATACCATACTTCATAAATAATGGGTTCTCTTTGAACTACTCTAAGGTCCCATATTTAATTGCATTATATTCTTTAGAGCACGGACTAGGCCTACAACTGCACACACATGCGACTACCACCTATGCAGTAAATCAAATTTTCCAAAGTCAAAGCTCCTACTTCATCGCGCCAGCAAGGAGGAGTATAGATAAATCCATCATCTTTGGCCGAGTAGAATGTCCTCAGTCCTTCATCCCAGAGGAGCAAGAAGCAAAACCCGAAGGCTAAATAATACAACTTTATCGGTACAATTCTCAAGCCAAGCACCTTATCCAGAAGATGGGTTATGATCTTAAAAGTGATCGAGGCTGAATTATGGCAAAGTTTGGCGACTGCCTCTATGTCTCCACGCTTCAGCGGGCAAGTTTGAGGCTTAATACTAGAAAACCCGCTATGGTATGGGATACGTTACACCTCTATCGAATCACAAAGATACGGAGGAGGAAGGAAAATTGTTTTCTTACTCTTCAAAATCCTCTGTTTAGGACTCTAATACAAGCATTAGAAAAATGCTCAAGAAAACGCTATCTGTTAATATGGCATCCGCTCACCCAAAAGACGATGACGAGGACCCACCTGAACCCTTCGAGGTCGAACCATGGTCCCAATGCCTAGTCGTATAGTGGGAACTATGATTTGAACGACGAGAACCTTCCACTGAGCACGAAGTTGTACAAGTCGATATGGGCGATGAATCAGCTCCTAAACCTATCTTTATTTGCAAAAGTATGTTCGATGAAGATCGTGAATCCCTACTATAGCTCGTAAGGAAGTATATCGATGTCTTTGCCTGGAGCTATGAAGACATGCCAGGATTTAACCCCCAGGTCGTGATCCACAAACTCAATATCCTGCCAAATGCTAAGTTAGTGAAGCAGCTGCAACGACAGTTTCGTCCGGATATCATGAATACCATCGAAGCTAAAGTAAACAAACTGATAACTAGTGGATTCATCTGAGAACAATAACATCCGGATTGGGTGGCCAACATCATACTTGTTATCAAGAAGAACAAAAAGATCCAAATCTGCATTGACTTTCATGATCTAAATATGGCATGCCCAAAGGACGAGTTTCCTTTTTCGATCACCGACATAATAATCGATAAAACTTGTGGCTTCGAGCATTTGTCATTCATGGATGGATTCTCGGGATATAACTAAATTAAGATATTTTCAGACGACACGAAGCATACGTCATTCCGAACACCAATAGGGGTATATTTGTACACAGTCATGCCATTTGGCCTAAAGAATGTAGGTGCTACATACCATCAAGATATGAGCACCATCTTCCGCTAATATCTACACAAGAAAGTTGAGTGTCTTGTTGATAACATAGCTGTCAAAAGTCTCTTCCAAGGCGACCACCTCCAAGACCTGAGGACGGTGTTCGCCCTAATGCAAGTGCACCGGCTGAAGATGAACCCGACAAAGTCCTTTCTGGGAGTCTCCAGTGATAAATTATTGGGTTTTGTAATAACTTTAAAGGGTATTCACATAGACCCTGACAAGACTAAAGCATTCCTTCGAATGAATCTGTTGAAGAACCTCCGAGAACTTTGTGGCCTTCAGGGGAGATTTGCATATATTAGAAGGTTCATATCAAATCTCCTGGATTTTGCCAGCCATTCACTTTGCTCAGAAATAAGGGAGTCTCCTTCTTTTGGACTGAAGAATGCAACAGACATTTGATGACATCAAGAAGTATCTTACAAATCCCTTTGTCTTAGTAGCCCACGTTCTGAGAACTCCCTTTTTGCTATATGTACGTGTGATGGGTCATTCTCTTGACGCTCTTCTAGCCCAGAAGGGTGATGCAGGTCATGAGTAGGCTATCTACTGTCTCAGAAAAATGATGGTCGACGCGGAGCACAGATACAACTCCGTTGAGGAGGAGTGCCTCATATTGGTCTTTGCTATCCAAATGAACTGCCATTACCTAATTGGAAAAATGATCCATGTGATCTCGGGAGTTAATCCTATCAGGGTTCTCATGACCAAGCCAGGGGCACTTAATTCTTGCTTGGCTATATGGACCATATTGCTGTCACGATACGACATAGTTTTTGTCCCATAGAAGGTAGTCAAAGGCCAAGCATTGGCCAATTTTCTAGATGCCCATCCAGTGCCAAAAACATCAAAAATCTATGACAAGATACCAGATGAAGTACCGGAGTCCAACATAACAACGAGAGAGGCCGTTTGGCGAATGTTCTACGATAGTACTTTAAGAAAAGGGCCCAAAGGCGATATTGGCACTATAGTAGGAATACTATTGATTTTCTCTGATAATCTGGTCATCCACCGTGCTTACTCTCAATGAGTTATGCTCTAACAATGTGGCAGAGTACAATGCTCTTGTTATTTAGCTCCAAATCGCTAAACAAGTAGTTGTTGACTACCTAGAGGCTTACAACGACACCAAACAAATCGTCAGTCAGGTCTGGGGCGAGTACGAAGTCCGACATGAGGATTTAATTCCCTACCACCAAGCCGCACTTAGCATAATTTCTACCTTCTACGGGATCTTCATAGAGCATGTGCCTTGATTGAGAAATATTGAGGCTGATGCTCTCGTCGGTCTCGCAGCTTAGTTGGCAGTCCCGGTCATAACTCATCAATTGATCACAGTGGTCGGCTAAAGACTGCTCTATCCATAAAATAACCTCTGCGTATGTTTAATCTACTCAATAGAGGTAGACACCGGCATCCAAGATTGGAGACTCCCATTCATCGACTACGCAGTCTATGGAATTTTCCCCGAGGACTAGAATAAAGTTATTTCTATCAGGAGATGCTCTCTCCAATTCTATTATGATACTGCTACTAAAATATTGTATCACCGTTCCTATGATGGGATTCTGCTATGATGCTTATCGAATAGAGAGCAAAGCAAGCACTCCATGAAGCTCATAACGGTGTTTGCGACAAATCAATCTGTTCTGAAGCTATATGATCTTCTTTGGAGGATGGGTTATTATTGGCCGATAAGGGTAGCAGATGCTGTTGACTATGCATGAAAGTGCCGGATGTGCCAAATCTATGTAGACTTCATCCACCAGCCTTAGAATTCCTACACCCAATGGTAGCACCATGGCCATTCGAAGCATGGGGAATACAAATTATTAGACCGATTAGTACACCTTTGTCTAAGGGACACATGTTTATCTTGATCATCATAGACTATTTCTCCAAGTGGACGGAAGCCATGCCACTGGCTGAATTGAAGATGTCAAATGTGATTATCTTCGTCAAGCATCACGTCATTTATCTCTTTGGCTTGTCATGGAAGATCATCCAAAACAATGGCCCCTAGTTCGTAAGTCACACTTTCTATCATTTTTTTGATAAAATGAATCCAAAATGTAGCTTCGACTGCCTACAACCCAGCTGCCAATGGTCTGGCAGAAGATTTCAACAAGACTATTATAAAGCTCCTCAAGAAGTTCGTGTCATTCAACAAGTGCGACTAGAATGAGAAATTAGGCTAATGTCTCTGGGTCTATCGCCCAACGGTCTAGACATCGACCAGAAGCACGCGAGTTGCCTTGGTCTACGGAAGCGAGGTTGTGCTCCCTCTAGAGGTCCAAATTTCCTCACTCCCGGTGGCCCTCTCCAATAGTTGACAGACGACAATAATCACTGCCAACAACTACAAGAGTTGGAAGCACTCGACGAGAAGCATCTTTTAGCTCAACAGCGCATTGAGTTATACCAAGCACATCTTTTAGGGGCCTTCAACAAGCGGGTCAAGGGAAGGACATTCCAATTAGTGGACCTCATCCTAGCCATGAGAAGACTGATGGTTATGACACACAAGACGGTCAAAAAGTTCCAAGATAAATGGGAAGGCCCTTTTATTAAGGAGTCGATATATTCCAACGACGCCTACCGGCTTGCGAAACCTAATGGAGACTTGCTCATGATGCCTATAAACTGAAAGTTCCTAAAAAAGTACTATATCTAATTTGGACTTGTCCCTCCCACATCCCTAGTCAGACAATTAGATGCACGGTGTGTTATCTTGTTCATCCCCAGCAGAGTCGCCACCTTGTTTGCCATTGATTCAAAGTTGAAAAAACTTTGTGTATTTAACAAACAAAAGAGTGTAAAGAAATCATATACAGAAAATCAAAGTATAATGTTTTTTATTCTGGGGAGTATGACGATAGAGATCGAGTCCTATAGTGAATCCTTTACTCTATTGACGGCACATGAGAGAGAATAGAAAAAAGTATTATCATTCCCACGTCGGACTATCAACTGATTAAATGAGTCACTACAGTACTCGATATCTATTATCACACTCCGTAGAATAAAAAATAATTGTACTTATATTTTCTGTATAGGATTTTTTGTACCGTTTTGTTTGTTAAACACACAAAGTTTGTTTCAACTTTGAATCAATGGCAAATAACTACGCACAGGAAACTTAGGGCCAGGGCAAACCCGACCATAACACAATACTTAATCCTTCGAATAAAAAACATATCCAAATGATCACATGACATCGTCCGATCGGAACCCAGTACTACGCCTAACCAAATTCCGATAATCCTCAAGACTTCAAGTTTGAATGCCATCCAATCTTCCATACTTGATAGTATCAAGGTCTAAATCTAATTATATATATATATCGATACACAATCCCCGATTAGAGCTATCTCTCAATCCGACTAAGGAAATTTCGCTATCTTCCGAAGTTATCATTCGATTCGCCTATGTCCTATCTCTAATTTTTTTTTCAATTCTAAGAAACATCCAACCAAATCTGAATCACTTCTTATAACTCTATTGCATTCTTCCAAACATGATCTCAATTCTAACAATATCGTCTGAATTCGACCAAGCATAAGTTTGTCTTCGTTCAATCCTTGAAAGCCTATCATCAATCCATCCTTTCATTTGCACAGATCAACTTGTATCCATTTCATTCAATAATATTTCTTCTGATAACATGCAATCTATACCATCAACATTCAATTTGTTTCGGCAAATAACTATCTATTCCTCTGATCATTCTTCAAAATGACACAATCTGTTATCCAAGTATTTCTATCTTATGAAACCATAATGTTACCTTAAGCAGGAATGATCAAATGTCTAAGTTGATTCTAATCCGATTCAAACCCAAGTACTATACTATCATCGATTACGCCTTCTGAGCATACGATTTAGATTATGACTGAATTCGTCATACCTAACTTATTTGATCAATTCCATCAGTCCGTCAATAAAATTAATCTGATTCAGTCCTCGATACCATCTCATTCTATAAATTGCAATCGTCCATCAAATCCAATAATTAACATCTATGTTTTATCGTCCATTCTGTTTGTGTTAAATATCAACTTCCTAGCGCATGCCTTAAAACAAAGTCCTAACTCTAATTCTTACTACCCAGCTCTATAATTTACCCAAGCACCTATCTAAGGTCGATCACACCGGTTCTAACTCTCGGTACATGGTCGTCTGCTTAACCACTAGGTCAGCTTACCAGGTCATAGTTACAAATCAAAATCACCATCCTCGATGTGCAATCCAATAACTTCACTCACCCAAATATAAGGTCAAACTATAGTCCATTCGTACAGGGTATTCTATCCAAGCTTGCTTCACTCAGATTTCTAAACATCAAGCATAGATCATCTTATTAGCATCAGTAATATCAAATTATATAGGGTCTGAGTCCGTTTAACAAAGTCGTTCCTACGGTAAGTCCGTTCTAACACAATCCTTGATATATCTCGATCGATACACAACTCTATCTGAATAATTCACCTACTCCTTATCCTCAAGTATGCACTACTGAAACCATACATTTCATGTTTCCAAGTCTCGATCACCAAATCATAAGTCAAATTTCCTTAATCACAAATCTCAAATCAAAATCTCTAAGTTGTCTAATATTGCTACATATTCGATTATAAAATCCCGAGCATAACTTTGCTTCAATTTTGACTAACTCATCTTCAATACACGCGTTTGATTCACTGGTATGCTCAAACCATAAGTCCGTACAATCCTAAATTCATCGAACAATTTCCTATCGCGTACGTATTTCATCCAAGTCATAGATTGATCCAAGTTCTCTCCTAAGCCATTGTTCTCGTTTCCTCAAATTAATAATTGATCATAAAATTCTATCGTCCACTAAGTCGTGTTAAAGTAATATCTCTTCACTCTGTGATCATAATTCGCATAGCCAAGTTGTCTGAAACTTTAATGTTATTTTTTGATCATCCAATAGTTCCTTATCTTGCATCCTTCAAGATCACCAAGTTCAAAGATCAATTTGATAACATACTCATAATCCTCGACTAGAAAATCCTTAAGCCAAATTATGTTTATCCTTGATGTGTTTCCATATCCTTATGTATATTTGCGCAACCATAAATTCCTTCCTCCGCATAACATCACCTTCGTTTCATCCCATGCTATCTTCCGAATAAGATTCAAGATTAACTCGTTGAACTCAAGGTCAAATTTGATATCGTCTATATCCATTTCTCTAGAAATATGATTCTTTCTCTTTTATTAATTCAAACTATCTACCAAGCACTAATATGGAATCAACTTATCCAAGTCCAAGCCAAAATCGTTCGCACATAAACTTCGTTCCATCAAGCAATACCTTCTTTCTATCCTTAAAACTATTTTCATATCCTCTAATCGAATCTCTAATCGTTATCTTCCAATCGTGCTAACTCCGATCGCATCATCGAGTTTTTTAATCTCAATACTAGAGTCATCCAATTTTATTTAATCCGTATCCATATCAGATATGTCTCACCAAGTCATTCTATTTTTTTACTCTGAATCCCTATCCGATATACCTTTAACATTCTTTAGACTTATTGTCAATCATACAAACTAATCACGTTCGAGACTTTCAATCTCACGACTAACTAAGAATTACATATTCTAATACTTTTCATCAACACATCTTTTGTTGATAGACTACATAATACCATAAAATCCTCAAGCAATCGAACATCTCTAATTTACCCCATACAAAACTCAGGGTTCAAGCCATTCAACACATCATCAAATCGAATTCAATTTCCAACTGATTTTGCTTAAATATCTGACCAGTCCATTCTTCAAAAACCAAAGCACGATCCTCATGTTCGCATTGATAATCCCAGTCTTGAAGCAACTTCTCCATCGATAACTATCTAAAAGTACATGATACGAATCCATCTTATCCTTGCTTGAACGATATTCTAATCATGCACACAAATAGTCCAACCAATATGTCTAATATGTAATGTCATTGCTCAGCCAACAAGGTCTTTTGCATAACTATCCTGGTCAACTAAAACACTCGCATGGGATTTATAAAATACCTAGACTCATTGTATGGAATATCAAACAAAATATCGAGAGAGCTTCTATGTCATTACCCACGAACAAAATCCAAAGCAGAGAGAATTGATACAAGACTATGGACGTAAAGCCGTGCTCTGAGCTCTGATACCAAACTGTCACACCCTAGTCCCGGAGGGCCAAACGTCCTCGCTGGGTGTGATACTGCGCCAGCCTATTTTGCACCCGTGCAAGACTAGCACCAAAACGGCCAATAAAATGCTAAGCCATAGAGCCCCACAAATATGCTCTAAGCAGCGAAAGTTGAATAAACACAAGTATAAAATAAAACAAAGCTTTTTTTATTGATATTGAAACATAAATTACAATGACGCTAGGCCAAATATTATAATATCTCAAGCCTCTCTCTCTCGATAAAATAAATGGTGCTAAGTGGCTTACAACATTGAGAATGATACAAAGATGATGTTCCAATACATTATGTCCTGTATATGTGCTTCAGCTTCGGCCGCTACACTCTAAGACTCCAGAGCGAGCTCCTCGCCTTAGCGCTCACGAAGAAAAATTCGTATCGAACAAGGTACTCCCGCACCCTACAAACAATCTGGTGGATTATCAGTATATTGAATGCACTAGTGGGGAGGCTTCTTCCCCACTCAATAAAACCAATTACGTTCATTTAGTTATGTTCATCGACTCATTATGTTGACTTACTAGTCTTTTCTTAGGATCAGTTTCATAGCATATGATATAAAGTCTACTCATGTTGCAAATATAAAGTATCGCACAAATATCAGTTAAATACAACACAACTTAGCAACTTACCAATCGTCCTTCCCTGTCCAAATTATGCAAAAGTTAAACAAGCAAATATGTATATCACGAAACTAGGAAATGCATGTGATAACTCAAGTTTCTTGAATGTGCCCTTGCTACAAACATGTACACTTAAACTATATGGTGTATCGTGCCATGAGTCTCTAACTATATGTGTGTCATGCATCCGGTACTTGCCTCAAATCCAATGACTCGCCCATTGATTGCCAAAATCAAACAAAACTTAATCTACATGAAGAGGCTACTAGCCTACAAGCCATTATTGACATAGTCGTAGTAAAATGGTAATTCTTGCAACGCAGATAGCGAGCCTCGCTGATGATAGCTCTTCTAGCACAACTACTAGAGTTCTGCCTAGGTCGAATTGGGCCCGGTGCCCCGATGGACGTTCGCAGAAACTTTAAACCTTGTATAAAATCTGTCTGATGACCATGCATGTTCTCTTCTTTGATCCTTCTTTTACTTCTATTTTCCCAAACTTTACTACGGGCTCCCCGAGCCATTCATTTAGTGCCAACTTACTGAGCTTCCAGAGCTATCTCTTCTTTTTCTTTTTATGTTTTACTATCTTTATGAAGCTCCCGGTACGATAACTGCCTTGGCGACCCAATGGTCCTGAAGCCTTTTCGTGTTCCCATTATTTGGCTCGAAATAACTATTTTGATAATCTTGCTGCC
Organism: Iris macrosiphon; assembly: GCA_036927795.1. Taxonomy (NCBI): domain Eukaryota; kingdom Viridiplantae; phylum Streptophyta; class Magnoliopsida; order Asparagales; family Iridaceae; genus Iris; species Iris macrosiphon. The sequence continues at coordinate 73,011,352 of JAYESA010000018.1, read as the reverse complement.
TCAACTGAGTGAACCATATTAAGTGAAGTACTTTAACTTTAGCATAGTCTATGTGATGTGCACTAAAATATTTCACAGATAATACTACTGAGGCATAAGGAAAATCTCTACTTGTAGAATGAAATGCATAATAAAATTTATATCTTGTAGTAACAGGTTACATTCCATGTTATATGCAAAGTGATACAAGATGGGATTATTTTCTTAGCAAGGTTGGTTTACTTCTTTTATTAGCATGCATCGAGTTATCCCTAGCAAACTAGCATGTATCATCTAATTTTTAAATGTGGAGGCCAAGGAAAGAAAGATTCACCAAAGTTGCCGACATAAATGAAAAATCATCTCGGCCGAGCGGGACTCCGATCAAACTGTTGAATTTGTTAAGTCCGAACAAAATTTGCATTGTTGTACCATTTTAATCATCTTGTTGAAATGAGAGGAGCGGACTGTTACATCTATCATCATGTTGAGGAACTCCACATGCCTGGTTCTCTTCGTGTGTATATTTGTCTCCTTTATAAATCATAAATAAACCACAAATCTTAAAACCCTAGATATACAAATCAAGAAAGAAGGAAGCATTTTATGCTAGGTTTTTTTCGATTATGATTTTGGATCAAGATAGCTTTTTGCAGTAAACAATGTTAAGGATGTTGGTGATAATCTTGTTAGTTTGTTTAGATTGTTTAGTTGGTTTAGATTATTAGTTGGTTTAGATTGATAAGTTGTTTGTTGAAACAACTTTGATATATTTATTATTTAGTCTATCTCTTTACAACAAATGTTCAACTATATATAGCTACCATTTCATTCAATAAAGATCACCAAGTTTATTCATCCTCCACAAAACTTGTGTCCTATTTCCTCTTTACTGGGCTATTTTACTACATTTGGTATCAAAGCTCGGGTTGAGGAACAGAGAAGCTATGGCAACCAACGACGAGCAAGGCCCCACGACGTCGACGTCATTCACCTTCAAGTACCCTATTCTGACACGGATCAACTACGTGGATTGGGCTCTCTTAATGAGAGTCAACATGCAGGCGCAAGGCCTGTGGGAGGCGATCGAACCCGGAAAAGCCGACTACCGCGACGACAGGATGGCCCTGTCCGTCATACTCCGTGTCGTGCCGCCAGAGATGCTGCGGACACTGGCAGTAAAAGACACTGCCAAGGAAGCATGGGACGCTGTGAAGATGATGCGGATGGGGGTCGAACGCGTGCGCGAGGCCAAGGCACAGAAATTGCGCGCTGACTTCGAATCAATGAAGTTCAAGGACGGCGAGTCCGTCGAGGACTTCGCGATGCGGCTCACGGGACTCGTCAGCGACCTGCAACTACTCGGCGACGAAATGGACGACGAGAAGGTAGTTAAAAAATTCCTTTGAGTCGTTCCATCCAAGTACACGCAAGTCGCCATTGCCATTGAGACTTTAGTGGATCTCAATACGCTGTCAATTGAAGAGCTTACCGGTCGTCTTCTTGCCGTCGAGGAGCGGTACGATCTTGGCAGCAACTCCGGCGACACAAGTAGCCGCCATCTCCTATCCGAAGAGGAGTGGCTCGCTCGCACGAAGCAAAGGAAGGAAGGCGACGCCTACTCCGACGGTGGCAAAAGTTATGGTCGTGGGCGCGGCAAGCCAAGAGGTCGTGGCCGCGGCAATACGAACTACGGCAACAACAACGCATCCGGTGGCACGCGCGACAAGAATGGTAAGTGCTACAATTTTGGCATTTACGGCCACTGGGCGAAGGACTGCCGCAAGTCGAAGCACGATGTGCATGCCAATCTGACGCAAGTCGACGATGATGAACCAACACTGCTCATGGCCATGCTTCATGAGGAAAAAGTATAGTTCCCAGAAGAGATTTCTCCAAATTCCAACCCGTGTCAGAATATTCTGACAGAACCCAAAGAGAATTTGTCTAAAGTAGAAAGCACTTGCCTACCCGACGCACGTCAGCCACATCATATGGAGGAATATATTCATGTGAATCATGGTAGCAGTCAAGCTGATGAGGCTAACATCAATTTAGGTGACACTATAAATAAAGAAATACAGGTGAAGAAAGATTGCAAGATGGATGTGGTAGTTTCAGCTGCTCCTGATAACCAACTACTCCAAATCCTCACCACGAAAGAAGCTATGGAGGTCGCCGAGCCGATCCCCTCCACCGGCGAAGAGATCCAGTAATCGACTCCCCAACCGACGGAAGAGATCGTCTCTGCCACCGATTCCAAACCCACCGAGAAGCGCGAGAGGGAGTGGGAGACCGAGCGGTCGGACCTGGTTGACGGGATATGCTCGCTGCAGGCGAGGCTGGACTCGAAAACCAGGGTTGCAGAGAATCTTCGCGCGCCGCTGGGGATGTGCAGCCAGGCCCTGGCCCATGAGGCGGGACGGAGGAAGGCGCTCGAGGCTCAGGTCTCCGAGTCGAAGGCGCTGTACGAGAAAGTCGTATCGGAGTTCGAGGAGGCCAGGTCGAGCATCGCGGCAGCAGGGGAGCAGGAGTGCTTCTACACGCCGGCGTACCGACACCGGGCTCTGGATCTGGATGCGGCGGAGCAGGAGAGGTTTTACTCGCCGGCGTACCGGCACGGGGGATCGATGCTGATGGTGGAGGGGTTTTCCACGCCGAAGGCTAATGTGGTTGGCCATGGGGGAGAAAATAGGGAAACTATTGAAGCTGTTTCCGAAGTCACAGAACATGAACAAGAAGTTAAAGTGATCAATAAGGTAAAAAAGAAGGCACAGGCGCTAAAAGATATGCGGGATTATTCATTCCTGCTCTCGGATGATGCAGATTTTTCTATTTTGGATAAGGGGCAGCAGCAGCAGCCTGTAGTCCGAAAGCGAGCTCCAAATTCTGATGATCGTCCAGCTCAAGATTCATTGAAGCTCAAACCACCCATGGGCAAGCATATGCCTGCGAGGCCCGTGTCCAATGGCGACCAGATGAAGACTTCTTTTGCGAAAAATCTTCAGGACCCAGTCAAGGAAGCTGTTATGAGCAGATCCATGCCAGTTTCAGCTGAGAATAGAAAAGTTATTGGTGGTAATGGCTCCAGCCGGCCTGTAGGTCATAAACCTTTACCCTCAAAGTTTTCTTGTACTACTACAGGTGCAAATAGACCTGCAAAGGTCATGAATGACCCCACTTTAAAAAAAAAGCTTCTATCTGCAGTGCCTCATTCTTCGAGTCAGAAGAATGCTTACTCTGAACAGAAGAGGAGACCGAGTGAAAGGATACATGAAGTTAGACCAGCACCAAGACAGCCACCGCCTTTGTCCAAACCTCCACTTCTCAGAAAAGCCGTTTCCGGGATGGCCGTGAGGACCAGTTGAAGAAGAAGTCGTTAAAAAGGAGAACTGATGAGGATGATGAAGAGAATCCTTTCCTAATGATCAGAAGAAAGTGAAGCATTGATGCAACAAGATTAAGGGAGTGATTGTTGGTGATAATCTTGTTAGTTTGTTTAGATTGTTTAGTTGGTTTTGATTATTAGTTGGTTTAGATTGATAAGTTGTTTGTTGAAACAACTTTGATATATTTATTATTTAGTCTATCTCTTTATATCAAATGTTCAACTATATATAGCTACCATTTCATTCAATAAAGATCACCAAGTTTATTCATCCTCCACAAAACTTGTGTCCTGTTTCCTCTTTACTGGGCTATTTTACTACAAAGGAGCCACAATCCAGTAGCAACTTTGCCCTTCAGCTGGGCTCCACGGTGAGCTCTGCATGTTGTTTGCCTCCTTTATGCTCTTTATCTGGGCTCTGCAGCCCCCACACTAGAGCCACGTACCAGTAACAACCATTGAAGATGAACTTGGAGAGTTCAAGATGGACGACGGCGAAGGCATCAAGATTTCGTCGTGATCTCACCGAAGAGTGAGAAGAAGGGTTTGTTGGTGTATGTGAAAGGGAGAGAAACGATTTGAGTCTATGAGGCGAGTGGCTTGGACTAATCACCCAAGATCCACATATGTACATTAGCAAAATTTGGAACATATTTGTTATGGTGTAAAAGCTTTCCTAATTAAATAATTTTTTGAAAATTAAAATAAAATAGATTAGGAACACTTTTCTTATCTGGAATGCCTTTTCTCGTTTCAGCGCATAGGTACGGATAATAAGTGTTCCAAATTAAAAAATGTCTAGTGTTTCTAATTTTCCATTTTGGTATAGTGAATCCATCAAGCAGAGCAGGGCATTACATAATACGCCACTCAAAAACGTTTTATGCTCAAAACTTACAAGAACTATCTGCTCCAACTACATCACTGACCAATGAAGAAACTGTTACTCAATCTCTGATAAAACTCTCATGCCAACTCTACTGTAGCTAGACCATCCAAACATGTAGATCAATACCAAAGCAATCAGAACAGACGTTCCTTCTCAGCCAACTTGAATATGCCTTGCATAACTTCCAAATTGATCAAACACAACTATCTATCATCTTTAATCGATACAAGGTCCCTCATGACTTAGCCAATTCCATTGAACACCTATACCACCAAACTCAATCCAACAAAATCTAAAACTTAACCAATAATCCTCTATCTCCATCAACAATGCGCTACCGTAGAACCATACATCTCAAACTTACTAGGCAGCTAATGCTCACAGTAGCAAGGAACCAGACAAAGAACTTTTGCAAACCAACCCAAATACTATACCTCCTCTATTCTGAATCCAAAGAACATAGCCTAGAATCAATCAATATCTCATACCAAAACCAAGTATTGCACCTCAACCAATCTAAATAATTTTGAAGACATCATATTTAATCAACAACTAATCATCCAAACTTGATTGCATCAAAGTCTCAATCACAATAATATATCTATACTCAATTCTCAAAAAATTCCACTATCTCCAAAGTCACCATTGAATTGATCCATTTTTCATTTACTAAAAATTTCTCGATCCAAGAAAACATTAACCAAATCTGAATAACTTATTATGCATACCTCGATTGTACTCCTCTAGATATGATATCAGTCCTATTAACATCTTTTAATTTTGACCAAGTATAAATTCATCTTTATTCATTATCATCTTAATTCATCTCTAACTTTCAACATATATATATATATATATATATATATATATATATATTGCTTATCAACTTTTGCCTAATAACATAAAATCTAGAAGTATCAAAATCCAATCTATTCCATTTGCCAACAACTAATTCTTTTAATCAAATCTTATGATGAGACAATCGATATTCCAAGTATTTTAGCATATATACATCTCAATCTTACCTCAAGTAATATCAATCCTAATCTGAGTCAATTTAAATCCAAGTATTGCACTACTATCAATAACTTCTTCCAATAGCATGATTTTGAATCACAAATCTAATTCGTCAACAAAATTTATTTATAACCTCCACTTGAATATCATTAACCAAGAAAATTTTGAAAGTAAGAAATCAATCCGACATGTCGGGAATATCCTCTCGTTCTTCCGTTCACAAGCAATCAATCTAACTTTTTAGGAGCCACAAATCAAATCTAAGCCTCAACTCTCAATCTTGCTACCCCGGTTCTATTCTAACATAATTTACTAAGCAACTCTTCTATGGTCAATTAAACCGATCATATTACTCAATATTGGAATGTCTACCTAACTACTAGGCTACCTCATAAGGCCATAATCAAATATCAAGCTACTCAGCTCCAGTGGGCAACTAAATCACTACTACACTCATCCCAATCTCAGGGTCAAAGCTTAGTCAATAATCTAAGGGATTCTACCCAAAATCTTCTCACTCAAACATCTGAACATCAAGTATAGATTATCCATAACATCAATATCTTCAAAATCCAAACATCGAAGTCTATCCAGCAAAGCATTTCCTAGAGCAAATCTATTCAACCATCATCATCGATTTCATCATGATCGATAAAATCAGTCACCGCAACTCTCATAATTCAAGTCCTTAAATCAGTTTTGATATATCTACCAATCCAAATTTATATATTTCGATCACTAATCCGAAGATAAAATTCTAAATCATCAATCAAAAGTTAAAATTCATAATCACAATCCACTAATTACAACTTATTTCTAATTCTAATCTTGCTCATCCAAGATCGATGCATCTAATTCACTTATATTATCAAACCAACTTGATATCATTCCACAAGTGAAGATAATTCTCAAAATCACCAATTGCTTCAATATTATATATCTATACTATACCAGTTATATATCAACTCAAAATTTCTCCTAAGCCGTCAATTTTGTTATACCAAATTAATTAAAAATACCCAAGAATTCCAATATTCATCAAGCCGAGTCAAAGCTAATATCCATTTATGCCATGCTCAAGGTTTATCTAAGCAAGTCATCTGAAACTTCAACAATATCATTTAATCCACTAATAGTCACAAGTTAGCATCCATCAAGATAACAAAACTTAGTGATTCAATATGCACACGCTCGGCGTTTATCCAAACAGAATATCCTCGAGTCAGCTGTAGAAGCATGAAAATTTTTGAGCCATACGCCAAATCAACTAAAGCCATCCGTTACAACCATGCGCCAAAGATAGTCCAAAAGCCATGCAACAAGAGTCATCCGTACTAGCATTTAATCCTCAACAGTGAAAGTCGATCCACTGACAGTTGTGTCAGCACAATGAGGATCCCCATGCGGTGGCATTATTATGCGGCAATGTTCCCATGAATCCCCATGTGACGGCGTTATCATGCGATATTGTTTCCATGAATCCTCCATGCAACATCATTATCTTGTGCCAGTATTTCCATGAATCTCCATATGACGGCATTATCATGCGATAATGTTCCAATGAATTCCCTTGTAGCAGGATCTTTATGTTGTAAACAACTAAAATCTTCAAGTAGTCAGAGCATGCCATGTGTCACGTAGACCAAGTCATGCAGATGACGGATACCAACAACCAAAGATCTCAGCCACATCAAATTCCCAACTATTGCCATGTGCCAGTCGTAGCATAGACTGCGCCCCCATGGTTATAATCACTTTCTGTTTAAAAGTCCATACGGCAGCTTAAAATCCGCATGCATGAACCGTAAGTACATGTGCGTGCATATTCCTCCAATGGCTATAAATAGCAGGGATATGTGATCCCCACAAGGAGGCACGGTGAGACATATACTCAGACACCCAGAGACATGGAAATCTTTTTTGCTCATTGGATCATCAACGGAGTAAAGGAGTTAGCTGCAATACACAATCTCCCTCGTCACGCTTTTCTAGATCTTTTTTTTCTTAGAATTCACAGTGCTAGGGTTCTCTGTACTTTCTTGTTGTACCTAAATTAATACAAAAGTTTGCAAAACTTTCCTATATTTTTGTGATGGCAACAAAAATGGCGACTCTTCTAGGGACTTCTTTCTCCACCGATGAGAAGGTTGTGATGCAGTCCGATGTAAACATGATGGGTTCAACCTAGAGAATATTGGTCGTCCGCTTTGACCTATAGGCATTTGAAATTAGACTGGACAAGATAAGTCCCTTATCGAGGCCTTCAAAGTCTGATAAGACTCGTAAGGAATAGTTGGCCAAAGTCAGTATGCCACACCCAAAGACTTTGTGCGATGCATTGACAACCTCCGCCACCAAGGACGCGCATGACGTCAACACGCATCCTATTTCCACCCCCACTATTGAGAAGAAAAATACTGACTCTGCGGAGAAGTGCCCCTAACAAGAGCAGAAGTAGAGATTTGCCGCATCAAACTGCAGGCACATGAAGCCCTTTGTAGAAAGCAAAGATAAAGGGAGAGAGTCTGTCTTTGATAGGACCTCCTATGGCGTTGGCCCTAAGACCCCACAGTAAAGGAATGGGGAAATGTGGATCCTTCGTACTATGTGCTAGTAAACGCTAGTTTGAAGAAGTCCAAAGCAGCACGAGCCAAGCACACTAGGGGGGTTGCACAAGCAGTATGCTAAAAGCTTGTGCCGCTGACTATCACCCAAGATTTTGATGGAAAACTATATAGGGCTGACCCATGCACTAGTGCACCGGAAGTGTGCCAACCCTCTAAGTCTTTCGGAGACTACTTGGGCACAGGCGATGAGCTAGAACCAAGTTGGGAAGAAAAAATCATGATGATAAACCTATGCACCCAGCTTGGTTGTACACATGTAGTGGGTTTGTCTCACCCTAAGCCTTCCACAAATGATATGGGTGCAGTTTCAGTGCAAGAACTGGGTCAAGGATCAAATATTTAACTTTCACACTCATGCAAAAGGTTTGGCCGCATGCACGAATTGGGTATAAAGTAAAGTTTTCCTTGTCTGATCTGTGCAATGTGATTAGTCATAAGTGCAAGATGAGAGAAGCAACCGATGCACATGAAGTATCATTTTTGGGGCATACTTGTGCCAGCATCACTATAACTGTTGTTGCGCCAAAGCAACAACTCTTCCAACTAGACAGTCGAAATTTTAACGACCGTAAACAGCTCCACCAACCCGATGGTGTCTCAGAAAATAAGTGCTCGAGGAGGAAGAGGAGCTACCTTTTGACTTATGCTTCTCCACATGGAGGTCTCCTCTATGAAGAAGATCTTGAAGAAGAACTCGTCCTACCCGTCGGTCTCGACTATTGGGTCGAGGAATCGATAGAGGAAAACTAAGATGGCAGTACCCACCGAAGGGGTATTCTAGGGCACTCGCTCAAAAATACAAACTGGGGGTAGTAACCCTCCGATGTTCTAGACCAATCGTTCATTCCGTAAGGATATTGAATTCCAGGGAACAGACGACAACCTACCTAGGGGTATCCATACCCGCCAGGTTAGTGTTGCAACCAGAGCTGGGGGTAGTAATCCCCTGGAGTCCGAAGATGATACAATAATGCCCACCTTCCCTGAGGAAAGTGAGACTCAGGCGTCAGAGGTGAAGAGTGAGGCACCACGATCCCCTCTATCTCTCCTCATGTAATACCCATATACATGGCAAAGGATGATCATGGAGTAGGGTCCAATGATAGCCAACGCCTCAAGACACTTGAGGCGATGATGCTCACCATGAGTGCCTCAATGTAGACACTGATCTAGGCAGTTTTGGAGATCAAGGTGAATCTAGCCCCACCTTAACCAAGAACTCTGGGATGAGCAAGACAGGATCCAGGGACCGATGGGTAGTTTAATGTACCTGATGCGACTCCTCCCGTTGTCGGTAACTAAATTTTTTCCAAATCATCTGCTACTCCACTGTCAGATGATATTTAGGAGACACTCAGGGATTTGCATGCTCGTATCGATGCTAGAGACAACCAAGACACGCTCTAGAAGCTTGGGATACAGTAGCCTTATCCTCCCGAGTGGAACAATGTGGTCTATCCTTTAAAGTATAACCCAATATCCCTGGTCTCATTTAATAGGATGACATTCCCCCTCGTACATGAACTACTTCTGTTCTACTGTCACTACCATATTTTCTTGGAAAGGATATTTTAGTAATTTCCTATTTAATTAATTATTGAGCTTGTTAAATAATTATTTGTGGTATTATTTAATTGTTGTTAGATGTTATTTATTTAATTCGGACTTGTGTTAGTGGACCTAACTAGTTTAGTTTGGACCCATGGACCAACATAAATTAATTAGTTAAACTTAGCCCATTTAGAAAGCCCATTGTTAAGGAGATGGATTAAATTAATTAAATCATTGGATTAGAAGCTTCCTTCCTTAATTATTTCTTCATGAGAGGCCCCAAGGGGTATAATGGATATTACATGATTACTTGAGGGAGGGGAATAGGGGCCGGCCTATTTAAAATGAGGGGAAAAATTCTCACTCCTCTTTTTTATTCCAAATCTAGATCTAGAATTTGCCACTACCAAATTTCCTTCATTTCCACTTCATTTTCCTACCAAATTCATTCCAATACCTTCCCAAATCACTATTAGAGACTTGAGAAGTAAGGATCTAGAAGAAGGAAGCAAGGATCTACAAAGAGGAGCAAGGATCTACAAGTTGGAGGTAATTTTATCTCAATTGGAGGTTTCATTGGGAATCCATCTCCCAATAGGTACAATTCAGTTTTTCTCCTTAAAATAGCTTCTAAATCTAAGATTTAATCATGGAAAATTAACCCATATGCATATACTATCCATAGGATTTTGTTTTGTGTTCATAGGAGGCCAATTGAGAAAGTTATGGTACTTTTTGTGCCAATTTTGGGGGAATTCCGAGAATGACATTTGTTGTGTGTGTCAATTGATCTTATAGATCAATTTGGCATTTGTTTATGTGTTTGGGGCTAGTGTCGTATCCACAATTGGGTACATGTAGGTCGTATCCCAATAATTTGGTGATACGTATTATTTTGGGGGTTTTCCCTCCGATATGGGACTTTGTACATGTCGTATTTTGACACGGACACATAGATCTATATTTGACACTTTGTTTTGTTCATAAATATTATATGTGACTTGCTTGTGTCCTTCGGGGTGCAATTGGATGTGTGGTGGACTCGTGTCGCATGCGTATCCTAGATCTAGTAGGATACGGTGTGATACTTTCCATGTGTTGTGTATTTATGTGTAGATCTAATTAATTGTGCTTTAATTCTTGAATTATAATTGTGCATATATATATATATATATATATATATATATATATATATACATATATATATATATATTATATATGTATTATGATATATTTATTATAGTGTTTATTGTATCATAGATCTATGTATTATATATGTACCAATAGAATATATATTATGTAGCTTTCTTCTACATGCATTAGTATATATGTTATAATATATGTTAGGGATATAAATATATGAATATTTTTTATAAAATATATGTGTATGTATAATTAAGTAATTAGATTATTTATAGTTATTAAATGATTATTTATATATATATATGTTTGGATGTATATTTATTATATATGTTGTACGTGTGTGTGTTGTTGCTATATTATATATGTACATAATAATAGGAGAGGGTATGTATAGTTATTATATATATATATATATATATATATATATATATATATATTATATATATATATTTATTTTAGGTTTTTAGCGACGGAGGTATTAATGACAGTAGCCACTGGCATTAATACAGCAGCAACCGCTGTAACAGTGGCGGGCTATTAATGACAGCAGCCGCTGTCATTAATACAGCAGCAGCGGGAAACTTAATACAATAGCAACGACAGCGGGAATGGTGACGGTTGCAAACCGTCACCAAAGCAGCAGTAACAGTGCAGATTCCAACAGCAACAGCGACGGCTGCTTCAGTAACAGCCAGAATTGTCACTAAAAGCCTGGTTTCAGCATATCAGTGTTTTTCAACACTGTTTTCAGCGACAGTTAGGCAGATTATTATATATATGTGTTTTAATATTGAGATAATATACTATTATTGCTATATTTTTTATTTGTATAATATTAGTATATATTTATATATTATATATGAGGGTATTTAGTATATCAAGGTATTGAGTATTACCTTGTGGAAACTAAGGTAAGTGGGATACTCAAGATACGGGATTTGGGTATCAAGATTGTGGTTATTGTTGGGATACCAAGTTGGTTCAAAACTATGGTTCCTATTTGATGTGTAATTGATATTCTATATTATTATACATAATTGTTTGATATATATGTATTGTTATCTTTACCTTGGAATTTACGTATCTGGAGATACGGTATCCAAATTTTTTAAGATATGGTTTTTATGACTTAGATTTTAATAACTTGACCCAAGATTTTGTATTAGACTTGTGCAACCTAGAACTAGATAGTTGACATTGGTTTGACCATAGTTGACCATAGTTGACTTAGAGTTGACCAAAGTTGACTTTTGATATAGAATTGACTTATTGACCTAGAAGTTGACTAGTTTAACTTATTCGCTTTTCGGAACCTTGTTTTGATATTGTATTCCATATCTAGGTCTTCGAGGCACCGAGTCAGACATCTGTGAGACTATTCATTGGACTTCAGGTCAGTACATTCTCTGATAGTTTCTTATTTATGATATCCTCTATGTTTATTGTATCTAGTGTAGATATCCATGTTCTCTTGACACTATGGTTACATGTATTGGTATATCCGAATCTCGTCATAAGATATTATTCCTTGGTATATGGTGTATATGGTGCAAGTATTGTTTCATTGGTTATCTTGTACATGTACAGACACCGATTCTCGGAAAGACTAGCTATCTTCTTGGGGAATCTCGTGCCATAGCATACCGTGGTTGGATCGATTATACCAGTCGGGGGTGGAGAGTATTAGTATAGATATGTGATCAATATCCCTATTGTATTAAGTACTGATTACTGAATAGTGTTGATCATACACCGCATGTATGATTAGCCAGGTCGCATTGTATCTTGCCCAAGTCGATCACATGTTAAGCTAGTACTCACACACTTAGTCATTAGTATTCTTGTTCATTGGCATATTGTTCATTATTATATTTATTCTAGTATTTCCTTATTGTATATATATCTCTCGTATCTATTGTACATCTTGTGTATCCACATCTATTTACTGTTATATAGTTTTTATCATTGATTAGAACTACTGTTAGAGATGTACTCTGCTCCTTTCCTGACTGGATATATTTTTCCAGATAACACTTAGGAGTGGTACCCTACCTATTATGTACCCCAGGATATTGTGGGTTTAGATTCTGAGACCCTGGCTCAGGAGGGATTTATCCCAACTGAGATAGTTGACCCTGGAGTTGTAGCTTCGTAATATTCTTTTTTACTGGATTTGTCTCCAGCTTATTCTGTATTTTTCTGACTCATTGATGTATTATTTTAGACTCATGAGTTATATTGTGACTATTCTATTCTTTACCTAATTCGTGCTCATTTCCATCTTAGTTTTGTGATTGAGTATATTATCATTTGGGTGGTTCATTATATTGTTAGATAGATTATCTAGACAGCGTTCTATCGCCGATTCTGCGGCGTAGGTTGGGCGTTGTTTCTGACTTGCACCCTTATACCTGGTGTGGGTCATGACATCTACAATGTGGCATTTACTATGGGTTGATGCCTTGCTTACCAACTTGTTCGTGGGAGCATTAACTGGGGTCGCTTACGAGTGGTTCGGTAGCCTCCTGAATAATTGTATCTCGTTCTTCGATGACTTAAAACTCCTCTTCCTCTCTTGGTTCTATGAGGGAGGAATGGACATGACTATGTCCTCCCTAATGGACATTACTCAAGGACACAAGGAGTCTGCACGCGAATACATAGAGCGCTTCCGACAGGCGGTATTGAGACTACCCACTGGTACTCCTGAAACCATGTTAATGGACACCTGCCGTAATAACCTGCACCCGGTGGTGAGACTCTGGACAGGTCCTAATCAGTTCAAGGACTAGACAACGTTCATCATGAGCGCTGAATCTATGGACAAAAGCACGAAAGATGCCCGCTTGTTGGGGCTCCACATTCCCAGTGCTGATGATATGGGTAAACGCCCCTTCAACAACAATAACAACAACGGTCGTGACAGTAAAGGAAAGTAGGTCCAGACCATCAATGTGTCCAAAGACTCGGCCCCATCCACTCCAAAATCGGTAGAAGAGCTTAAGCAGAATGAGACATACTCTTTTAACGATGATGATGTCATCAAGATTTTTAAGGTACTAATGAAGTGCAACAAGCTTTGGCTACCTGACATCAAACACCCTGACGAGGAAGATATGGTCGACGATACAAAGTACTGCCACTACCACCGGTACATCTACCAACCAATATGAGACTGTTATGTGTTAAAAAGACAAATTCAACAGCTGATAGACTCCAAAGCCTTCACCTTGATTTTTGAGGATAAGACGGGCATCACCAACATAGTATCTCTCCAATTTGGCAATTTTTCGGCAATAGAGGCCCAAGATGGTGTTGTTTCGATCTCAAAAGTGACGTTGGAGGTCGTTAACCTCCCTCCATTTCATAACTGTAGAAGCACCAAAAGTATGCCCTCCCCAAAGGATGGTTAAAATCGGGTTCAGTGGAAGCCGTGGTGTACTACCCTTCAGACTCTAGACAATTCAAAAGTGGATCCCGATATTTGAGAATCTCAATGATGCAGTGGCGCACACCATGTGCTTTACTTCAGCGACGTATTCCATATGCCCCGACTTAGTAGGTTATTTTGCTCATAATTTACCAACACAATAAACTGGCGTACAATGCCACTATTCATCAAACATTAAATGAGACTAACCTGACAGTTGACAATCTGACACAACCGTCGAAGAGATCATGATATTTAATGCACAAGATCATTGGAACACCGACCCAGGTTGTCGTCTAGCGACCGAGTGAAATTGCCACTTCGTTCATTTATATGACAACCTTCTGGTTAACTCTCAGTACACCAAGGTTCTTATCTCTCCACAGCACGTCAAGGCCGTTACTTCATCAGAGTACGCCTACGTTGCCACTTCAAAAGCTGTCTCAACTTGACACACCAAGTCATTAAATACAGAAGATTTCTAGCACGTTGACCCAGGTTGTCGTTTAGTGACCAAGGTTGCTACCTCAGTCCAAGTACGCTACCAATGCCACTTTTTTATGATACGTCGATAGTGCTACTTCAAACAGAGTATGTCGTTGATGCTATCTCTTTTGAATACGCCTACTTGGATACTCTAGCAATGGTATGCCAATGGTGCTACCATTCACTGAGTACGCAAAAATTGGTCCTTCTACCTTAGTACGTCTACATGGTTATCTCCTCAGCCATACGCCAGTATGGTTATTTTTTTATATGTACACCAGCACAACTACTGATTTCAAATATCATGCTAGTATTAATAACCAACAGTGAGCGGTTATGGTAATGTGTCATACATGCCATATTCTTCATGGATGTGTATATGCAAATGCCCTCATGCTTGAGCCTTTCTTACATAGGAAGCTACGTATCGAGCGGTCAGTGATCTGTACACCCATTTTTTAGAACGTAGGTTGCATGCCTTCAAAATGTACATGTATAATAGAAAATATAGTATATATTGCTCGTGGGTATGCATGAATACAAGTAACCTCGTCAACATGAAACACTATAAATATGTGGATCAGCATATTCATCAGCAGCGGTCTGGACGGACAGAGGAGAAGAAGAATAGAAGCTTTTTCGTGCTCGTATAACCAAGCTCTCTCATCCATACTCTACAAATCGTCCAAGTATTTTAGCATCTCTTCCTTGTGTCGAGTAGTCAAAGGAGTGACTTGGTGGATACCCCCTTGGCCATGCCGTTGTGCCAACGAATAAGGGAAAAACACATATCTCTCGCAACAAAAAGCGTGGGGTGAACTAATCTTTCTTGGGCAGAGAAATTCACTATGATGCCAATGGGGTTGTTCATTGCCAAGCTGTCGAACCTTTGTATATTCAAGATAACATGCAATGCAAGGATATTGTCATTGTCAACTCGCAATCGTGCAAAAATTATGCGTCTACTCACCAACGGTAACAATACCAAACTGTCATGTCCTGACTTTTATCGGCAAATGAAATGGAAGTCGGTGAAGTCTTCTCTCCAGCGTGTTCAAATTAAACGCACTACAAATAAGAAATTATGTGTCTCCCGTCTTGAAGATGTGCAAAGTGCACAAAACTCCAGACTTACATGCAAAGTTGTGCTACAAAGGCAAAATGCTTCTTCTTCCAATACAGTACCCATGTGAACACTACCAAGGACTGCTGCTCAACTCAGTATTGTACTATAAACACAAGGTACCAAGAACTTCGATCCCAAGTCAATTGTAACTGATATAACAAGGCAGAGTTTGCCTTCCTATTCTTTTCTCCACCATCCTTCTGATCTATGACTAGTTATTATATAAAAACATATATAAAGGGAGTCCTCTCTACCCGCGATGATGCTCCCTAACGAGCATCATTGTAATGAGCACAAAGTTGTAATCAATTATTATTGTGCATCAGCAAAATGGTCTGTATTTGAACGATTGACTTATATTGTGCCCATTAGACACCAGGCAGAAAGATAAGCTAAAATTCAAAAAGAGGAAGATGAACTTATTTTTGTCCCAGTAAACAATACCTCACAACTTCCCCATAATAAAAGATGTTCTAGACAACATATCTCAAGGACGCCCAGTCAGAGGAGGTTCAACCAGCTTTGTCAAATCTTTTCAAGGATTTTTCTGAAATACTCGTTCTCGAAGGCGGGAACTCTTGCTTATGAGGAGTACCCATTACTCATAATCTGATGCAAATCTTGCTGGGGGTGGCCATCACCTTGAATCAGAGACAAACAATGTGGACTCCAACTACACAATAATTTTTACTAGCCTTTATGTCATACATAGAGAGGCTAGTATATACGCCATTACCGATGATCAGGATTTTTCTCTGTCAGGGAATACTGAGAAACGTCTCAATTCGTTGGAATCCGTATTGAAAGACATGTACACAATAATGTAAAACATTAATCAGGTGATGATGATCCAATACTCTCCTATATTAGTACCTGGTCATGCGGCCACGCCTATGGCCACACAACCTACCCCAGGTGTAACACTTCCTCAAGGCAATATAAATCTGGAAATGATTCTTAATAAAGAATTAGTCGCACCAATTCTTGACTCTCTCAATGCTGGGGGTGGAACTACACCAATCATTGTACAAGTTCAACCAACATCACTTCAGTCAAGTGCCTCCCACAAACTAAGGATCTACACGAAGCAATTTACGAGTTACGAGCTTATTTTGACGCTTTGAAAAACAAAGACCAACTCCAGAAGTTGGGAGTGAAACAACCTTATCCACCTAACTGGGGTAATGTTCTTTTCCATCCCAAATACTAGCCTCAATCGATGGTCTTCTTTGACGCAATGACATCTCCACTACAATATACCAACTACTTTAATATGATGACAGTTCACCTACAAAGGATGATGCCCTCCTCACCAGGATATTCGTTGGATGCTTAGCCAGAGTAGCCTATGATTGTTACTGCAGTTTTTTTGATAACCGCATATCATCGTTTAAAGATTTAAAATGTCTCTTCCTGACCGATTCTATGACGGAGGTATGGACATGACTATGTTATCAATCACAAACATCAAGCAAAGAAGAAGGAAACCGTTCACGAATTCATAGTGTGTTTTAGGCAAGCAACTCTGAAGTTACCGCTGGTATTTTTGACTCTAATTTTATTGATACCTGCAAGAAGAATCTGCTGCCTGCAATAAGGCTCTGGACATGCCCCACCAAGTTTCAAGATTGGATGGGATTCATTATAGGTGTTGAAGCCGCTGAAGGTACCGCGAAGGAACCCCGTTTATTGGGATTGCAAATGCCAAGTATGGAGGATAAGGGAAAATGCCCCTTACTAATGCGAACAATTGCAATAATAAGGAAAAAGAGGCCCTTGCCATAAACGTCTCAAAATAACCTACTTCTCCGCCAACACAGAAACCTCCGGAGTCCGCAAAACCCAAAGAAGACTATTCCTTGATGAGAATGACATCATCAACATCTTTGACATCCTTGTAAAAACAACAAACTTCGGTTGCCTGATATCAAACGGCCATATGAGGCTGGTCAAACAGACAATCCAAAATACTGTATGTTTCACGTTACGTACATCATCCAACGATGGTATGCTACGTACTAAAGAGGAAGATTCAACAGTTGATAGACTCCAAAGTAATCACTCTTCATAATGATGAGAAGACTGTCACTACCAACTTTGTGTCGCTACAATTTTGAGATTTCCCAGCTCAAGAAGTCCCAGATGGTGTTATCTCAATACCTTGAAAAGTAATGAAAATAATCAATTTCCTACCATCTCGAAGTCAAACAGAAGAGTTGGTACCATTTCTATATATCAATGTGAAGTCATGTGGGTTCATCAAGACCTGCTAACAGATATAGAGAAGAAGACAATATCTTCTAGTTCTAAATCTAAGAAGAATAAGAGACAAATGATGAACAAGGTCAGATCCTGTCACATGGTTCTTCTCTCTCCAATGCCTGAAGAAGAAGCCATGGCCGGCACTAGGTCCAAAAATAAATATCTCATAGATTAATAGGCTGCCCAAGAAGATGCTCATGCTACTAATCATACCTAGTCGACTCCTGTAGCTGCTGTCACTGTAGAACTATACCCGTCAAAACCTACAACAACTGAGAAATAAAAAAGAGAGGATCATTTTGACAAAGTTTTAAAGAAAACTTAACTCAGGGACTTGAGAAGCCATACAACTTCGATATATTGACGCAGTTGGCCAATACTCCAGCCCATCTTTCCATATTTGAGTTGCTTCGTCTATCAAATAAAACTCACAAAACTTTGAGTGAAGCACTAATATATGCATATTCTTGCCTATCTCAACTCGAAACCCCTGACAAAGAACCTATAGCATGTCCTCAATGCCACAATGTGATAGAGAAAATTCCTAACATAACCTTCACGCAGGACGACATGCTACTAAAAGATAATAAATATGGCAGGCCATTGTACTATACCGGCTAAGTCGGCTCCATTAAAGTGAGCCAAATCCACATCGATCCCGATTCATCACTGAACATCATCCTTAAAAGCTTGTTGCGAGCTATGAAAATACCAATACATAACTTTTCGGCTACCAACACCACTATCTTGGGCTTCAATGTTGGAAGAAGTCGACCGCTGAAAAAGATACGCTTAAAAATTCAGATAAACGATCTTCGAAATAAAGTCATATGTTATGTGATTGATTCAAAAGTATCCTATAATATCTTACTAGGATGACCATGGATAAACGAGAATAAAATCGTATATTTTTCCCTATACCAGTGCTTTAAGTATGTAGATAGTCAGGGAGAGGACAAAACAAAGTTTGCTGACATTAATTCGCTCAAAGGTATTGAAGCTAATTAGATTGAAGGTGTAGCTGAAAGCACCCCTAACGGGGAACCTCTCATGATCTGAGTTAAAGGGCGCAGTACTCGTCTAACTACATCAGAGCCTCTTGTTATTAACCTCTACAAGCCAATGTGGGAAGAGAGGGCAAAAGAACCGTTGGTGATTGTCATGACCCGCACCCGGTATAAGGGCACGAGGGCATGGGTATGTCCAGCCTACGCTGCAGCATCGGTGGTAGAACGCTGTCTAGGCCACAGTAATACTATATAACTAAACACCTGTCAATGATATCTATCTCCATAAGGAGGACAATATACATCTCACAATATATCACAATGTAAACTAAATCACAACAACTATAAAGTAAAAAGCACGATAAAAGATGAGAGGAATGACATAGTTAAACACCATGTCTCAAACATAAAGATAAATCACAATCTAGCTGTCCAACATAAAGTCTCCACAAGTCTCGAATTAATCTTAACATAAGTCTAGCATAAACTGAAATAACCTCAATAAGTCTCAGATGCATAATATAAAGCTATCTAGATAATTGCCAGTAATATCTCATCTAAAGGAACAGTCTCCTCTAAGATCTCTGGTATGTAGTCTGCATCTATACCTGGTCCGTAGTGTATAGTACAGAACTCCTCAAGATGCTCTGGAAAAAATATCCAGTCAGGATTGGAACGAAATACACCTCTAACAGCAGTTCCACGTATATTGACAAAAACTATAATACAGTGTAAAAAAATACAAGACAGATATAAAAATACTGGCAATAAGAATACTGGAAATAATGAAATGCTGGAATAAAGAAATACTGGAACATCATCATCAATATACATCTAACAATGAATAGAAATACAAGTACACGCAAGAATAATGAACTGGTATGTAAGTGTGTACAAGAATAATAACTAAACTTATGGAGATGCTAGATCAATATACTAGAGATACATGTCAAGAATTATCTAACTAAGTGTGTGAAACATCAGCATATCATGTGATCAGCTTGGGACTAATAAGACTCACTATATTGATTAGCGATCATCCCTGCAAGGTCAGGCTAACCACATGTAACAGCGATGAGGCATGTAATGGTAAGGCTGCACCGACATAAGGTATGGGTGAGCTATGATGCATGTAAAGTTGGGTATGATCACATAAGCTACTAATATTTCCCCGTTTCCCCAGCTAGCATGATGGATTCCAAATTATGACTTCTCGTAACAGGTCTCAATGATGCCAACTCGTGTAAATAACAGTGTCAGAGTCATGTATGCTATACAACAAGAATTATAGAGATAATCAACATAATGGAAACTGTCAGAGAATGTACTCGCCTATGGTCCTTAGCTGGCAATACCAATATCCGGGTTCCAAGGTATTGTCAGAGTGATCCCACAGTCCTATAGACACACCATATAACACAATACTGCATCAGACATTGCTCTAATACACAATCAACATAAAGATCTCAAAGACTACGCTAGGGGTGGTCACGTCTGTAGTTGCTGTGCATAACAGAAAATCGATGGTACGGTCTTGCCAGTACGTCAGTGTACATATGGCAGTCTTCTAACATGCTACATGGTCACAGGTCAAGATAGCTACGGTATCTGTAATTTCATCAGGGTCACCTAGTACACGGGCACATAATGCCTATTATTATTTATCATAACCATTAATTACAATTATAATAGATATATGCATTTTAGATACTTAATAGAGTTTATATTATATATTTTTATATACGTATACATATACATACTAATCAATTATACTATGTACATATATACATATATTAAACAGGTACTAGGGTGAACGAAAATACATATACGTATGTTTTATACTAATTGAGAACGAATACAGGTATATATATACATATATACATATTAAACATATTTTTGGGATATATATATATATATATACAAGACATATACATATGTTTTATATGCAATGGAGATATACCATACATATATATGTGGACCAAATACGTTTAACATATACTAATACATACGCAATACATACATACCATTCATATGCTGAATACACTACGGCTAATACGCGTACAATACTACGACGAATACGTGTATACGTGTAAGTGTACATGCACATGCATGCAAGGGCGATTCGAACCTGTGTACGCAAAAATGAAGGGTTCGATGTCGAGGTCGTCGCGAAGGAGGTGGCAGCGGGATGCTGCTCGGGTTCATGGCTCGGCTCCGGGATCGTCGAAGTCGGTCGTCAGCAGCTCACGGCGGGTTACTCGTCGGGTTCGACAGGGATGGTCGGTAGGTCCCGGCGGAGTCTCCGACTGTCGGCAGCACCGTATAGGCGAGTTGGTGGGAAGTCGACCCGTGCAGCGGTCGGCGGCTTCTTGCAGTCGGGGAGGTCGACGTAGACTGCGACTTTGGCTGGTTCAGTCAGGCGCGGGGTGGTCGACCCCGGGGGACGACGAGTTGTGCGACGGGTGGGGATGGAGTCGAGGCGAGTTAGGGTGCTAGCGTCGGTTCGCTGCAGGTAGAATTCTAGTCGACGAGGTACAACGGCTTCCGGTACAGGTGGGAGAAGATGGGATAGGTCGTGGTGGTGGAGGGAGATGCGGCCGGGGAAGTCGACTTCAGGCGGCGGGGTCTCAGGCACGACTTCGACGAGGTCTCCGATTGAGGGTGGCGGCAGAAACCGAGAGGGGGTTGATGAACAGTGATGGCAAAGGAATTCGGCTGGGTTATTCTAGTTTTAGGAAAAATTAAAGAAGGGAAAAGAAAGGGATATTTATATACATGTAGAGGTTTGAGTTGACCTAGGAAAGTTGACTGGTCAACCCCTCTTGGGATTGGGCCTCTCATGTATGGTTTCAAGGGGCCATGATTGAAATGGGTTCCAAATAAAAGCTAGGATTTAATTGGTTCAAGGTTTGAGGGCCATGGTCTTAAGGAGTGTCACGACCCGCACCCGAAATTTGGGCATGAGTCATCGGTACGTCCAGCCTACGCCGCAACATCAGCGGTAGAACGCTGTCTAGGTCTCAACACAACATATATCCTATCATTCGTCTCAACTCCGTATGGAGGACAATGATAATAATCCACAGTTCTATAAATATACTCAATCATAAGCTATAAGAATAATGGCACGAAGAGAATGGAAAAAGTTCTATAATAAACCAACCACAATAAGTCCAACTCAATCCTGGATCTAGATGACCTCACAAAGTCACAAAATAATAAATACAACTCAGTCTCAATCTAAAACAATAATGCAGAAAAATAATCTAAGAACAGGCAGGTAAGATCTCCTTTAGAATAGGCAACTCCTCTGGGATTTTTGGAGTGAAATCTCCCTCTAATCCTGGGCCGTAATGAGTGGGGCAATAGTTCTCCAGGTTCTCTGAAAAATGTTATCCAGTCAGGATTGGAGCGAAGCACAAGCACTAACAGCAGTTTCATTAAATTGACAAAAACTATAAACAGTGTAAGAAATACAAGATGAGAATAAATGCTGGAAATATAAAGTACTGGATAAATGAAATAGGCAATAGAGCATCTAGCAATGAACAATAAATAGTGAATGCTAGAACAAGTGAATCTGAATAAAGAATAGACATCTAGCTAAGTGTTTGAATTATCAGTTTATTATGTGATCGGCTTGGGACTAGATCAGGCTGGTTATATATGATTAGCTATGATTCATGTAGGTCAGGCTAACCATATGGTTAGCTATGATGCATGTAGTGGTCAGGCTAATCATATATAACAGCTATGATGCATGTAAATGGTCAGGCCGCACCCGACGTTAGAAGTGGGGTGAGCTATGATGCATGTAAATGTTTGGATATGATCACATAATCTACTAATAGTTCCCAATCCCCAGCTAGCACGATGGATTCCAATCACGACTCCTCATAATGGGGATCTAGAGTGCTAACCCGTGTATCCATAGTGTCGGAATCAAGTATGTAATACAACTAGATTATAGAAGTAATCAACAAAATGAAAAATGTCAGAGAATGTACTCGCCTGTGGTCCTGAGCAAGGTGTGAGGATCGGTGTCCAAAATGGGATCACAATGACCTATTTATGGAATATAAATGTCAGGTACTACATTAAGGAAATAAATATATTTAACTAATTTAAATATGAGGCCTCTAGGTTATACTAGAACCTACTGGTCAATACTAGGTTAACTAGGACCATACTTGGTCTAAACCTTGTTGCTTTAGGCTTTTATGTTAATATTAAACAACCTTTACATGCTAGGCATTTAGTAAAATATAACTCCTATTTAGATTCTAAGGTATTACTTAATCTATTTAACTCTTACTCAAACTAGTACTCAAAATCCAACCTTAACTCATAAACACTATGTATTAACTAGGATACCAAGTACTTCATGTGATATAGTATAGAACTCACTGATCCCCTATACTTGTATACCTCCTTATACTCTTCATGTCCCTGCCTGTGTTCACTTGGTCATACCAGCCTCACACACACACAGATACTTAACACACACACATGCAGGAAACTCACTACACACATACACAGCCATATTTGCACAGGCACACTGGTTTCTACACAAGTCTGATACATCACTAATACAGATTACTACTAATCCTACTGATACAACCCACAGTGGCACTCACTGAAATCGCCCAGATCTCCTCACACACTGATACCATAACTTCCTACACTACCACACACATATACACAGGTGTACACACACACTGCTACACAGGTATTCACTCTCAATAACAGGGACACATAAACACCTGAGCCTCT
Organism: Iris macrosiphon; assembly: GCA_036927795.1. NCBI lineage: Eukaryota > Viridiplantae > Streptophyta > Magnoliopsida > Asparagales > Iridaceae > Iris > Iris macrosiphon. Next base: position 72,987,674 of record JAYESA010000018.1, on the reverse strand, counting down.
CAATGCACAGGCAGACATACACAGACACTAAGCTGTACTCTAGTCTCACAGTTACACACAGGTTATACACTGATACATCTCACTGAACTCAGGGATACATTCTCAAACTGCACACATTATTACCCAAGTTACACTCACACACACACTACTCCTGAGACACAAAGACCTACACATACGACTGACACTAAGAACACAATGACACACTGCTCTGGAGAGTTAACCTGGGACACACAAGAACTACACAGTCCTCCTCACTACACAGAATCCCTCAATGAGAACACACAGGTTTTTACACAGATTCAACATACTGTAACCAACCTGCACCTCACTCACACACTGAGACAAATTCAATTACCTACACACTAGATACTGAGGCAAAAATACTGATACACACCTACTGACCTCTCTTAACCCCTAACACATGTTTATTTCTCTGATACACTAATCCACAGTATCCCATTACTCGATACCATATAGGCACACACAAACTAAACTGATACATACAGCATACATATACATACACACTGATCTTTAACACAATGTACACACAGATATCTTACTAAAACACATAAGTATTCACACACACAGGAATCACACACTACACTGTTACTTATACCCTCGCTGAACTCACACATGTTCTGAACACACACACACATAGATCCTCACCTAACTGACACACACTGGTACACATTGACACTGGAAATTCACTCACTGCACAAACAGGTCTGGATACACTGAAACACACAGGAACACTCTCAACTGACTGATACTAAACTACACAAGTTCTGGATACCATGAAATACACACATCCAGTCCCGACTGCACAGAACCAACACAGCCACACTAGTAATTATACTATGTATATAGATCAATATACCAAATATGCATAGATTTGAATACCTCAGATGGATAAACTCTTAATGAACATTTCATCGAACATATGCAGTGCAGAAAAATGAATTTACATATAAACCCATAAATTCCCAATCAAAACCCTAAGAATCGAGATCTAACCATACATTAGGGATAAAATCTGCCTACATGTAAACCCCTAGGGTTAGGGTCCACGAAAATTGGGGAAAACTAAACGTAGGTCACCCAAAACCCTAGAATTTCCTAGGTCTTCATGTAGGACCTACGAAATCGAGATCCATACAAAAGAGGGTTCCCTAAAATCAAAATCTAACTGCAAGGGTTCCTAAAGGCCAACCACAAATAGAAAAACAGAATCAAATAGATAAAAATCGGATTTACCTATGGGAGATGGTTTCTCCAATGAAGGTTCTTCTTTCCCAAGGCTTCTTGACCCCAGATCCTTGTTTTCCCTTTGTTGGAGGAGGAAGATGAAATTCCTATGGTTAAATTCTGAATTTGGGGTGGGGAAGTGGTTTTTCTAATGGAGGCTAGGGTTTCCTTTCTTCATGAAGGAAAAAAGGGTTGAGGGTGGCTCCCTTTTATATTCAAAGCTAGGTTAGGGTTTCTAATGCATAGGTTTAGGTTAAACCCCCATGTTAGGTCATGCAGAACTAAATTAGCTCAGGTTTAGTCATTCTAGGGTTTGAGGTTTAACCCTAAAGTTGGAATTCTAGGGTTTGTCTAGAATTTGGGTTTTCAAATTAGTGTTATTCATTAGGTTTATAGTCCTAATGAGTTCTAGGGTTTGACCTAAACCAAACACAACTAACAACATATAAATAGTTTATAAAACTCAGCAGATTAATTTAATACATAATTATTCAGAATAGTAAAATTACACAAATGCCCTTATCTGGAAATGTGGTAGTGACAAGTCTACCCTCCTTAAAAAATTTCTTCTTCGAAATTGGACTGAACTAGAGCAAGAAAGAAATCGGTAAAGAAAATACCTCAAGTCTAGAAGAGGTACGGGTATTGCTCGCGCCTTTCGTCCTCTCTCTCCCAGGTCGACTCCCCTGGAGAGTGATGTCTCCATGCAACACGAACCAAAGGAATGGTTTGGTTCCGTAACACCTTCTCTCTGCGGTCCAAGATCTCTACGGGCTGCTCGGGGTAGCTGAGTGTCGGACCAACCTCAATCTTCGAGTGGTCAAGTACGTGACTAGGGTCTGCCACGTACCGTCTCACCTGCGACACGTGGAACACATCATGCACTCCCTCTAATGCAGGCGGCAAGTCTAGTCTATACGCCACTGCACCTACCCTCGCAAGAATACCAAAGGGTCCGATGTAGCGTGGACTAAGCTTCCCGTCTCGACCAAAATGAATCGTGCCACACGTCGGAGAAATCCATAGGAATACTAGATCGCCAACCTAAAACAAAATAGTCTCAACACGCAATCTAAACAAATAAACACAAGCCAGAAAAATAATGATCTATACCTAAAACTCTAGGGGTCTACGGTGGCTGTCGGCCCAATGCCGCTGTCTGTCCTGCGCCACTCGCAATCTGTCTCTGATGAGTTTCACCTTTTCTGCTGCATCCACGACCATTTCTGGTCCTAGCAAGGCTCTCTCTCCAACGTCGTCCCAAGATAACGGTGTACGACACCTCCGTCCATAAAGAGCCTCAAATGGTGACATCTCGATGCTGGCCTGGTAGCTGTTGTTGTAAGCGAACTCTACCAGGTGCAGATGATCCTCCCAAGAACCTCCGAGATCTAGAATGCAAGTGCGTAGCATATCCTCAAGAGTGAATAGTCCTTTCAGATTGCCCATCTGTCTGGGGGTGGTATGCGGTACTGAACTTGAGCTGAGTACCCAAGCTAGCCTGCAGACTCCTCCAGAAGTGGGAAGTAAAACGGCTATCCCGATCCGAGACAATGCTCACAGGAACTCCATGAAGCCTAACGATCTGTCGCACGTACATCTCTGCTAGCCTCTTTGTCGACGTGCCCACCTTGAAAGGTAAGAAATGGGCTGATTTAGTCAACCTGTCCACGATAACCCAAATTGCGTCCTTCCTTCCTGGAGAACGTGGAAGCCCTGAAACGAAATCCATGGTCACGTGCTCCCATTTCCACTCTTGGATCGGTAAAGGTTGAAGCAACCCACCTGGCCTCTGCCGGTCTGTCTTTACCTGCTGGCACACTAGACAATGGGATACGAAGTGTGCTACCTCGCGCTTCATTCCATACCACCATACATGCTCTCTCAACTTTCGATACATCTTGTTGGCACCGGGATGCATCGAGTACTGAGAGCGGTGTGCCTCCTGCAAAACCTCCTCGCGTAGCTCCCCGCTCGACACACATATCCTCGTGCCGTGTCGTAAGGAACCATCCTCTGCGATAGTAAAGTCGTCCGACAATCCTGCCCGAACATGGGCCTTGATCCTCTTCAGAGCCTCATCATTATACTGCGCAGCTCTGATCCTGTCCATCAGCTCAAACTGTATCTGCAATCCCCATATCTGAATCTCCGTACCGGGAACTAACGCCTCAATCTCCAAGCTCTCCAAATCAGCCAATAAATGTCTATCTGTCGTCAAGTACATCGCCATCAGATACCTGCTCAAGGCATCGGCGACTACGTTGGCCTTCCCTGGGTGGTACTGCAATGAGATATCGAAGTCCTTCATCAACTCCAACCACCTCCTCTGCCTCATATTCAGCTCTTTCTGTGTGAACACGTACTTCAAGCTCTTGTGGTCTGTAAAAATCTCAACACGCTCTCCGTACAGGTACTGTTTCCACAGCTTTAGAGCGAAGATAACTGCTGCCATCTCCAAATCATGGGTGGGGTAGTTCTCTTCATGAGGGCGTAACTGCCTAGAAGCATAGGCAATTACCTTCCCGTGCTGCTGAAGAACACATCCCAGACCCTTACCTGAAGCATCACTGTAGATGGTGAAACCACCTGTCCCTGCTGGCAGCGTCAAAACTGGAGCTGTCGTCAACCTCCTCTTCAGCTCATCAAATACGGCCTGGCAATCCTCCGTCCAGACAAAATCCACATCCTTCCTAGTCAGTCTGGTCATCGGCGCTGCAATCCTGGAGAAGTCTTGTACAAACCTCTTGTAGTATCCTGCTAGCCCGAGAAAACTTCTGATCTCAGCTACCGAACTGGGGGTAGCCCACGACTTCACTGCCTCAATTTTCTGTGGGTTAACCGAGATTCCGTCACCCGATACCACATGCCCAAGAAATTCAACCTTGTCAAGGAAGAATTCACACTTAGAGAGTTTCCCGTACAACTTCTTCCTCCTGAGAGTCTCTAAGACCAACCTCAGGTGCTCTTCGTGCTCCTCCGGGGTCTTGGAATACACAAGAATATCGTCGATGAACACTACCATGAACTTGTAAAGGTACTGGTGGAACACCTTGTTCATCAGGTTCATGAATACTGCTGGTGCATTGGTTAAACCAAATGGCATCACCATGAATTCAAACTGGCCGTATCTGGTCCAAAAAGCTGTCTTCGGCGTGTCTTCTCTCTTTACCTTCACCTGGTGATAGCCTGACCTCAAATCTATCTTTGAAAACACCCTCGCCCCGCTCAACTGATCAAAAATATCATCTATCCTCGGCAGCGGGTATTTGTTCTTGATAGTAAGGTTGTTCAAGGCTCTATAATCAATGCACATGCGCACCATGCCGTCCTTCTTCGGTACGAACAATACCGGAGCTCCCTATGGTGATGAACTGGATTTGATGAAGCCTTTGTCCTGCAGCTCCTCAACTTGCTTCTTCAGTTCTGCCAGCTCACTGTTGTTGACCCTATAGACATGTTGTGAAATGGGCTCCGCTCCTGGAACCAAGTCTATAGAGAATTCAACATCTATGTCTGACGGTAAGCCTGACAACTCCTCTGAAAATACATCCAGGAACTCCGCTATCAGAGGATGTGGTAGCTCCTCTTTTTCCGTCCTATCTCCGCAAAATGTGCTTCTCCTCTATTCCGCTGCTCCTCTGACGACCTCAAACTTCAGCTCTCCTGGTGGTCTAAATAATACTCTGCCTCTATAACAATCTATAGTAGCATGATGCCTACTCAACCAGTCCATTCCGAGTATAATATCATACCCCGGAAGTGGCATGACGAGTAAGATTACGCTCAACTCTCGGCCTCCTACTGACACCCTCCGATCCTTGCAGTGATCACGGACTAGGATAATACCTCCACCAGTCATGATCTTGCAAGTCCTAGCTAATGGTTCTGTGTCTAAATAATGTCGAAGTGCATAAGATACAGACACAAAACTATGGGAAGCGCCAGAGTCGAATAAGGTAAATACGGGAATACAATCGAGAAGAACCGAACCTGTGATCAAGTCTTTTGCTGGCTCGATCTCCTCGACTGCCATGGCATACGCTCGCCCCTGGGGTACACCTCTCTGCTGCTGGTGCTGGACAAACTTCTGATGTTGCGGTGGAAGTGGTGCCCTCTGTTGTTGGCCTCCTGGTACGGCCGGTACCTTGTCTGGTCCTCTCTGGGCGGTTGTACCACCCTGACCTAGACGAATGGTAGGGCAATCCCTAAAGAGAGAAGACACGCCGAAGACAGCTTTTTGGACCAGATACGGCCAGTTTGAATTCATGGTGATAGCCTGACCTCAAATCTATCTTTGAAAACACCCTCGCCCCGCTCAACTGATCAAAAATATCATCTATCCTCGGCAGCGGGTATTTGTTCTTGATAGTAAGGTTGTTCAAGGCTCTATAATCAATGCACATGCGCACCATGCCGTCCTTCTTCGGTACGAACAATACCGGAGCTCCCTATGGTGATGAACTGGATTTGATGAAGCCTTTGTCCTGCAGCTCCTCAACTTGCTTCTTCAGTTCTGCCAGCTCACTGTTGTTGACCCTATAGACATGTTGTGAAATGGGCTCCGCTCCTGGAACCAAGTCTATAGAGAATTCAACATCTATGTCTGACGGTAAGCCTGACAACTCCTCTGAAAATACATCCAGGAACTCCGCTATCAGAGGATGTGGTAGCTCCTCTTTTTCTGTCCTGTCTCCGCAAAATGTGCTTCTCCTCTATTCCGCTGCTCCTCTGACGACCTCAAACTTCAGCTCTCCTGGTGGTCTAAATAATACTCTGCCTCTATAACAATCTATAGTAGCATGATGCCTACTCAACCAGTCCATTCCGAGTATAATATCATACCCCGGAAGTGGCATAACGAGTAAGATTACGCTCAACTCTCGGCCTCCTACTGACACCTTTCGGTCCTTGCAGTGATCACGGACTAGGATAATACCTCCACCAGTCATGATCTTGCAAGTCCTAGCTAATGGTTCTGTGTCTAAATGATGTCGAAGTGCATAAGATACAGACACAAAACTATGGGAAGCGCCAGAGTCGAATAAGGTAAATACGGGAATACAATCGAGAAGAACCGAACCTGTGATCAAGTCTTTTGCTGGCTCGATCTCCTCGACTGCCATGGCATACGCTCGCCCCTGGGGTACACCTCTCTGCTGCTGGTGCTGGACAAACTTTTGATGTTGCGGTGGAAGTGGTGCCCTCTGTTGTTGGCCTCCTGGTACGGCCGGTACCTTGTCTGGTCCTCTCTGGGCGGTTGTACCACCCTGACCTAGACGAATGGTAGGGCAATCCCTCAGCTGGTGTGTCGTCGATCCGCAGGACAGACATGAGCCCAATCTCTTCCTGCAGATCTCTCTAGTATGTCCTGTCTTCCCGCAGTACGTACACTGGATGGCGGGCTGAGTCTGCCTCTGTTGCTGCTGCTGGACCTGCCCTCGGGCTGGTGACTGGTGCTGCTAGTGCTGCTGCTGAAAGGGCCTCTGCTGCTGCTGATAGTGTGGACGCTTGCCTGGTCCCGCACTACTGTTTGCTCCTCCGGAAACATTACGTCCCCTCTTGGGCCTGAGGTCCAAGTCGTCCTCGGCTATCTGGGCATCCATCAATATGCCCTCGTAGGTAGCTGTGCTACGTCCCGACGTACGAGACTTGATCTCCCTTGCCAGCCCCTTTCTGAATTTCTGGGCCCTGTCCCCCGGATCTCTAATCATCGATGGCGCGAAGCGGCTCAGGCGGCAAAACTCTGCGGCATACTCATCGACGGACGAGCTCCCCTGGGCTAAGTCATGGAACTGACTCTCCAAAGCTCCTAGGGCAACATCAGGAAAGAACTTCTCCTTGAAGAGCTTCTTGAAGGCTTCCCAAGTGAGTCCCCTGTCAAGGAGTCTCGGCTCTGTGCGAAACCACATCAAGGCGATATTGAACATCTGGCTGCCGGCGGCCTCGATCTGGAGAGCCTCCGGAAGCTGCGCCAAGCGCAAGTTCCTCTCGATGTCCTCTAGCCAATCATCGGCGTAGAGTATCCCTTCTGTCCCCTTGAACTCCCGAGGCATCATCCTCTTGTAATCCATAATGGTGCCCGGCCTCTGGTGGTGCTGATCAGGACGCTGCTGCTGCTGAGTGACTCTCTCCACAGCCTGGAGAGCCACCTGATGAGCATTCTCCATGTTCACCCTAATCATCTCTGTCTGGGCTTGGTGTGCCTCAGCCTGCACCCTCTGGGCCTCTGCCGACGTCCTCTGGGCATCGACCATGCCCTAAATCAAAGCGAACATCTGTGCTCCATCGACGGGCATACCTCCTGGATACTGAACTGGTGGTGGTGGTGGTGGTGGTGGTACCGTCGTAGCTATGGGGACCCTCTGAACAGGTGGTGGAGGACTCCCAAATGCTGCAGACACTCCCACATGTACTGGAGATGTAGGAGGTGCTGCGGATGTCTGTCCGGCAAGGCGAGAGGTGGCAGACCTCTTTTACTCTGCTGATCCGGTTCTTCGGGATCTAGTCCTCGGCGGCATCCTGAAGACAGATCAAAGAATTTAATTAAGGCAATAGACACGATATCATCAAGGAAGGACAGTAAATTTCTAAAGGAAAAATCATTAAGAGTAGTATTATAAGAATCAGAATTTCCTAATTGTGATTGAGCATATCCTCGGCCTAATTCCTATTTCCTAAAACAGGCTCGTAGTAATACTTTAAGCGAGCACCACTACGATATTGCTATAATGCGAATCTAGGACTCGACCTGCATGGGCCACCACTAAAAATGTGTCACGACCCGCACCCGAAATTTGGGCATGAGTCATGGGTACGTCCAGCCTACGCCGCAGCATCGGCGGGAGAACGCTGTCTAGGTCTCAACACAATATATATCCTGTCAATCGTCTCAACTCCGTACGGAGGACAATGATAATAATCCACAGTTCTATAAATATACTCAATCACAAGCTATAAGAATAATGGCACGAAGAGAATGGAAAATTTTCTATAATAAACCAACCACAATAAGTCCAACTCAATCCTGGGTCTAGATGACCTCACAAAGTCACAAAATAATAAATACAACTCAGTCTCAATCTAAAACAATAATGCCGAAAAATAATCTAAGAACAGGCTGGTAAGATCTCCTCTAGAATAGGCAACTCCTCTGGGATTTCCGGAGTGAAATCTCCCTCTAATCCTGGGCCGTAATGAGTGGGGCAATAGTTCTCCAGGTCCTCTGAAAAATGTTATCCAGTCAGGATTGGAGCGAAGCACAAGCACTAACAGCGTTTCATTAAATTGACAAAAACTATAAACAGTGTAAGAAATACAAGATGAGAATAAATGCTGAAAATATAAAGTACTGGAGAAATAAAATAGGCAATAGAGCATCTAGCAATGAACAATAAACAGTGAATGCTAGAACAAGTGAATCTGAATAAAGAATAGACATCTAGCTAAGTGTTTGAATTATCAGTTTATTATGTGATCGGCTTGGGACTAGATCAGGCTGGTTATATATGATTAGCTATGATTCTTGTAGGTCAGGCTAACCATATGGTTAGCTATGATGCATGTAGTGGTCAGGCTAATCATATATAACAGCTATGATGCATGTAAATGGTCAGGCCGCACCCGACGTGAGAAGTGGGGTGAGCTATGATGCATGTAAATATTTGGATATGATCACATAATCTACTAATAGTTCCCCATCCCCAGCTAGCAAGATGGATTCCAATCACGACTCCTCATGATGGGGATCTAGAGTGCTAACCCGTGTATCCATAGTGTCGGAATCAAGTAAGTAATACAACTAGATTATAGAAGTAATAAACAAAATAGAAACTGTCAGAGAATGTACTCGCCTGTGGTCCTGAGCAAGGTGTGAGGATCAGTGTCCAAAATGGGATCACAATGACCTATTTATGGAATATAAATGTCAGGTACTGCATTAAGAAAATAAATATGTTTAACTAATTTAAATATGAGGCCTCTAGGTCATACTAGAACCTACTGGTCAATAATAGGTTAACTAGGACCATACTAGGTATAAACCTTGTTGCTTTAGGCTTTTATGTTAATATTAAACAACCTTTACAGGCTAGGCATTTAGTAAAATATAACTCCTATTTAGATTATAAGGTATTACTTAATCTATTTAACTCTTACTCAAACTAGTACTCAAAATCCAACCTTAACTCATAAACACTATGTATTAACTAGGATACCAAGTACTTCATGTGATACAGTAGAGAACTCACTGATCCCCTATACTTGTATACCTCCTTATACTCTTCATGTCCCTGCCTGTGTTCACTTGGTCATACCAGCCGCACACACACAGAGATACTTAACACACACACATGCAGGAAACTTACTACACACATACACAGCCACATTTGCACAGGCACATTGGTTTCTACACAAGTCTGATACATCACTAATACAGATTACTACTAATCCTACTGATACAACCTACAGTGGCACTCACTGAAATTGCCCAGATCTTCTCACACACTGATACCATAACTTTCTACACTACCGCACACATATACACAGGTGTGCACACACACTGCTACACAGGTATTCACTCTCAATAACAGGGACACATAAACACCTGAGCCTCTCACTGCACAGGCAGACACACATAGACACTAAGCTGCACTCTAGTCTCACAGTTACACACAGGTTATACACTGATACATCTCACTGAACTCAGGGATACATTCTCAAACTGCACACATTATCACCCAGGTTACACTCACACACATACTACTACTGAGACACAAAGACCTACACATACGACTGACACTAAGAACACAATGACACACTGCTCTGGAGAGTTAACCTGGGACACACAAGAACTACACAGTCCTTCTCACTACACAGAATCCCTCACTGAGAACACACAAGTTTTCACACAGATTCAACATACTGTAACCAACCTGCACCTTACTCACACACTGAGACAAATTCAATTACCTACACACTAGATACTGAGGCAAAAATACTGATACACACCTACTGACCTCTGTTAACCCCTAACACCTGTTTATTTCTCTGATACACTAATCCACAGTATCCCATAACTCGATACCACATAGGCTCACACAAACTAAACTGATACACACAGCATACATATACATACACACTGATCTTTAACACAATGTACACACAGATATTTAACTAAAACACACAAGTATTCACACACACAGGAATCACACACTACACTGTTACTTATACCCTCACTGAACTCACACATGTTCTGAACACACACATACATAGATCCTCACCTAACTGACACACACTGGTACACATTGACACTGGAAATTCACTCACTGCACAAACAGGTCTGGATACACTGAAACACACAGGAACACTCTCAACTGACTGATACTAAACTACACAAGTTCTGGATACCATGAAATACACACATCCAGTCCCCATTGCACAGAACCAACACAGCCACACTAGTAATTATACTATGTATATAGATCAATATACCAAATATGCATAGATTTGAATACCTCAGATGGATAAACTCTTAATGAACATTTCATCGAACATATGCAGTGCAGAAAAATGAATTTACATACAAACCCATAAATTCCTAATCAAAACCCTAAGAATCGAGATCTAACCATACATTAGGGATGAAATCTGCCTACATGTAAACCCCTAGGGTTAGGGTCCACGAAAATTGGGGAAAACTAAACGTAGGTCACCCAAAACCCTAGAATTTCCTAGGTCTTCATGTAGGACCTACGAAATTGAGATCCATACAAAAGAGGGTTCCCTAAAATCGAAATCTAACTGTAAGGGTTCCTAAAGGCCAACCACAAATAGAAAAACAGAATCAAATAGATAAAAATCGGATTTACCTATGGGAGATGGTTTCTCCAATGAAGGTTCTTCTTTCCCAAGGCTTCTTGACCCCGGATCCTTGTTTTCCCTTTGTTGGAGGAGGAAGATGAAATCCCTAGGATTAGATTCGGAATTTGGGGTGGAGAAGTAGTTTTTCTAATGGAGGCTAGGGTTTCCTTTCTTCATGAAGGAGAAAAGGGTTGAGGGTGGCTCCCTTTTATATTCAAAGCTAGGTTAGGGTTTCTAATGCATAGGTTTAGGTTAAACCCCCATGTTAGGTCACGCAGAACTCAATTAGCTCAGGTTTAGTCATTCTAGGGTTTGGGTTCAACCCTAAATCTGGAATTCTAGGGTTTGTCTAGAATTTGGGTTTTCAAATTAGGGTTATTCATTAGGTTTATAGTCCTAATGAGTTGTAGGGTTTGACCTAAACCAAACACAACTAACAACATATAAATAGTTTATAAAACTCAGCAGATTAATTTAATACATAATTATTCAGAATAGTAAAATTACATAAATGCCCTTATCTGGAAATATGGTAGTGACAAGGAGATTGGTGTTCAATTACACACTCCCAAAAATCATGAAAAAATATAACTGAAAGGGAAATGGGTTTATACACGTGTCGCATCCACGGGGTGGATACCTTAGTGCACTTTTGTACAAAAGTGCCCGATAATTGGAGAATTGCACAAAGAGTGATTTTGGTTTTATTTAATTAAAATTTAAATACAATCGGTTGCGACGAATGTCGTGCATCTAGAATAAAATACGACAAGACATAATTATGAGTCACACAAGTATTAAAATAACAGTCTGGCATATCTAGGACAAGGGTGTGAAATCTGTTGAAAGACATGGCTAGCGTAGCGCTCTAATTATCGAACAACGGTAAAGTGCATCAATCAGTTAAAACCATAATTTTTTATATATAATTAATTATTATGCTATCATTTACATATTAATTATAAAAAGACGAAAATACCCTTAATCTGAAAAGTGGGGGTGACAGTGATAAATCTTCCTAAGAAGCTTCCAACTTTAATCATCGACCTGCGATGCAGTAAATAATCGACATTATCAAATTAACCCTTAGTCGTTGATCTTACCGAACATCCGGTTAAAGCAGAAACTTTTGTTGACTGGGTGAAGGAGGAAGAAATCTTTTATTTTATAAATAAAGAAGACTCTCCTTCGCACAACATTGATTTTGATCCTCTTGTACAAGAATTCCTAGATGCCCTGTCTTCTTATGAACCCTTATCTGTATCAGTAGTGTCGTTATATCAAAAAGACGTAGCATATGGTTTGCACGAAGATGATTGCTTTATAGTCCCAACAAGACAGAATGAACTAAGATGGATACTTTTTGGCAAATCTAGAAACAAAAGGGTCACACAGACCAATGATTTCGACGATGACATTGGAGAAATACAGATCCACCGCTACAGCCAACAGACCAAAAACATTATCCAAATGATGGGTTATGACTTGAAGTCTGACGGAGGACTCAATTACAAAAAAGGTAGACATACCCCTATATATCACCGCCCTCCAAATGGCAAACCTGAGACATATTATTAGCGAACCGGCCATGGTTTAGCATATTTTACATCACCAACAATGCCAGAAAACTCAGGATCAGAAGAAGAGACGCATTCGCATTCTTCTGACTTATCGTCCTGGTACTCCGATGCAAGTATTGGTGAATTATTCAAGCATGCTCTTTTCGTTAATATGGTGTCAGCCGACTCAGATGATGAAGGTGATTCGACTTTAGAATACTTCGAAAATGATCCTTGGGCCCAACGGATAAATTCACAATGGGATCTTTGGTTCGAGCAATGCAAACCACTTACATAAGATGAGATCATTCAAATTAACGTAAGGGATGAGCTTCCCCAAAACCAATCTTTATTAGCAAGAACCTCTCTAAAGAGGATAAACAAGCTTTGGTTCAACTAATAAAAGAGTATATTAATGTCTTTGCTTGGAGTTACGAGGATACGCATGGTTTGGATCCTCAAATAGATATACACAAGCTCAACATCCTCCCTAATGTCATGCCAGTAAAATAGCAAGAATGATGGTTTCTCCCAAATATAATGGATGTAATTGAAGCAGAAGTTAAAAAGCTGAAAGCATGTAGCTTTGTTCAAGAAGAATAATATCCTGATTGGATCGTAAATATGGTCCCAGTCATGAAAAAAATAGGAAAGTCCGTGTCTGCATACTGAACAACATCCTGATTGGATCGTAAATGTGGTCCCAGTCATGAAGAAAAATAGGAAAATCTGTGTCTGCATCCTGAACAACATCCTGATTGGATCGTAAATGTGGTCCCAGTCATGAAGAAAAATAGGAAAGTCCATGTCTGCATAGACTATCGGTATTTAAACTCAGCATACGCAAAAGATGAGTTTCCTCTTTCCATCACCGATGTCATGATCGACAACACATGCGATTTTAAACGTATGGCTTTTATTGATGGATTCTCAGGATATAATCAAATTAAGATGTGACATGAGGATGAAAAGTATACCTCTTTCCGTACACCACTCGGAGCATTTTGCTATACAGTCATGCCCTTCGGTTTGAAAAATGCAGAAGCGACGTATCAATGAGCCATTAGCACTATCTTCCATGAACATATATGAAAAATAGTAGAATGTTACGTTGTTGATATTGTTGTTAAGAGAAATCTCATATAGGACCATATTCAAGATCTGAAAACGGTGATTGAATGAATGTGCCAACATCAGCTTAAATTGAACCCGACCAAATCATTCTTAGTAGTATCCAGTAGCAAGTTCTTCGGATTTCTTATAACTTCCAAAGGCATCTATATTGATCATAATAAGGTTGTAGCCATTCTCGAGATGCGTCCTCCACTTAATCTTAAAGAACTTCATGGACTGCGAGGCCATCTAGCATACATCAGGAGTTTCATCTCAAATCTCTTTAGTCGATGCGAACCCTTCACTCACTTAATGAAGAAAGATGGCTTTACTTATTAGCCTCCAATTAGCCAAACAATTGGATATAGACTACTTAGAAGCCTAGGGAGATTCTAAGCTAATAGTCAATCGAATTAGGGGAGAGTATGAAGTCCAGCATGAGGACCTCATCCCCTATCATCAAGCATCAATTAAATTAGCTCTTACCTTCAATAAATTCTTCATCGAGCATGTGCCTCGATTACAGAATATGAAAGCAGATGCACTGGCTGGTTTAGCTGCATCAATGGCCATCCCTCTGAAGAGATAACACTCGAACATGATAACAAGTAGAGAGTTATTTTATACCAAGAATAATCTACATATCAAACAGAGCAACATTATAAAGTCAACCTCCATTGATGAAGATTGGAGAAGTCCTTTTATAGACTATGCTACTTATGGTATCCTCCCATAAGATCCGAAAGAAGCTACTTCTATCAAGAGGCATTCACTCAGATTCTATTATGACGTCTCATCCAAGATATCATACCGACGTTCATACGCTGGGTTGTTATTGTGTTATCTTTCTAACATTAAAGCAAGAGAAATACTTCGCGAAGGTCATGATAGCTTCTGTGGAGCATATCAGCCAGGTCCTAAACTACAAGACTGTCTCAGGAGAAAAAGGTTATTACTGGCCTACCATCGTAACAGATGCAGTAGATTATGCTCGTAAATGTAGGGCATGTCTGATCCATGCTGACTTTATACACCAGCCATCATAATTCTTACATCCTACAATGATATCCTAGCCTTTTGAAGCATGGGGTATGGACATTATTGGTCCTATAAGCCTAACTTCTTCTATAGGGCAACGGTTTATACTTGCAATAACTGACTATTTCTCTAAATCAGCGGAGGCAGTTCCACTCGTTGAGGTGAAGACGTCCAATGCTATTAGTTTCGTCAAACACCATGTGATATATTATTTTGGTGTTCCCCGAAGGATAACACACGACAATGGACCACAGTTTGCTAGTTAAGTATTCGATCTATTATGTGACAAGAATCAAACCCAAAATATGGCTTCTACGGCCTATAATCCAGTAGCCAACGGTTTAACGGAGGCTTTTAATAAAACCATAATCAAGCTACTCAAGAAGTTTGTCTCATCCAACAAGCGCTATTGGAATAAGAATCTTGGAGAATGCATGTGGGCTTATCGTACAACAGTCTAAATTCCAACTGGTTATATACCATTTTCCTTGGTCTATGAATGTGTAGCAGTTTTGCCACTTAAGATCCAGATCCCCTCTATCAGGATAGTCATTACAAATGAGCTAACAATGGAGAACAATGATCATTTGAAACTTCAGGAGTTACAAGCATTGGATGAAAAGCATTTATTTGCTCAACAATATATGGAGTTATATCAAGTGCGCATTTTTAGATCCTTTAATCAAAAAGTAAAATCGAGAATATTCTAAGTCGGCGAACTGGTACTAACCATGAGGAGACCCATAGTAACAATCCACAAGAGCAAAGGCAAGTTATAGGCTAAATAGGAAGGTCCTTATGTGGTGGAAACAGTATTCTCCAATGGTTCATACAGTTTCTCTAAGCCTAACAGAGATTTGATGATGATGCCCATCAACGACAAATTTCTCAAGAAATATTACGTCTAGATGAGACGTACACTTCTCCATCCTCAGTGGGGTAAGTTAAGATGCACCTTGAACTATTACTTTTATTCATTTTGGATAAGAAATAACTAAAAGGCCCTCAAAGTTTCTCAGCGAAACAGTCCTCAGATCCAATAAAACATTCTCATTGAGATCATCTAAATAACCATCTCTAGCAAAGTATCACGTTTTTGAAGCCCAGTCGCTTCAAGGACCTCTTTTTCCTAATCTCTAGTAGGATTGGAAATAATCTCGCATGGATGACATGATTCATGTTCATATTACCTCTGAACCATATTTTATCCATCATCCCCAACGAAAAATAATGGGGCCTTTTTTTGAACTACCCTTTTCCCCTTTATCCCCAGTAGAGTAGACTAGCAATCTATCAAGTCCATATACCTCTAATAGTATTATCTTCTATAGTCAATATGCCATTGGTATTGGGTCTACCAAACGAATCCTACCAAAACATGCTGCCATGTCCACATTTCCTCTGAACAAATGTATATAATAGGATTTTATCTAGAAAACCTATCATATACCTATTATTCCTGAGGGTGTTATATATCACAATTCAGTTTTATATAGAAAATGAGCCTATGAGAATATTTCAAGTGAAGGAAAAATGATAATAATATGACTTTCAATAGAAATAAAGATCCTCCCAGTTAATATTGCTCACAAAAGTTGCAAGAGCATGAAAGATACAAATATTTTAATATGCAAACACATGACAGGAAACCTATACTCTGGCCAGTTCATTGTGTCTCTCTGGGTCAACGATAGAAGCATTAGAACCCTTGACTTCAGTTTGGGGCGGGATGGATCCATCCGACGAACGATCAAGGGGAGCCTGAACATATTTTGCTTCACGCAGTTGGCCCAAGGGCATTTTTTTCTTCTCTTCAACAAGAAATAACGCAAGGACAGTAGGGGTATCCTCAAAGTCAGTCTTGATGGACGAAGAACAGTTGGTCCTACTGACTCTCCTATATCTTTTTGAGACGCATCCTGAGAATCCATCAGTAAATTCAGATAAAGAATATTGGGTTGATTAATCGAATCTACTATTTATAGGAAGAGGGTAACGGTTCAAATCCCTATACATGACTCATCAGTGAAAGAGGGTAATGGTTCAAGATTCCACATATGATTCATCAGTAAGGGGGGAGATGATTCATTTTCGTAAATGAAGAATCTTATATAGGATCCGAAGTGTTGCTATTTGGATTATGCATATCCATCCAAAGGCCCTCATGTATGCATCAGGAATGATCACGTAATACGCATGACAGTTAGTTGTTCAAGTTGTAGGATGCACATAGGGTCTAATACTCCGTAAATATGTAAAGCAAGCCTCTGTATTCTCCTTGAATAAAAGCAGAGAGTGATCGGTCAGCAACACACAGACAATAAAGTAAGATCAAGCTAAATTTTATTGGCATACAAATCATGAATATATATGATAAAAATATATTATATCTGGATTTTTATTCTAAAGGTCATGATTACATATTATAGAGAATGATCACATAATCATCTCCATCCTTCTAAGGCTAATGTTAAGGAGAACAAATGTCAGACATGCTCTCGCTCCTTAACATTAGATGCAGTGATAATGGCGGGAGGGTATAGAACTGGGCATGCATCAATTTTGCAAGTCCCAGGGAGTCAATCCTCCATCGCTACTAAGTGCCACTGACAAAGTTTTGATAGGGACCCTCTCCCAATTTAACAGCCAAAAAGGCGGCCAAGTTGCACCCTCGTAGCCAGCCTCATAACGAAAAAAATACAGCTAGCATATTGCATGTGTAACCTCCGATTTCCTAATTTCCAAAATAATTAGATTTTTATTTATTTTAAATATCCAGTTTTTAAAATATTTTCTCCTTGAATTCTTGTATTTGATTTTTAACAATGTTTGATTTTAGAAGGTGATTTAAAATCTTTTATAAAAATCATTTTTCCTAAATGTCGCTTTCTTATAAAATAAATAAATAAATAATGATATATGTATAATACTCTAGCTTCGAATGTTTATTGACTTGAAATCATAAAAATTATTTGTTTAATAAATTATTTAAAGGACTAGTTGTTTTCTTCATAATAAAATTTTCATATCCATTTTGGATTAGTAAATAAATAAATTATATATTTTCTAGGGTTTGAAATATGGGTTTAATTAGTAGCTAATTTGGAAGCCTCTTAAAACATTTTTTCTTAAATTATATTTTTCTATTTATTTACCAGTTACCGTCTCCCATTCACACCCTCATTTTTTCCACATGAAAACTCATTCATATCTAATCTGGGCCACTCATTATCTGGCCCAATCCTCACCCTTTATCCCACACCCCCTCTCCCTATTTAAGTCTCTCATCACCATTCCCTAGAAACCCTAGCTAGCCCTCACAATTTCCTATAAGCCAACAAGCCATCACCATTGATTGTGTGCTCGTGTCCGTGTGTCCAGCATTACCGTGTCAACCGTGATTGGCCTCGGGTCCGACCCCGGGTGTCCCACCGTATCCATTCATTTCCTGTGTCCGGTTACAATATTACAAAACAGATTTTCGTGTCCGACACACCCGGACACATCCACCTCCACCCCAGCAGTACACCATCCCTGTGTCCAGCCCCAGACACGTCCACCCCCATACCACACAACAGCAAACCCGCCGTGTCCAGCTTCGGACACGACCCGAAATACCCCGACTCGATTCAGAGAAACCCTAACCCTAGATCTGAATCTCGACCGCTGGTGACCGCCGCGGATCCCCTCCTCGTCATCGAGCCCGGTGGCTGCGAGACCTCCTCGTCGTCGAGCTCCGGTGGCCGACCAGATGCAGCCAGATCCGGCGTCGAGCCGATCGGTCCGACCACCGCCGAGTTCGAGCACCCGCCGTCGCTTCAGACCCGCCGCCGCCTCAGATCTGTCGAGCCGTGGCCGCCTCGAGCAGACCCGCCGCCGCACTTGAGTTCCACCGCCGCCTGGAACCGAGCACCCCGTCGTCGAGCCGTCGACCGCCGCCTGGAACCGAGCACCCCGTCGTCGAGCCGTCGACCGCCGCCTGGAACCGAGTACCCCGTCGTCTCGAGTTCAAACACCGGCCCCGCCACAGCAGACCGAGCACCGTGCCGACGCCCTGCCCGGCGGACCTCCTCCGCCGACGCCGGAGACCCCCCATCGTGAGCCCCTCTTTTCTCTTCCCCTTTTCTTCTGTTCTGTGAAGTAAATATTTTAGTTAAGTGTAATTAGTTATATTAATTAGTTAGTTAATATATAATAGTTTAGTTAAATAATTAGTTAGTAATATTTTGATATGTAATTATTTTAGTTTAATAATAAATAGTTTAGTTATATGTAAGTAGTTAATTAATGTATAATTAGTTGGTTGATATATAATTAGTTTTATTGTTTTATAGTGTTTAAAATGTATATATATGTAATTAATTAATGTATAAGTATATGTATGTGTATAACTAATAAATATGTATAAGTGTGTATCTAACTAATGAATAGGTATAAGTACATATTTTTAAATTATTTGTATATGTATGTATTAAATCAAATTAGTATATAGGTGTATGTATATATGTTCGTGTATTTCTTCCTATATATATATGTATTTAATATATTTTGTGTGTACGTATTAAATAATAAATATTAATATGTAATATTGGTATATGTATATGTATATATTTTGTATATACTTAATATATTTTAATATAAAAAATTGGTATATATGTATATCTGTATTTTCAGTATATGTTGGTAATTGTTAATTTGGTATATATATATATACAAATATGTATTTTGATATATAAATAAACATTTATATACATCTATTAGTGTATATACACAAATACGTATTTTGTACAATTACTAAGAGACACTTATATATATATTATATATGTTTTTATTGGTATATACTCTGAGTGTAAATGTGTATTATATAAGTATCCCTACTAGATGACCCTAGTTGACTAGAGCCATGCCTGGCATAGCCCTGAGGCCCGTGTATTTCTATTGTGTGTTAGTGTAGCATCTGATACAAGTGATATTATTATATGTTTATAGGACTGTCGGATTCTCCAGATGATACTCTGGGACAGGACATTGGTATTGACAGCTAAGGACCCAAGGCGAGTACATTCTCTGATTAGTTTCTAATTTATGATATCTTCTATGTTCCCTGTATCTAGTGTAAATATCCATGTTCTTGACACGTTGGTTACACGAATTGGTGTAGACGGGTCTCGTCATGAGATGTTATTCCTTATTCATGGTGTAGCTTGTACAAGACTTGTTTCCTTGATATCTTGTGCATGTACAGACACTGATTTCTGGGGAAATTTGCTACCTTCCTAGGGAATCCCGTGCCATAGCGTACCATGATTTGATCTACTATACCAGTCGGGGGTTTGGGGAGTATTTTAGTGTAGATATGTGATCATACCCAACTTTCCATGCATCATAGCTCACCCCACATCTCACGTCGGGTGCGGCCTGACCATCTCCATGCTTCATAGCTGTTACGTGTGATTAGCCTGACCATCTCCATGCATCATAGCTAACCAACGGTTAGCCTGACCTTCCATGAATCATAGCTAATCACATGTAACCAGCCTGATCAAGTTCCCAAGCCGATCACATGTTAAAGCTAGTACTCACACACTTAGTCATAGTTTTCTTGCTCATTGACATATTGTTTCTTTTCCTGCATTTAATTCTAGTATTTCTTTCATTGTACATTTCTCGTACCTATACATGCATCTGGTATATTTCCATCTAGAACTGCTACATAGTTTATGTCATTTATATAGAACTGCTATTTAGAGATGTACTTTGCTCCTTCCTGACTGGAAAATATTTTTCCAGACTGTGACCTTAGTAGACTGGTTTCTGGCACACTTGGAGATTGGAAGTTAATGATTGCAGGTATGATTATTTTGTCATTAGACTTGTGTTGTATACTTTTGTTTCTTCAAATTCCTATCGTGCTGTAGTTGTGATTGAGTATGTTGTTAATATTTTATAGTGTTATCCGAGTCTCCTTATGGAGTTGGATACTAGCGTAAGATTTTATAGATAGTGCTTGACCTAGACAACGTTCTACCACCGATGCTGCGACGTAGGCTGGACGTACCCACGCACTCGTGCCCCTAAACCGGGTAAGGGTCGTGACACGTTTTAGTGGTGGCCCATGCAGGTCAGACTTCGCTAGTTGTGCGATGTCGTAGTAGTACGACGTCATAGTTGTACTACTGCGTACCTGCTATAGAATATAGGACATAGGATACTAGGATGAGAGAGGATACTCAATCACAAATTATTTGAGAGATTCCTGGGACGACCCTTGAGAATCTCGTTATAAATTTTCCAATTTAAATCTTTCCTTGTTTCCGTCCGCTCTCGCTTGTTGTTATTGAACTTGATTCTTGTTGATCAGTTATTAAATTAAAATCTTGGTATCATTGTTGAGTTTGATTCTTGTTGACCAGTTGTTAAATTTAATTCTTGGTATCGTTGTTGAGTTGATTTCATATCGAGATATATTTTACGGGCTAAAATTTACGGTATCATCTGATGACATATGTTGATAAGGACAGTGAGAAAGGTAAAACATCTACTTTGGTTATGGAACCTAGAGTTTATCGCAGCCATATTAGCTATCGTGACGAGAACGTAGGAACCTGACTTGGATGTACATACCGTAGTTATGAAACTTAGGGTCTCTCGCAGCCATACCGGTTGGCGTGGCGAGGATTCTAGATGACATGATTATAGAGTTGCATACCTTAGTTACGGAACCTGTCGTTTATCGCATCTATGCTTACTGGCATGGCGAGGATTCTGTGTGTCATGATTTCTGACAGACGTGTATGATTATCAGGTTGTATCTTAAATTGGTTCTTAAATTATCATCTCAAGACTTATCTATTTCTGTTATTCAGGACTTTGTTCCATCGTTTCTTTTTCTTTACTAGCAGTAAAGATACCTTCAGTCCTTGATCCAGTTCCTTTTTGAGCTTATTTTCTTTGAGGATTCCTTGTTAGTATGATAATTAGTGACTTACAAATTTTGGTTGTCTTGTATTAGTTTGACTGAGTGTGACTTGTGAGTTGTAAGTGTTTCTTATGTTGGACATGGGAGC
The DNA here is from genome assembly GCA_036927795.1 of Iris macrosiphon. Classification (NCBI taxonomy): domain Eukaryota; kingdom Viridiplantae; phylum Streptophyta; class Magnoliopsida; order Asparagales; family Iridaceae; genus Iris; species Iris macrosiphon. Next base: position 72,965,791 of record JAYESA010000018.1, on the reverse strand, counting down.
ATTAGGCTTTAATCTAGAGTTAGCCCTTAGCATAGTACCTTGTAACAATGGTTCTAGGATAAGTGTCATTTGAGACTGAGAGTAGAAGGAGAGCATAGAGTATCAGTGATAGTTCTCAGAGTTAGTATCAGGGCCAATATACCCGTCCTGGATAATCATGATTACGTAATTGAGTGATCTATGTAAACAATTAGGTATCAAGGAATTGTGTTAAGGATTAATGGAGCATAACGTCCAATCTGATGATTGACATCGGTCGTGTTAAAAGTAAAGAAGGATATATGCAATAAAGAGTTAATGAGGTGTCATGAGTAGAGAAATATCAGGATTTGTAATGAAAGTGGTGAAGCGTATCACGGATTAATTTAATAGGCTTTAAAGGATTAAAGGAAAATACCTATACAACCATCAAGATGAGGAACCATATACATGCCCATGAAAATAAGAAATATGAGTATTATAAAAGGTACAACTAATCATGAGTTCTAATAAGATTGAGGAGATGATCCAATAATGAAGCTCGCGATATAATACCAAGAGTGCTAATGATTCTACATCAAGGATTAGTCGAGAATGACGTTAATGACAGTAAGCACTCTGTGTGATGATAATTAGATGATATACCAGTTGAGATGAATTGAAAATCATGAAAGAAAATACAAGTGATGATAACTTTGATCATTGGAGGTAATAGTGCAAGTGATTCGGGCAGTACAAACTTAGTACACAGTTGTAGACAATAGAGGTATTGAGTGCACATCGAGTATTAGAGACCGTGAGCACTTATATGTAAATTTGTGGATTTATAAATTAAAAGAGTGGAAATGAATTTTAAACTTTGAGAATTATTGAGGAGATGAGATTGTGTCATTAAAATTTTTTGAAGATTTCAAATACTGATTCAATAAACATGTTCAAGGCTACAAAGATATTAGAAGTGATTAAAATTTTATTCCGATGTTGAGTATCTGACTTTGAGGAGGTATATGCAATTTATTTTTAAGTTGATCGAGAAGTTAAACCTTGACGATTATTTTGAGGATTAAATTTATGGTAGATGAGAGATATGAATATTAATATATGAGTAGATGATATACATGTGTAAGGATCTGGTGACTTGAGCATGATTGAGATGGCACCGCAGACTGACTTGGGTGTCCATCTAAAGTGGTATTGGAAAGAGCAGTATTTAGTATGGTGTTGTACTTGACGTATAATTGAGTGATAAGAACGACTAGTATGAACAATTGTAGTAGAAACGGAAACTGACAGAGGGTATAGTACCAAAGAGATAGAGGTATCAACTTGGATGCATTATTGAATCATGGTTATATTAGAGATTCTTGGCATCAGATTTTGGTATTAATAGACAGGTGTGTGCAATATGGATATATTCATGGATTTTGTGGATTAAAGGTTAGTTGATAGGGATATCAGTGTACAGGAATAGGAATTTGTTAGTGAATATGCTAGAGTTAAGTATTGTTAGAGATAGTAGATACTACAAGTAATATGTTAGCAGGTTCTTTCTTCCCTCCTGATGTTCTTTTTCCGTCTTTCGATTGATTGATTTTCCTAATACTGTAGTTCGTATGCATGATTTCTTGTTAGAATAAAACTAGTAGTACACCCTAGCAGAGACTGAAATACCATGACAAAAGATACATGACCTATATATTTTCTTAAATTGTATGGCTGTAGGTAGAGTTTTCTTAAACCATGATCATTGAGATTTTGACCATAGCAAAGATCTATGACGAAGTTATGACTGACAAAAAGAGACAAGAGGATTAAATTTGTGGATGAGCATTAATTTAAATAAAGAATTTAGGGGTTGTTATAACGGAGTTGAGGGATCATTGATTTTATGAAAATCGAGGTTTGATTGAAATTCGAGGATAAGCATTAACTTAAATAGAGAGTTAAGAAATTCACAGGGCAAAATTGAGGACTTATTAATTTTAGGAAGGTCTTGATATGATTTGAGAAAATTTGGAAAATTATCATTTTATCTATTTGATTGCAAGATAGAAATTTGAAATTTTACATTATGAATGTTGCATTGAAGATTCTGAAAGTATCGCATCGTTGAGTAATTGAGGAAAAAGAAAATCGGGAAATAAAATCGTTAATGGAATGGTGTCGAATTCAATTCTCGGGAGGGGAATTTAGATTTGAATAAGCAACAATTGAATTTGAGTTAGAGGAGTAAGATGATTGATGGATTAGTGTTTAAAATTTAGATTTTGGGATACAGATTTTTTAAATGTTATAAATATACATTGATTGGAATTCAATTGGAGGATCGGATATTAGAATCCTTGAGTATTTAGATACGAACTAAGATTTTGGAGGAGATTATGATAAAAAAAAATTTTGAATTTAATTTTAAACTTGAAGATTTTCAGGAATATGATGTTATAAAATTTTTGAAAGGTTGGGAAATAACAACATGGAATTACTTCATGATTATTTGGGTTGAAATTTAAATTTTGATAGAAACAATACAAAGTGTAAATGCAATTATTGAGGATCTTAAATTTCGAGGACGAAATTTTTCTAAGGTGGGTAGACTTGTAACCTCCGATTTCCTAATTTCCGAAATAATTAGATTTTTATTTATTTTAAATATCCAGTTTTTAAAATATTTTCTACTTGAATTCTTGTATTTGATTTTTAACAATGTTTGATTTTAGAAGGTGATTTAAAATCTTTTATAAAAATTATTTTTCCTAAATGTCGCTTTCTTATAAAATAAATAAATAAATAATGATATATGTATAATACTCTAGCTTCGAATGTTTATTGACTTGAAATCATAAAAATTATTTGTTTAATAAATTATTTAAAGGACTAGTTGTTTTCTTCATAATAAAATTTTCATATCCATTTTGGATTAGTAAATAAATAAATTACATATTTTCTAGGGTTTGAAATATGGGTTTAATTAGTAGCTAATTTGGAAGCCTCTTAAAACATTTTTTCTTAAATTATATTTTTCTATTTATTTACCAGTTACCGTCTCCCATTTATACCCTCATTTTTTCCACATGAAAACTCATTCATATCTAATCTGGGCCACTCATTATCTGGCCCAATCCTCACCCTTTATCCCACACCCTCTCTCCCTATTTAAGTCTCTCATCACCATTCCCTAGAAACCCTAGCTAGCCCTCACAATTTCCCACAAGCCAACAAGCCATCACCATTGATTGTGTGCTCGTGTCCGTGTGTCCAGCATTACCGTGTCAGCCGTGATTGGCCTCGGGTCCGACCCCGGGTGTCCCACCGTATCCATTCATTTCCTGTGTCCGGTTACAACATTACAAAACAGATTTTCGTGTCCGACACACCCGGACACATCCACCTCCACCCCAGCAGTACACCATCCCTGTGTCCAGCCCCGGACACGTCCACCCCCATACCACACAACAGCAAACCCGCCGTGTCCAGCTTCGGACACGACCCGAAACACCCCGACTCGATTCAGAGAAACCCTAACCCTAGATCTGAATCTCGACCGCCGGTGACCGCCGCGGATCCCCTCCTTGTCATCGAGCCCGGTGGCTGCGAGACCTCCTCGTCGTCGAGCTCCGGTGGCCGACCAGATGCAGCCAGATCCGGCGTCGAGCCGATCGGTCCGACCACCGCCGAGTTCGAGCACCCGCCGTCGCTTCAGACCCGCCGCCGCCTCAGATCTGTCGAGCCATGGCAGCCTCGAGCAGACCCGCCGCCGCTCTCGAGTTCCACCGCCGCCTGGAACCGAGCACCCCGTCGTCGAGCCGTCGACCGCCGCCTGGAACCGAGCACCCCGTCGTCTCGAGTTCAAGCACCGGCCCCGCCACAGCAGACCGAGCACCGCGCCGACGCCCTGCCCGGCGGACCTCCTCCGCCGACGCCGGAGACCCCCCATCGTGAGCCCCTCTTTTCTCTTCCCCTTTTCTTCTGTTCTGTGAAGTAAATTGTTTAGTTAAGTGTAATTAGTTATATTAATTAGTTAGTTAATATATAATAGTTTAGTTAATATAATTAGTTAGTAATATTTTGATATGTAATTAGTTTAGTTTAATAATAAATAGTTTAGTTATATGTAAGTAGTTAATTAATGTGTAATTAGTTGGTTGATATATAATTAGTTTTATTGTTTTATAGTGTTTAAAATGTATATATATGTAATTAATTAATGTATAAGTATATGTATGTGTATAACTAATAAATATGTATAAGTGTGTATCTAACTAATGAATAGGTATAAGTACGTATTTTTAAATTATTTGTATATGTATGTATTAAATCAAATTAGTATATAGGTGTATGTATATATGTTCGTGTATTTCTTCCTATATATATATGTATTCAATATATTTTGTGTGTACGTATTAAATAATAAATATTAATATGTAATATTGGTATATGTATATGTATATATTTTGTATATACTTAATATATTTTAATATAAAAATTGGTATATATGTATATCTGTATTTTCAGTATATGTTGGTAATTGTTAATTTGGTATATATATATATACAAATATATATTTTGATATATAAATAAACATTTATATACATCTATTAGTGTATATACACAAATACGTATTTTGTACAATTACTAAGAGACACTTATATATATATTATATATATTTTTATTGGTATATACTCTGAGTGTAAATGTGTATTATATAAGTATCCCTACTAGATGACCCTAGTTGACTAGAGCCATGCCTGGCATAGCCCTGAGGCCCATGTATTTCTTTTGTGTGTTAGTGTAGCATCTGATACAAGTGATATTATTATATGTTTATAGGACTGTCGGATTCTCCAGACGATACTCTGGGACAGGACATTGGTATTGACAGCTAAGGACCCAAGACGAGTACATTCTCTGATTAGTTTCTAATTTATGATATCTCCTATGTTCCCTGTATCTAGTATAAATATCCATGTTCTTGACACGTTGGTTACACGGATTGGTGTAGACGGGTCTCGTCATGAGATGTTATTCCTTATTCATGGTGTAGCTTGTACAAGACTTGTTTCCTTGATATCTTGTGCATGTACAGACACTGATTTCCGGGGAGATTTGCTACCTCCCTAGGGAATCCCGTGCCATAGCGTACCATGATTTGATCTACTATACCAGTCGGGGGTTTGGGGAGTATTTTAGTGTAGATATGTGATCATACCCAACTTTCCATGCATCATAGCTCACCCCACATCTCACGTCGGGTGCGGCCTGACCAACTCCATGCTTCATAGCTGTTACGTGTGATTAGCCTGACCATCTCCATGCATCATAGCTAACCAACGGTTAGCCTGACCTTCCATGAATCATAGCTAATCACATGTAACCAGCCTGATCAAGTTCCCAAGCCGATCACATGTTAAAGCTAGTACTCACACACTTAGTCATAGTTTTCTTGCTCATTGACATATTGTTTCTTTTCCTGCATTTAATTCTAGTATTTCTTTCATTGTACATTTCTCGTACGTATACATGCATCTGGTATATTTCCATCTAGAACTGCTACATAGTTTATGTCATTTATATAGAACTGCTATTTAGAGATGTACTTTGCTCCTTCCTGACTGGAAAATATTTTTCCAGACTGTGACCTTAGTAGACTGGTTTCTGGCACACTTGGAGATTGGAAGTTAATGATTGCAAGTATGATTATTTTGTCATTAGACTTGTGTTGTATACTTTTGTTTCTTCAAATTCCTATCGTGCTGTAGTTGTGATTGAGTATGTTGTTAATATTTTATAGTGTTATCCGAGTCTCCTTATGGAGTTGGATACTAGCGTGAGATTTTATAGATAGTACTTGACCTAGACAGCGTTCTACCGCCGATGTTGCGGCGTAGGCTGGACGTACCCACGCACTCGTGCCCCTAAACCGGGTGCGGGTCGTGACAGCATGTACTAGGACAACTCTGATTACTACGATCAAAGTCCTTCCTTATTTTATGGCAAATTTCCAAATGATGTTGCTCATCATTTCGAACGAGGAAAATTATTATATTCTTCCATGTTCCGTTAGGAAAGAATCCCTTTGCTTGAAGATGTCTTCTCTTACGGCCACTCGAACGCCTACAGTGCTTTGTTGCAGTTAGCCTCCTCTTCTTCGTCTTAGATCGATAAATGACCGTACTCACTTCCTCTGTGATAAAAGAGTCTGAGGAATCATGAAGAGAGCAATGTTTTGATGAACAATGCTTCTTATATTTCCTTATATAGGCAAAGAGGAATGTTTTGGTTTCCAAACAAACTCCAGAAATAGTGTCGCATGGGTTGCCTTAAAATTGCATAAGATCAAAGACCAGGTCAAAACTAAAGCAAAGTCCGTATTGGAAGACTTGGCCACATTAGTGAACTGTTAGACTCATGCATACCTCTCCAAGGACCTCCTAGAAAATATTGAATAACATGCGGGATGGCACTTTTTCTCAAAAGTTAAATCTATGTTGCATGCAAAAAAGTATGTGCACAGTATCTGTGTGATAAAGGACAGGGTTTGATTAAAACAAAAGTGCATTACTAAACGAGGAAGGCTACAAAATTTGGCCATCAAGGCCCATAGAAAAGAAGAAGAAGAAGAAGAAGATGAAGATGAAGATGAAGAAGATGGAGGAGGAGGAGGAGAACACGGTTATGCAGATGCGTCATGGGCCTCACGAAGCGCATCTGCAACCTTCTGATAAGTACGTATACATGAACGTGGAATAGGAGGCGCATTGCTTCTCTCATATCCAACGACTCCCTTTTCTCTGGAGTTGTGGGTGGTAAGAAAAATTTGGTGCCATCTCTAGAGTCCTGGCAAGGGCCTACAAAGTTCACCCAAGAGAAGAAAAAAATTCCTCAACAAGGCTAACTCATTATCTTCTCACGTTCTTTTTTTAGGGAGAGACGATGAGGCAGAAACAGCCGAGGAAAATACAACAACCTGTCCCTCACGAGCCCCGCCATTGGTCGAACGCTGGGTCAGGGCAGGAATAGAATATCGGGAGGATAAGACAGATGGCCAAGGTTCCCAACCAGAAGCTTTCTTTGTCGCCATGCTCAATGGTTTTTGAAAGACGAAAGAAGCATAAGCCCTCTCTCTCTCTCTCTCTCTCTCTCTCTCTCTATATATATATATATATATATATATATATATATATATATATATATATATATATATATATAAGATTCTTCTATAATACAAGCATTGTATCGATACATCCCACACAATTGTATTATAAAATTATGAAAGTACAAGAAAGTCCTTCTAATCTAAACAATTGGATCAACAATCAATGGTTTAGATTGTGCTTGTATCGATACATAGTTTGTATTTAAGAATTTTCCATATATATATATATATATATATATATATATATAAGGGAAGAAGTGGCGGTCCACATTCTCAAGGTGGCGACTATCTCTCAGAATGACACACAGAATTTGAGGAAGGACAAGTCAGTTCGTCTTTCCAAAGCGTCGATTGGTGGATACAACAGTTTCCTACGAATGAACCTCTGTTATGCAAACCATCATTAGTCATGATATATCAAGGGATATAGGCCATGTGGCATGAACCCTGATGTACAGAACACACGCACACAAATCCAAACTATTTTTTATGCTTCTAATTCAAAGTATTTTAAATTTGTCATTGATACAATTCAAAAACATTGAAGGGGGTTGTAACAATTCAAAAACAGTTTGACATTCATTATTCTGGACGACAGGCAAGTACATTCTCTGATAGTTTCTATTATTTGATAATTACTATAATACAAGTATTTAAAAATATTTTACATGACTCTTGACATATTGGTACACGGACTAGTATACACATGGATTAGTCATGGGATGTTATATATATTATTTTTTTGTTCTTCGTGTTCTCATTGTTTAACTTAGACAATGTTCAACTTAGACAATGTTCAATTTTTAATGTTTAATGTTCAAGGTTTATTGTTTACAATGCCTTGAGTATTTTGCATCGTAACGTATCATGGTTGGATCCATTATACTAGTCGAAGAAAATGGGAAGTGTTAGCTAGATATGTGATCAAATCCTAGACAATGTTCAATATTTAACTTAAACAATATTTATCCAACATTAATTAGATAATGTTTACCCAAGCTGATCACATATCTAACTAGTATTTCAATTACTTAGTATAGTTACAGTTCCTCACCATATTCTAGTTTATTGTGTTATTTTATTGCCTTGTTTTAGTTTATCGTGATCAGTGTATACCATATTGTTCTTGTTTACCTGTTCTTCTACCATAGTTTATATTATTTATTATTTCTCGTCTTATATTATATTCTCTATTTCTATTTATAGTCATTATCATTTAATTGGAACTGCTATTGGGTTGTACTTCGCTCTAATCCTGATTGAATATATTTTTCAGATAAATGGTTAGAGAGGATCTGTCCCACTTACTATGGACCAACAGATAGAGTATCATCTGAGGATGTAGTGCCAGATACTGAGTCCATTTAGATTTCTCTGCCTTGTAGTAGTTGTTTCTATTTAGATTATGGAGTGTATTACTATTTTGATACCTTGAGTTGTGTTTAGATATTGAGTTGGACATGTGATATTTTGAGACTTGTATTTCTTTTCTTTCTATTCTATATCGTGCTTATATTTTCCTTTAGTTTTATATGTAATTGAGTATTATTTGGAATTAAGATGGTATGACAGTATTTTATATATATTGTGTGAGACATTAGATAGTATAGTAGACCAAGGCAGCATTCTATCGCCGATGTTGCAGCGTAGGCAGGACGTACCCAAGTACTCGTGCCCCTATACCGAGTGTGGGTCATGACACGTTTTTAGTGGCGGCCCATGCAGGTCAGGATTCACAATAGTGCAATATCGTGGTAGTGCAATGACTTAGTTATACTACTGCGAGCCTGTGATATGATAGGATATAGGACACTAGGATGAGAGAGGGACACTCAATCACAACTAGGAATTCTAAATCTGATTTGAAATCGCTACTTTTGATTACTTCTGAATACTTGTATATTGTTGTCCTTCCTTGATAATATCTTATCTCGTGTCGAGTTGATCTATTTTGTTTTTATCTCTCATCAGGATGCCGTCGAAGACGAGTTTCCAGCGCTCAGGCGCAATATCAGCATGATTAGTTATTTCGTCGCCAATGAGGGCAGCACCATCAGGCGATGTTCCAGCACCTACATTCCAGAGGTCGACTTCACCGATCCAGGTGTGCGTTTCCACAGCAGCTTTCGGAGGTGATTCACCTCCGGTACAGAGGACAGCACCGACAGTTGTAGGGGATCTTCCATTCCCATCACCCGTAGTCGATCAGACGTAGAAGTTTGTGCTCTTTCAGCTGATGATGGAGGCACAACAGCGATAATCAGAGGTTATGCGGTAGAGCATTGAGAATGATCACCAGATTATGCTCGCAGCAGTTGAGAGAGTCACATTAGTCCAGCCACAGATGATACTGCCTCAGCCCAATCCGCAGCAGCTGTGGCCAGGGACTATCATTGACTTCAAGAGGATGGGGCCTAAGGACTTTATGGGCACCAAGGGAATCTTGTATACAGACGACTGGATAGAGGACATTGAGAAGACCTGCGATTGGCACAGATTACTGAGAGCTTGCAGGTAGAGGCAGCAGCTAGTATGATGTTCGATATTACGCCGACATGGTTCAGGACAGACCCCATGATATCAGTGCCGGGAGTTACTTGGGGAGCTTTCAAAGAGCTTTTCAAAGAGAAATTCTTTTCAGGTGTGGCTCATAGTACTTTGGAGAGTCAATTCCAGAACCTCATCCAAGAAAACTTGACAGTGGACGAGTATGCGGCAGAATCCTCGGGCAGGATGATTTGTTGAGTGGCAAAATCCTCGGGCAGGGCTAGGAAGTTCAAAAAAGGACTGAACAGTGAGATTAAGTCTCATACTACTGGAGACCGTACCGCTACTTTTAAGAAAATTCTGAGACAAGCGTAGCAGCCGGAGGATGATTTGGAGCTTGGTTCCAAGAGGCCGAGAGACACTGGAGGAGCGAGTAGTGGTGCGGGCCAAGCGAAGCGCATCCACTTTCAGTAGTCAAGAGTATATCAGCATCAGAAGTATCTTGCGCCGGTGAGGGCAATAGATCAACAGATACAACAGTTTCAGAAGCCGGTTCATCAGCAGCCTCAGAGGCAGTCTCAGCAGACTTTTTCTTGTGCCTATTGTGGAAGACATAGGCGTGATTGGGAGAACTGTCGGAAGAGGTTCAGACTATGCTTGTATTGTGGTTCACCTGACCATCAGGTGAAGGAATATTCTAATAACCCGTATAGACTAGATCACGGTCAGAGAGGTGGATCTAGGCCACCTGTGGCACCGCAGACTGTTTAGCACCCGCATAGATAGCCACCCTAGCAGGGCAGGGCATATGCAATGGCTGTCGGAGAGGATGGCACTTTAGGTGATAAGTTAGTTTATTTTGTCCTGTTTTGTTCTTTTTCATCTGTTGTTTGTGTGTTTAGTTAGTACCTTATAGACTGCTTGTGTATTATTGTATAGTTAGTATACCCTGACGGAAACTGCAAAATTATGATGGACAGAGAGCATAGTTAGTGATTTCTTTTAAATTGCATGTTGTATATTTTAGTTTAGATTGGGGTTGACCTAGAGGGGGGTTACGATCATTTTTAATTTCGAGGACAAAATTTTTCTAAGGTGGGTAGGATTCTCACCCTCACTTTTTCAATTAAGGGTAGTTTGGTAATTGACACGAATATTTTTATTTTATGATTTATTATATTTAAATATTGTGCATGTGTATTAATTATTTGTTGTATTATTTATTTATTATTAGTGCTAGATTATTTTGGACTTATGTAGTGGACCAACTAGTTTAATTAGATGCATAAACCCAATACTTTAGTTTAGTTTAGAGTGAGCTCATTAATTAGGCCCATGGATTAGGATGATGGATTAATTAGTGAAACTATTAGACTAGAACCTTCCCTCCTCAATTAATTTCTTCATGAGAGGCCCCAAGGAGTAAATTAGGCATTTTACATTGGTTGAGGGAGAGATCTAGGGTGGGCCACATTAGGAGGGAGGAGAGAGATAGTCTCTTCTTATTTCTTATTTTATTTTAGATCTACATTTTTCCCTCTTTCCAAATTTTTTCATTCCCTCACCATTCCCTTATAATTTTTTTCACAAATTTCTTCATATTCTTTAATTGAGGCTAATACAACAAGGATCTACAAGAAGGAAGCAAGGATCTACAAGGAGGCCAAGATCTACAAGGAGGAGCCATATTTCTACATTTGGGGATTTTCATTTGGAATCCATCTTCCAATAGGTACATTTCAGTTTTCTCTCTTATAGTAGGTTCTAAATCTGAGATTTTACTATAAGAAACCACCTCACATGCATAGGCTATCCATAGAAATTGATTTTAGTTTCATAGGAGATCTATGGTGGAATTTATGTGTATTTTTGTGTCAATTTTGGAGGAATTCCGAGATTGGCACATGTGGTATTTGTTAATTGGTCAAATAAATTAATATAATTTGTGATTAATTGTTTGTGACTAGTGTTGTGTCCATAATTGGATACGTGTAGGCCGTATCTCATCAATTTGACGATACGGGTTATTTTTAGGGGTTTTCCTCCGATACGGGAATTTGTGCATATTATTTCTTGACACGGACACGTAGTTGATTTTATTATTCTTTGTATTATTCATATTTAGTATTCTAGACTTACTCGTGTTCCTCAGAATGTGTTTGGTTTTGTGGTTGAGTCGTATCGTAAGCGTATCATAGAATAAGTGTGATACGGGTGCGGTGCACTCCACGTATTTGCTTTATCGCCTTATTTCTATATGTACTTGTATGTGTGTGTGTGTGTGTGTGTGTGTGTGTGTGTGTGTCTATATATATATATATAGATATAGATATAGATATATGTAGGATAAAGAAACCTACCCGGTGGACTGCCGAGCTACAAGTCCTACGACACAGGAGCGGGATTTAGATTATATGATATATATATATAAATATATATATATATATATATATATATATATATATATATATATATATATATATATATATATATATATATATATATATAATCTAACATATATATATATATAAATATATATATATATATATATACGAGTATGTATTATATCGTATTGTATAGTTGAATATTATAGCTAAGTGTATCTATATGTACTATGTAAGTGTATATGTATCTAATTATATCTATATGTATATATATCTATGAGTGTTTATATATATATGTGTATAGGTGGTGTTATATATATGTGTTTATATAGATAGATGAGTATATATGTAAGTGTGTATGTTATCATTAGCATTTCAGCTCGTGCAGTCAGCAAAGGGATATCAGGTGCAACATCATGTTCCTGCATCCAGCAATGTGCAATATAGCAACCTTGAGCCATCAACAACCTATCAGTATTCACAGTAAGCCACTGCATCAACAACAAGTTCTAGGAATGACAGTATCAGCAAATATAAGGCAGAGAGCCATACAATATCAGCAGCCAATGCATCTCAGCATGTAGTCACAGTAAGTGAGACTGCAACAGCAAGTAGCTGCAAAGCAGCAGTGGGTGACTGCATCTTCGAGAGAAATGTGTACAATACAGTTTCAGTTCAGCCAATACATAGCTGTTTTCTGTGAGCAGCAACTCTGAACATTCACTACAGCGAGGCGCACTACCTGTGCAGAATCCTCACTATTTCAGCAACAGCAGGCAGGAAGCCTCCTTCAGTGAATAGTTCATCAACAGCAGCTTCCGCATTGACATGTTTACTGCAGTTAGTAGTTCAGCAAGGGAGAAGCATATAGCAGGCTTTCAGCAAGTGGAGCTAGCTGCACAGCAAGTATCTTGAGCCTGTGCAGAAATACATCAACCATTGAAGAGCACAGTAGCAGTATCGTGCACAGTATCAAACAGGTATCAGGTCAGTATCTGCAAGGTATTGGGTTTAGATGGTTTAGATAGTTTAGTTAGTTGTTATTAAATGGTTAGTAGTTATGTCTAGTGTTATAGTTAGAATGATTAGTATATAGTTTAGATATATATATCTATGTAGGTATGCTATTTGTGAGTATCTGTAGTATCTATGTAGTTAGTAAGTATTATATGTTAAGATAGTAGGTAGATGTATTGTATTAGTATATTAGTGTTTAGTTGATCTAGTATTAAGTTAGTAAATAGTTAATGTAGTTAAATAGTTATTTAGTTATATACTTGATTATGTTAATAGTTAGCTAAGTAACTATATGTACTAGTGAGTATTATATATAGTTAGTAGGTATATGTATTGTATTAGTATATATATATTAGCTATATTCATGGGATTTTGAATTACCTTGGGATACCAAGGTAATATCAAGGTAATGGGTCGACACTCAAGGTATTGGGTTTGAGTGTCGAGATAGGTGTGTGGTGGTGTGATACGCATTGGTGCAAGGACAAGGTATCCCAATTGCATTAGTTAGCTATGGTGTTATATGCATTGGCTTCTATATATATATATATATATATATATATATATATATATGTATATATATATATATATATTACTAATTTTATATTAAAACTTGCGTATCTTTGGAAATGGCATTTTATGTGTCTCATAGTATCTTAGCTTAGCTAGTGTAGCCTAGTTTTATAGTGTCTTGACCTAGTATCCTAGAGATAGACTCATACGACCTAGAAATAGTCAGTTTGACCATGTTTGACTTTTTTGACTTAGAAATGGCTTTCTGACCTAGATGTTGACTAGTTTAACTTAATTTTATTCCAAAACCTTGTATTAATATAATATTCCATAAATAGGTCTTTGGGACACCAGTTGGGACAGAGTTTAACATTCATTGCTCTGGACAACATGTGAGTACATTCTCTGATAGTTTTCATTATTTGATAATTACTATAATATAACTATTTAGAAATATTTTACATGACTCTTGACACATTGGTACACGAACTAGTATACACATGGATCAGTCATGGGATGTTATATAAATTATTTTATTGTTCGTCGTGTTCTCAATATTTAACTTAGACAATGTTCAACTTAGACAATGTTCAATGTTCAATGTTCAATATTTAATGTTCAAGGTTTATTGTTTACAATGCCTTGAGTATCTTACATCGTAACGTGTCATGGTTGGATCCATTGTACTAGTCGGGGAAAAGGGAAAGTGTTAACTAGATATGTGATCAAATCCTAGACAATATTCAATGTTTAACTTAGATATTGTTTATCCAATGTTAATTAGACAATGTTCACCCAAGCCGATCATATATCTAACTAGTATTTCAATCACTTAGTATAGTTACCGTTCTTCACTACATTCTACTTCATTATCTCATTCTATTGCCTTGTTTTAGTTCGTCATGATCACTGTATACCATATTGTTCTTGTTTACCTGTTTTTCTTCCATAGTTGATATTGTTCATTATTTTTCGTCTTGTATTATATTCTCTATTTTTGTTTATAGTCATTATCAATTAATTGGAACTGCTATTAGGTTGTACTTCACTACAATCCTGACTGGATATATTTTTTAGATGAATGGTTATAGGGGATGTGTTCCACTTACTACGGACCAACAGATGAAGTATCGTCACCTGAGGATGTAGTGCCAGATACTGAGGCCATTTAGATTTCCCTACCTTGTAGTCGTTGTTTCTATTTAGATTATGGATTATATTGTTATTTTGAGATCTTGAGTTATGTTTAGATATTGAGTTGGACATGTGATGTATTGAGACTTGTATTTCTTTTTTTTTCCATTCTATATCTTGCTTACATCTTTCTTTAGTTTTATATGTGATTGAGTATCATTTGGAATTGAGATGGCATGATAGTATTTTATATACATTGTGTGAGACATTAGATAGTATAGTAGACCAAGACAGCATTCTACCGCCGATGCTACGGCATAGGCTGGACGTACGCACGTACTCGTGCCCCTATACCGGGTGCGGGTCGTAACATCGTCCACATAAAGGAGGGAAAATAATCTCTCTCCTCTCAATTTATCATTCCATTAGATCCCCAAATTAGTTCTTCCCCAATTTCATTCATCCCTCCACCAAATTCTCCCTAAATTCCTTTATTCCCTCTTATTTCCATTAATTGGAAAAATATTGGAGCTTGGAGTTGCTAGGAGCACTTGGAAGAGGAGCTTTGGCAAGGAGATCGTGTCCGGATCGTGTCCATTGTACATTTTATTGGGAATCCATCTCCTAATAGATATAGATCTGAATTTACCTCTATTTTAGGTTCTAAATCATGTATTTGACTATTAGAAACACCCAATGGCATAGGGCTACCTATAAGATGAATATCTAGGCTCTATTGTTGAGAATTGACCTTCTATAGAGTTTTTGTTTGTATTTTGGAAGAATTTCGAGATTGATATACCAAGTGTGTGTATGTGTCAAGAGGCTAATTTAGTCTAATTAGACTTAGATCGGGGTTGGGATACTAGCTACGTGTCCATAATTGGTTACGAGTAGGCCGTATTGTGATATGGTGTGATACATAGCTCAATTTGGATGATTTTGTGCAATTCTCTTTAATTCCTATTGTAATTAATTCTAATAGCTATTATTATGTGTTTTTGACATGTGGGAATGGTTATTGTAGAGTATAGAGACTTTTGGTTTTTCATTGGAGTGTGTATCATGAGTATCCCACTTGTGCACCATAGGTATATGATGAAATGAATCATACTTGGTATGTGTTTGATACATGAATATTGGTAGTGGTATATTGGTGTTGTGTGTGTGAGAGAATTCACTTAGAGTGTGTGTATATATATATATATATATATATATATATATATATATATATATAGTGATATGAGTTGACTGTTAGGTTAGGGTGAGGCCTAATACTAAATAGGAGTAACTAGATTGCACATTTTGAGAGTGCTAAGGTTGATATTGATGTGAGTAAGTGGTGATAGCAGTGTTGGGAACTACTGCTGGGCAATTATCAGGTAGCAGTAGCATCAATAAATGCTTGTTTGTTCAAGAGTTGGGGAGTTTTGCATCAAATGCAAGTGACAGTGTAGAAATGTAAGAAGGAAAGTGAAGTAAGGGGCACTGGATGCAAGTGAGAGAAACAGTGAGTGAGATTAAAGGGGGTGAAGAAGTGGTCTGATACAAGGAGGCAATAGCAGTTAGTTAGGGTGTTATCTGTGTATGTATTAGAGTTACATTTATAGGCCTATCTATCATCTTCCTATCTACCTATATATATATATAAATACCAGATACATTAGAAAGAGATTGGCAATACATGGGTCTATGGCGTGCTTATATGTGTTGAGTTAGGAACTGATGTGCAATGGGTAGGATGGCAGCAATGCCCAGTCTGCGTATGGACTGAGCAGTGACTGATGTTGTCGAGGTATGCAAGGGTGTGAAGGGTACTGGGTTGTTTCAGCAATAGAGCATGTGTGTAGTGATGCATATAGAGTAGCAGCAATAGTAGATATCCAAGGGGGAATGTGTCGGGTTAGACAGTGTCTGCGTGAGTGGTGGTGGTAGTGTGTGTTTCTTAGGTAATAATGTATGGGTATTTGGATAGAGAAATGTGTTGGGCAGCGAGGTAAGTTGGGTTGAGTAGATAATGTTGGTGTGTGCTAGTTGGGAGCTTTTGAATATGATATCATTAGTTAGTTACTATATTAGTTAGATGTCAGTGATATATTAGCTAGTTTAGTTAAGTAAATATTAGTTAGTTGGTTAGTATTAAGGATTGATTAGTTACTT
Organism: Iris macrosiphon; assembly: GCA_036927795.1. Classification (NCBI taxonomy): domain Eukaryota; kingdom Viridiplantae; phylum Streptophyta; class Magnoliopsida; order Asparagales; family Iridaceae; genus Iris; species Iris macrosiphon. Next base: position 72,948,964 of record JAYESA010000018.1, on the reverse strand, counting down.
TAGAGTTTATTTGCAGCAAGGTCAAGGAGGGAAGTTACGTGTGTGAATTTGTGAAAGTGAATGATTGATTCCACTAAGTACATATCTGGGTAGAGCTCTGAGTAGTTGTGTTTGCTATTGATGTTGAGTTATTATTTGGTTGATGTTAGGTATGGGGAGTGTTGTAATATGTTTATCAATATCATAGTATTGTAATAGGTAGTGAGTATTTTCAACAGAGTATTTTCAATATGGAGGGTTGGTCGGGTTGCTGGCTTAGCTTATATATGTAATGTTATGGAGTATCAGTAGACATGTAAGTGAAGAGGAGTTCTCAAAGTATCAATAGAACTAGTACCTAGTAGTAGTAAGATAGGTTACTGGACACATTAGTTAGTGAAGGTTAAGTAAGTAGTTAACTGTTAGTATTAGAAAGTTAGGAAGTTAGTATAGTATAAGTCATGTCAGTATTGATGATTAGCGTCAGTTAGTTGAGTTAGTACTTAGTGTTATTATACTGTGGCATAAGTTAGGTACGATACTAATGGTATCAGTGATATCTCAGGTAGGTAGTTAGTAAGTTAATTTAGTGTGATATCCATAGTAAGATAATGTATCAGTGAGGTACATCTTAGTTAGTGTATTATATCAGTTAGTCCTTCATCACTTAGTAATATGGTAAGTTAGTATATAGATTATATACATTAGTGAGTAGCTAACATGTAATAGCTAAATACTAGTTAAGTATAATCAAGTATAGTCTTATATTAACAAATTTAACTTAGAAGTGTATGTAATGACTTAATATATCTAGTATTGACTTATAGTAGCTAGGTAATAGCTTATATGAGTCTAAAACCTTAGTGAAACCTAGAGTTGACTAGTGAGACCTAGAAATGGCATAGAAAGCATGTATTAATGCATTTTAGCTTATTATCTTTCTATTGCACCTTTTAGAATGATATTTCATATCTAGGATTGTGTGACACCAGCTTGGGCATCGAGATACATCTTTTACTCTGGACCAGAGGCGAGTACATTCTCTGATAGTTTCTATTATTTGATAATTACTATAATATAAGTATTAGTAATATTTTACCTGATTCTTGACCAAATGGTTACACAGGCTAGTTTTATGGATTTCAGTTTTAATATATCTATTGTTCTCACATTTACTGTACACCCAGATCATCCTGCTCATATATTGATTCCATCTTGAATTTTTGGTATCGTGATGTGACTTGATTGTTCTTACATTATTGTGAATAGCCAATCATAAGAAATTGTGTCGTACTATTGTTCTTGCATTATTGTTGATAGCCAATCCTAAAGGATTGGGTCGTACTATTATTTATTGTGTATAGCCAATCTTATTGGGTTGAGCCGTACTATTATATTATTATGGATAGCCAATCATATGGGATTGAGCCATACTATTGCATTATTGTGGATAGCTAATCCTAAGGGATTGAGCCGTAATATCGTGCTTGCAATATTGTGGATAGTCAGTCCTAAGGGACTGAGCCGTACCACTGTGATCGTATTATTATGGACAATGTTTATTGATTATTGACTATTGGTTAAGAACGCATTGGAAAGTTATTAAAAAATACTTAGTGTAGTATCAGTTCTTCTCTTATTTCAGTTCCTAGTGTATTGATATTGTCCTATTGCCCTAGATTACCTGTCTCTCTCTTTCTGCTATATTATGATATCTGGCTATTCCCTTCTTGTCTTGTATTACATTTACTGTTATTGGGTTGTACTCGCTCCTTACTGACTGGATATATTTTTTAGATGATTGGCTAGAGGTGATATGTCCCACCTATTACAGATCACAAGATGGCAAGGACATAGAGCAAGTTGAGTAGTACCAACAGTTGGAAAAATTTAGATATTTTATTATGAGTTGTATTAATTTTAGTAAATTCTATGGCATATATTATTATTTGGAGATTATGGTATTGAGAATAGAAGTTGGACTTGGACTTGTGATGTATAGTGACTTTTATTTCATCTTCTTCTATTTTATATCGTGTCTATTATCTTCCTTTAGTTTCTATTGTAATTGAGTATTGATCATCATTATTATATATCATAATGTACCTCTAGTTGGGGTTGAGATGGCATGACAGGCACCTCATATATTTTGTCTGAGATGTTTAGATAATAATGTTGACCTAGATAGCGTTCTACCGACGATGTTGCGGCGTAGGCTGGACGTACCCACGTACTCGTACCCCTACACCGAGTGTGGGCCATGACACATTTTGTGGTGATCCATGCAGGTCTCGTCTTCGTAATTAGTGCGATATCGTGGTAGTGCAATATCTTAGTTGTAATACTGTGAGTATGCGATAGGATCTAGGATATTGGATACTAGAATGAGAGCGAATACTCAAATACAACTAGGAATATTTCCAATCTATTGATTCTTGCTATCTTCATCATACTGATATTGTTCTTTGAACATTATTATCCTTTCCTTGATGATATCATATCTTGTGCCTTATTGACTCTTTTGTTCGAAATGTCTCCAAGATATCGCCGAAGGCATGGTCGCAATGTTCTGGAGCAGCTTCTGGGAGATCGGTGACTTCTCTACTTCCAACGTGGGTAACAGCTAATACATTACCTCTTTCTTCGGATCATAGGGTCCCCTCCCCGATCCAGGTGGGGGCTTTAGCAACAGCTTTTTGGGGTGCTCTACCTCCCGTTCAAATGATAGTGTCGACCGTTTCAAGGGAGTTTCTACCAACCACAGTTGATATGGCACAGGTGTTTACGCTCTTTCCACAAATGATAGAGGCACACTAGTCCCAGGAGGAGGCCCAGCAATGCCAGTCTGAGGTCATGAGACAGGGCATTGAGAATGCCCTCCAGCTTACACTCGCCGTAGTCGAGAGAGCTGCCTTGGTCCAGCCACAGGTAGCTCCACCTCCGTATGCCTCTTAGAGCCGAGGCCGGGGACCATCATTGACTTCAAAAGGATGGGGCCCAAGGGACTTAAGGGCACCAAGGGAATTTTGTATGCGGATGATTGGATCGAGGATATTGAGCAGAATGTACGGTTGGCGTAGATTCCAGAGAGCCTATAGGTGGAGGGAGTAAGGAGCATAATTTTTTATATTGCTTTGACATGGTTCAGGACAGACCCGAGGATCACAGCACCATGACTGACTTAAGAGGCTTTTAAGGAGCTTTTCAGGGAAAAGTTTTTTCCAAACGTGGCTTTGACATCTTTAGAGAGCCAATTTCAGTACCTCGTCCAGGGAGGTATGACAGTGGAAAAACATTGGAGCTTGGACTTGCTAGGAGCACTTGGAAGATGAGCTTTAGCAAGGAGATCGTGTCCATTATACATTTTATTGGAAATCCATCTCCCAATAGATATAGATCTGAATTTATCTCTATTTTAGGTTCTAAATCATGCATTTGACTCTTAGAAACACCCAATGGCATAGGGCTACCTATAAGATGAATATCTAGGCTCTATTTTTGAGAATTGACCTTCTATAGAGTTTTTGTTTGTATTTTGGAAGAATTTTGAGATTGATATACCAAGTGTGTGTATGTGTCAAAGGACTAATTTAGTCTAATTGGACTTAGATCGGGGTTGGGATACTAGCTACGTATCCATAATTGGACACGAGTAGGCCGTATTGCGATATGGTGTGATACGGAGCTCAATTTGGATGATTTTGTGCAATTCTCTTTAATTTCTATTGTAATTAATTCTAATAGCTATTATTATGTATTTTTTATATGTGGGAATGGTTATTGTAGAGTATAGAGAGGTTTGGTTTTTCATTGTAGTGTGTATCATGAGTATCCCACTTGTGCACCATAGGTATATGATAAAATGAATCATACTTTGTATGTGTTTGATACATGAATATTGGTAGTGGTATCTTGGTGTTGTGTGTGTGAGAGAACTCACTTAGAGTGTATATATATATATATATATATATATATATATATATATATATATATATAGTGATATGAGGTGACTATTAGGTTGGGGTGAGGCCTGATACTAAATAGGAGCAACTGGATTGCACAATTTGACAGTGCTAAGGTTGATGTTGATGTGGGTAAGTGGTGATAGCAGTGTTGGGAACTACTGCAGAATATTTATCAGGTAGCAGTTGCAGCAATATATGCTTATATGTTCAGGAGTTGGGGATTTTTGCAGCAAATGCAAGTGACAGTGTAGAAATGTAAGAAGGAAAGGGGAGTGAGGAGCATTGGATGCCAGTGAGTGGTGCAGTGAGTGAGATTAAGGAGGGAGAAGAAGTATTCTGATACAATGAGGCAATAACAGTTAGTGAGGGTGTTATCTGTGTGTGTATTAAAGTTATATTTATAGGCCTATCTATCATCTCTCTATCTACCTATCTATTATATAAATACCTGATACATTAGAAAGAGATTGGCAATACATGGGTCTGTGGCGTGCTTATATATGTGGAGTTAGGGACTGATATGTAATGGGTGTGATGGCAGCAATGCCAAGTCTGCGTGTGGACTGAGCAGTAACATATGTTGTCAAGATGTGCAAGGGTGTGAAGGGTGCCGGGTTGTTTCAGCACCAGAGCATATGTGCACTGATGCATATAGAGTAGCAGCAACAGTAGATATCCAAAGGGGAATGTGTCGGGTTAGACAGTGTCTGCGTAAGTGGTGGTGGCAGTGTATATTGCTTAGCTAATAATATGTGGCTATTTGGATAGAGAAATATGTTGGGCAGTGAGGTAAGTTGGGTTGAGTAGGTAATGTTGGTGTGTGTGAGTTGGGAACTTTTGAATGTGATATTATTAGTTAGTTAATGTATTAGTTAGATGTCAGTGATATATTAGCTAGTTTAGTTAAGTAAATGATAGTTAGTTTGTTAGTATTATCGATTGATTAGTTACTTTAGATTTATTTGCAGCAAGGTCAAGAAGGGAAGTTACCTGTGTGAATTTGTGAAAGTGAATGGTTGATTCCAGTATAGTACATACTTGTGTAGAGCTCTGAGCAGTTGTGTATGCTACTGCTATTGAGTTGCTATTGGGTTAATGTTGGGTATGGGGTGTGTTGTAATGTGTTTATCAATATCAAAGTATTGTAATAGGTAGTGAGGGGAAGTGCTTAGAGTTGTGTTCAACAGAGTATTGTTAATATGGAATAGAGTATCATTAGCAGTTGGTCGGGTTGTTGGCTTAGCTTATATCTATGATGTTCTGGAGTATCATTAGACAGGTAACTGAAGAGCAGTTCTCATAGTATCAGTAGAACTAATACCTAGTAGCAGTTAGATAGGTTAGTGCACACATTAGTTAGTGAAAGTTAAGTAAGTAGCTAACTATTAGTATTAGAAAGTTAGGAAGTAGTATAGTATAAGTCCAGTCAGTAATAATGATTAGAGTCAATTAGTTGAGTTAGTACCTAGTGTTTATTATACTATGGTATCAGTTAGATGTTATACTAAGGGTATCAGTGATATCTCTGGTAGGTAGATAGTAAGTTAAGTTAGTATGATATCCATAGTAAGATAATGTATCAGTGAGATACATCTTAGTTAGTGTATTTTATCAGTTAGTCCTTCATTACATAGTAATATGGTAAGTTAGTATATAGATTATATATATTAGTGAGTAGCTAATTGGTAATAGCTAAATACTAGATAAGTATAATCAAGTATAGTCTTATACAAACTAGTTTGAATTAGAAGTGTATATAATGACTTAATATAGATAGTGTTGACTTATAGTAGCTAGTTAATAGCTTATATGAGCCTAAAACCTTAGTGAAACTTGGAGTTGACTGGTGAGACCTAGAAATGGCCTAAGAAGCATGTATTAATGCATTTTAGCTTATTATCTTTCCATTCCTCCTTTTAACATGATATTTTATATCTAGGATTGTGTAACTCTAGCTTGGGCATCGAGATACATCTTTTGCTCTGGACCATAGGCGAGTACATTCTCTGTTAGTTATATTATTTGATAATTACTATAATACAAGTATTTTGTAATATTTTACCTGATTCTTGACACAATGGTTATACAGGCTAGTTGTATGGATTTCAGTTCTGATATATATATATTATTCTCACATTCACTGTAGACCCCGATCACCCTGCTTATTTATTAATTTTATCTTGTATTTCTGGTACCGTGATGTGACTTGATTGTTCATGCAATATTGTGGATAGCCAATCATAAGAAATTATGTCCTACTATTGTTCCTGTATTATTGTGGATAGCCAATCCTAAATGATTATGTCGTACTATTGCATTATTGTGGATAGCCAATCCTATTTGGTTGAGCCATATTATTGCATTATTGTGGATAGCCAATCCTATGGAATTGAGCCGTTCTATTGTATTATTGTGGATTGCCAATCCTAAGGGATTGATCTTTACTATCGTGCTTGCATTATTGTGGATAGCCAGTCCTAAAGGACTGAGCCGTACTATCGTGATCGTGTTATTGTGGAAAATGTTTATTGATTATTGACTATTGGATAAACATACATTAGAAAATTTATTGCATAACACTTAGTGTAGTATAAGTTCTTCTCTTATTCCAGTTCATAGTGCATTGATATTGCCCTTTTGCTCTAGATTACATGTCTTTCACTTTTTGCTATATTATGATATCTGGCTATTCCCTTCTTGTCTTGTATTTCATTCACTATCACTGTTTATAGTTATTATAAATTAACTTGGAACTGTTATTGGGTTGTACTTGCTCTTTCCTGACTAGATATATTTTTTAGATGATTGGCTAGAAGCGATGTGTCACACCTATTACGGACCATATGATAGCGAGGCTGTAGAGCATGTTGAGTAGTACCACCAGTTAGAGAAATTTAGATATTTTATTATGAGTTGTATTGATTTTACTAGACTCTATGGCATGTATTATTATTTGGAGATTATGGTATTGAGAATAGATGTTGGACTTGGACTTGTGATGTATAGTAACTTTGTATTTCATCTTCTTCTATTTCATTTCGTGCCTATTATCTTTCTTTAGTTTCTATTACGATTAAGTATTGATCACCATTATTATATATCATATTGTACCTCCATTTGGAGTTCAGATGGCATGACAAGTACCTCATATATTTTGAGTGAGATGTTTGGATAGTATTGTTGACATAGACAGCGTTCTACCGCCGATGCTGCGGCGTAGGCTGGACGTACCCACGTACTCATACCCCTACCCCGGGTGCAGGTTATGACAGGAAAGACCTACTTGCGAGATTATGATGTTGTTCTCGAGGACAGTGCACCTCCGACTGTCGCTGCCATATTTTTAGTAGTCTCTGATCTTTGTCCGTCCCAGCCTTCTGCGACGGACAAATAGATAAATAAAGAGGTTCGCATTTACAAATCTCTGAGGAAGGACATAGCGGTGGGGCTGGATAAGCCCTACAACTTTGACATATTGGTACAACTTGTCAATACTCTAGCAAAGTTATCGCTCTTCGAGCTCCTGCGTCTTCCCAAAGAGACCCATGATGCTCTGAGTGAGGCATTGCAGAACGCTGACTCCTACTTGGCCGAAGTCAACCCACCGGCCGAGAATCCAGTTCTATGTCTCCACCACAATAATGTGGTAGAGGTGATCCGAAATATCACATTCTTCCAACAAGATATGTTGCTGAAGAATAATAGGCACGATCGCCCTTTATACTATACAGGATATATTGGGGCCATCAAACTGGACCAGATGCACATCAACCCTGGCTCATCTCTCAATATCATCCCACATACTCTACTTAAGACCTTGGGAATCCAAATACATCTATTGGAAGCAACCAACACGAGCATCAGCGTCTTCAACGCCGGATGTAGCTATACTCTGGAGAACATTCGCCTGAAGTGCCAAATAGGCGACCTCGGGATATAGGTTACTTGCTATATCATAGAAGTAGATGTATCCTATAACGTCCTACTGGGGCGTCCATAGATACATGAGTATATGAACGTGCCATCTTCTCTCACCAATGTCTGAAGTATGTCAACAACGACGGAGTCGTTAGGACAAAATTTGCCGACTTAGATCCTTTCAAGGGGGGTCAAAACGTACTACTCTGACTCAATCTTGTAAAAGAAAATCTACCAAGATAAAAGAGATAATGACGCCGACGATGAAAAGAAAGATGATATAGCTCCAGATGAACCCCTAAGGTTCCATCTCAAAGGGTGCCCCATCCACACGTCGGATCCCTTTGGGGCCAAGCTTCACAGGAAGGCCCCTGAACCCTTGGTGGTCAAGCTCAACAAGAAGGTACAACCTCCAAGAGAAAACCTCTCTACTACAAAGAACCTCGAGCCCCTGGTAGTCAAACTACGCGGGAAAGCTCTCAAACCACCGTCAGTATTGGTGGCAGACACCGAAGGAGAGGAAATGGAAGAATATATCATGGCTCACACTGATGTACCTTCCTATGATAATGTAATTACAAAAGAGAAGATACCATATTTTATCAATAAATGGCTATCTTTGAATTACACTATTATCGCACAACTACACAGACAGATTGCTACCACTTATGCTTTAGACCGAATCCTCTCTTACCAAGGCTCTTACTTTATAATTTCGATAAGAAAGGGGTAACAAACCCATCAACTTTGGGAATGTAGAATATCACCGAGACCTCCCCATAGAAGAATTAAAATCTGAAAGCGGTTGAATACAATTTCACCACTACAGGGCACAAGCCAAGCACATCATCCAAACATGTGCTATGACCTAAAAACGACAAAGGCCTAAATTATGGCAAAGGCCAACGTCTGCCTCTGTGCCACTTTTCTCCCGTAGGCAAGTGTGAGACCTATTACCAATGGACCGGTAATGGGTTAGGGTACCTCTCATCTTCTTCACCTCCCGAGGGCTTGGAAGAAGAGGACGAGTTACAATCTTACTCTTCCTAGTCTCCGCTTGGGACTCCGACACAAGTATCTGGGATATGTTAAAGCAAACATTGTCTATCAATATAGCGTTAGCGCACCCAGAGGAAGACAACAAACACCCGGTAGAGCTATTCGAAGTAGAACTATGAGCACAATAATTGGATTCCCAATGGGAGCTTATTTTCGAGCAGCGAGAACTTCCTACCGAAGATGAGGTTGTATAAGTCGACCTGGGTGATGACTCTGCTCCTAAGCCCATATTTATTGGTAAAAACCTCTCTTCCGAAGATCGTGAATCCCTTATCCGACTGGTAATAGTGTACATAGATGTCTTTGCATGGAGTTATGGAGATTTGCCAGGCTTGGACCTACAAATTATGGTGCATAAGCTCAATATCCTGTCGAATGCTAAGCCAGTAAAGCAATAGCAGCAACAATTCTATCCAGACATTATGAACGTCATCGAAGCTGATATAAATAAGCTGATAGAAAGCATTTTTATTTGTGAGAAGCAACATCCAGATTGTGTAGCCAATATCGTGCCTATCATTCAGAAGAACGATAAATTTGGTGTCTGTGTCGACTTTTGCGATTTGAATACGGCTTGCCCGAAGAAAAAATTCCCTCTTCCGATCATAGACAAAATAGTCGACAACAATTATGGTTTCAAGAGTATGTTCTTCTTGGACGGATTCTTGGGCTACAATCAGATGTGGATATCCCAGACGACGAGAAGCATACGATATTCCGAACACCGATAGGGGTATATTCTTACACAGTGATGCCCTTCGGTCTGAAGAACGCAAGTGCAAAAATCATAGATCTATGAGCACAATCTTTTATGAATATTTACACAATACAGTTAAGTGTTATATTGATGACATCACTGTCAAGAGCAGTTTTCAGGACGACCACCTCCATGACCTGCAAACAGTGTTCGACGTAATCCTAGTACATCAACTTGAGATGAACCCAACCAACTCCTTTCGGGGAGTCTCCAGTGGCAAGTTCTTGGATTTTTTATAACTTTGAAGGGTATTCATATATACCCTGAGAAAACAAAGGCTATCCACGATATGTACCCTCCGAAGAACCTCCGAGAGCTCCGCGGGTTATAATAAAATTTGGCTTATATCACGAGGTTAATATCCAACCTCTCTAGGCGATGTCAGCTCTTCACCCACCTTATGAAGAAGGGAGTCTCCTTCTTCTGGACCGAAGAATGCCAGCGAGCGTTCTACGATATCAAAAAGTATCTCACGAAGCCCCCGGTATGGATGGCTCCTATTGTAGAAAAACCTTCCTATTATACGTCTCATTCTCTAGACGCTCTACTAGCCCAAAAGTGTGTTGTGGGTCACGAGAAGGCCATATACTACCTCAACAAAATGATGATTGATGTAGAACACATATACTACCCCGTTGAGAAGGAGTACCTTTCTCTGGTCTTCGCTATTCAGAAAACTCGCCATTATGTAACGGGGAAAATAATACATGTGATTTCTCGAGTTTACTCCCTCAGGGTCCTCATGACCAAACTTGGGGCACTTAACTCCCGCCTGACCACATGGGCAATATTGTTGTCGCAATATCATATGGTGTTTATCCCGTAGAAGACGGTCAAGGACCATGCATTGGTCGACTTCCTAGCAGCCCATCCTATGCCAAAAGTATCCAAACTCTATGACGAGATCCAAGACGAAGTGTTAGAGTCTAACACAAGGACATGAGAGTCCATTTGGCGAAACATCTTCGACAGTGCCTCAAGAACAGGGCCTAAAGGAGATATCATCGCTGGAGTGGGGGTAGTATTGATATCTCTTGATGACCTGGTCATCCAATATGCTTATTCACTCACAAAGCCATGTTCAAATAATGTAGCAGAATACAACGCTCTCATTATTGGGCTCCAATTGGCCAAATAGGTGGGGGTGGACTACTTAGAGGCCTCTGGCAACTCTAAGATGATAATCAGCTATGTCCGAGGCAAATACGAGTTCTGACACAAGAACTTACTTTTCTACCATAAGGAAGCGGTCAACATAATATCTACCTTCATTGGGTTCTTCATAGAACACGTACCATGGCTGCAAAACATAAAGGCCGACGCTCTTGCTGGCCTCGCAGCTTCCTTGGCAATCTCAATCAAAACCAATAAATTAATTACCGTGATTGGTCAAGAACTGGTATGCCTAAGAAACATCCTCTGTAAGTGTTTGAGCTACCCATTAGAGACGAACATTAACACCAAAGACTGGAGGCTACCTTTTATAGACTATGCAGTCTACGGAATCCTTCTAAATGACCAAAAGCAAGCTGCTTCTGTTAGAAGATTCTCCCTCCAGGTCTATTATGATACATCCACCAAGATATTGTATTTTTATTTGTATGACGGACTCCTGCTATGATGCCTATCGGATGCACAAGTGAAGCAAGCACTCCATGAAGCTCAAGATGGTGTTTATGGTGCATACCAACCTGGCCCTAAGTTACAGGATCGACTTCGATGCATGGGTTATTATTGGCCGACAATGGTAGCAGATGTCGTTGACTACCCAAAGAGGTGTAGGATGTATCAAATCCATGCCGACTTTATTCTCCAACCATCCGAGTTTCTACATCCGATCGTTGCGTCTTGGCTGTTCAAAGCATGGGACATGGATATTATCGAGCCAATTAGTCTACCATCATCCAAAGGACACCGGTTCATCCTAGCTATAACGGATTACTTCTCCAAATAGGCAAAATTTGTCTAGCTCACAGAGGTTAAAACATCCACGGTGATTAGTTTTATCAAGCATCAGTTTGCAATACATAATTATTTATGACAATGGTCCCCAGTTTGTGATCCACACTTAATTCTGATTTTTGATAAAAATTGAATGCATAATGTAGCTTCCACTACCTACAATCCAACAGGAAATGGATTGGCAGAAGCATTCAGTAAGTCGATCATCAAGCTGATCAAAAAGTTTATTTCGTCCAACAAACGTGACTAGAACAAGAAACTTGGTGAATATCCCTCGACCTATCGTACGATGGTCTGAACCCTCAACTGGAAGCACGCAATTTTCCCTTCCCTATGGGAGAGATGCAGTGCTTCCCCTAAAAATCCAAATTTCCTCTCTTCGGTTGGCTCTCACTCACTAACTAACTACGGAAGACAAATACTATCGTCCTCTACAGGAGTTGGAGGAACTTGATGAAAAATGTCTCTTGGCTCAACAAGATATTGAGCTATATCAGGCACACCTTTTCGGAGCCTTTAACAAAAAGGTGAGGGAGAGGGCATTCCAAGTCGGCAATCTCGTCTTGACAGTAAGAAGATCGATGGTCATGACTCACACAAGTTTTAAGACAAGTGGGAGGGCCCCTTCATAGTGGAATCTATGTATTCCAATGGCGCGTACAGGCTCATAAATCGTAATAGAGATTTGCTAATGATGGCGATCAACGACAATTTTCTTAAAAAGTACTATGTCTAAACTAGGCATGTATTTTTCCATCCCCAGCAAGTTAACCTACAATATACCGTGTTTATATTTTTTTATGCAAGTGCGGGCAGGCAATATAATTTGTACCTCCCCCACACTATGATGTGGAGTCTACAGTTCATGTCCATACCACCTCTGAACTACGTGCTGCTCATTCCCCCCATAGAGAATAAAAATTTGAGCAAAAGAAAATATTTACGTCCACACCACCTATGTTTGTTTTCTATATTTTCACCAAATGTCTTACCATTTCTACATTTCCTTTGAGTAAGATATTTCTTGAACTTTGCCATATGCCCTGAAGAAAAATGTTCTTACCTATCGGCTATTCATTGTTACGTCCATAATACCACTAACGATGTACGTTGCTTCAACTTATTGTCTATACTTAAGTATTAAGTGTGCCACGGAAAATAAGTCAACCAAAATTCCCAGTGGGATGTCTTTAGCAGCTACGATATTATATTATGCCTAAATTTCCTCCAGTATAAATATCTTAGCTTACATCCACGAATACAAAGCGAAAGAGAAGTTCTGAAGAAAAGAATTTTTATTGATATTCAAGATCATGAGTACATATGATGGTAATATCAACATTCAGGACTTTCCCATCAGGGGACCCCTCTGTGCTGTTTATGGTACCGACACCAGTGATATCGGCAGCTCAATATCGTCAGGGTCACAACTCCAGCAAACTTCTTAATGCAAACCTCAATACATGGAAAAGAATATAAACTAAGGAATAATAAGGGAGCTTGCAACACAGAATTGGGCCTGCATAAATGTGTACGAGCCTACTTCTACCATGTGAATGTGCCGCGGATAGAAGTCCCAGTTGGGATTTAAATCCCAATCCCATAATCGATACGATAGCCATATTCAGAGAATAGCTAAAGTGATCTAGGTTGGCATAGAAGCATAGAAAAATCCATACCATGCGTCCAATGAAGCCAGAGCCATGCCCTAAATATGCAGCCATACACCATGAGGAACCATACTCTAAATATGCGCCCATGGTCCATGCGCAGCCATACGGCCATTCGCCATGCGCAGGCCTACGCCAAAATATAATCTTGCACCAACTACTTCAAGAAACATAAAACGTCCATGATATCACAATGAAGGTCCCATGCGGCGAACACTCTCATGCGCCAGCCTTCCATGTGCTAGAGCTCTCATGTGGCGGTGTTCCAATACGATAACACACCTATGCACTGAAGTTATTATGTGGCAGTATTCTCTTAAAGGACCTTCACAATCAAATCTTGTGATTATTGACAGCCAAGATCTTCAAATAACCTGGGCATGACATGCGTCGCACAGATTATGGGCATTAGCAACCCGAGATCTTAACTTACCATGTGTCAGCCATATCACAACATGCGCCTATGAGAGCCACGTACGCATGCGCATATGTGGTCCTCTAAAGGCTATAAATAGTGGGTGTCTCCCAGACATAATAAAAAAAAAGACCACCACCACCACGGTAAAAGAGGAGAAAAAGAGAAAAAGACATAAGGAATAAGGGATATCAACTGAGTCGCATACTGACGTTCCCGGAGGCCTTGCTATCCTCTTCGACGTCGGACCATCAATGGAGTAAAGTGATCTACTACAGATTAGATCTCCACAGTCACACTTGCCAAGATTAATTTTGTACTCAGACTCTACGTATTAGAGCTCATTTGTACTTTATATTCTACTCCAATCAATACAAAAGTTCATTCAACTTTCTCCCGTATTCTTTACGATATCGATAGTTGGAAGACTGTGGACAGTCTCCTGGGTAATATGTTTTCTCATCACAAATAACAAAACTTATGATACCCTTCAATGCTCCATCGAGACTCGAGCCAACCAAGGCAAAACCTGCATGACAAACAAATGTACCAAGTCAGAATGCCTATAAACTCGTACAATAAAACAAATATGCGTAACATGTGTGATCCCCTGAAGCAGACCTCTAAAGGCCAAAAAATGGGTCATTTATGCGCATGAGCAAAAATAAAAGTTTTTCATTCATGTGCATAAAAGACCACAATGCATGTTCCAAATGCATCATCTTAGAAAAGACAGTCACATCCACGCGGTGAGTGGTAGCGCATGGCCTTTCGGTGCATTCTCCTGGTGAGCGTCCTGAGATAGTTGCATCCAAGGGAAGGATGAAAGGCTCTTTCCATCCGCACATCTTCATGTTGGAGCCCTATGGCAAACGACTATATGCGACGATGGAGGAGCTATCATCTACGCATATTCTAGATCATCACCCATCCATACGGCAAATTGTGTATATGTGTCCGTGTGTCCATGTGTAAGCACGAGATGCACCACTCTCTTCTTAGTGATTTGAAAAGAAAGTTGGAGGCACCCCCTTACTTTCGGTCGAGTCGAGCCCCAGAGGGTGGTGGATCATCAACCGCAAGGGTCTACAAATCACTCTCTCGATACCCTATTTATATGCAAAGTTAGCCGCGTGTGGCGATTGGATTCTCGAGTAGTTGGGCACCAAAATTACGGATTAAACCTAGCCTTAAATGGATGAACTTGCCTCTCGGGATAACGAAAAGTAGTTAGGGGTCAACGGATGCATTAATACCCACGACATGTGCTGGGACTTTGTCAGCAAGACTGTCTGGCATCCTCACCTGCACGGCATTGGATAAAGATAAATCATTCAGCTAACGGGTCAGTTTTCGCATTACTTCACCATTAAAAAATAAATGCCTCATAGTTCGTGTCAGGTGGCGGTACGAGATCCCTAGAGATCGACTGCGAATTGGAGGCATTACTATTCATTAATAAAGATTTAATAGCCTGCCAAAAATACTACGGCATCAGGTCCATGCGACAGTGAAAGATGATGCGCCAAGATTACCTATATGGATATATATTGTCCATGCTTCTGAGTTCAAAGTATTCCAAACATATTTAAGTTTAAAAACTTTGAAGGGAGACTTGTAGAAGCATGACATTTTTTGAACTAAGTGCCAAATCATCTAAAGCCATACACGACAGAAAGTCAAAAATTCATGCGGCAAGAGTCGTTCGTACTAGTATTTAATGTTCAACAGTGAAAGTTGAGCCACTAACAGTGGTGTCAGCAGCCACTATGCTTTGAGAAACGTGCATCACCTTTTTCAGCACAACGAGGATCCACATACGACGACATTATCATGCGACAGTGTTCCCATGAATCCCCCATACGGTGGCGTTATCATGCGATAATGTTTCCATGAATCCCCCAAACTGCGGCATTATAATGCGAAAGTGTTTCCATGAATCCCCTATAATAGGGCATTAACATGAGGCAATGTTTCCATGAATCCCCTTGCAGCAGAATCTTTCTGTTGTAAACAACCAAGATTTTCAAGCAGTCAGAGCCTGCCACGTGTCACACAGACCAAGTTATGCAGATGATGGGTACCAATTGTCCAAGATCTCAGCGACATCAAAATCCCAACTATTGCCACATGGCAGTCGCAGTGCAACCTGAGCCCCTATCGTTATAACAGTATTTTGTTCAAAAGTCAATACGATAGCTCAAAACCCGCACACATGGACTGTAAGTACATGCGCACACTTGATCCTCCAATGACTATAAATAGAAGGGATATGTGCTTCCTAGGAGGAGGCATAGTGAGACATACACTCAGATGCATAGTGACTTGGCAATCTTCTTTAGTCATCAGATCATCAACGGAGTAAATGAGTGAGGTATAGTACTCGATGTCCTTCGTCACGATTTTTCATATCTTCTTTTACTTAGAATTCTCAATGCTAGGGTCTCTGTACACTCTTTTGTAACCAAATCAATACAAAAGTTTGCAAAAAAATTCTGTATTTTTGTGATGGCAACATCAACGTTTATCAATCTTTGATACACTTTAATATCACCAACCATCTTGATAACCAAAAAACCATTCATTCATAAAAACATAAGTTCATTCCAAGCAATACTAACCTTCAAACTTGACTCAATGCAAGATCAACTCATTCATACTCAATATCAAATCAACTATACGCATATCTCAAGTCATCGAACAATATAATTCCTTAAGCTTAGAGTCACTCTCATATCTTCCAAACAAATTCTAATCTCACTATCTTTCTATCGCACCATCGAGTCTTCTTACTCAATTAAAAAATTAATCACATTCAATTCAAGCCATAATTTTATACACGACCCAAATTGATTTCCTCGACCAAGTCATCCATTTTACCATCCTAAATTTTTATCCAATACAATCTTAATATTCTAAATCTATTCTCGATCAACAGAACAATATTCAATAGGAGATATTCAAAATCATATAAACCAAGCATAACTCTAAACTAAGGCTTCACACTATCTAATCAATTGCCGATAGACTCATCGATAGCCAAATTCTTAAATCCTGTGAGCAAATACTAGGACTGTCCAATTCAACACTCAAGGATCAAGACACTCTGCAATTCCTCATAATCAACTGAAACCAACCAACTAAAATCTAGGCACACTTCCTTTATACTATTAACAATAATACATAAATCTTGTTGTATCACCTCTATTGATACCTTATTGCTCATCCAAATCAAACTTATCCTTATCTAAATACCACGCATTAAAATACCCTCAAACCAAATATTCTGCCTTAAACTGAGTCAAACCAAATATTGTGCTCTTTAAAGTTATCCCTGGTCAACAAAATACCTATATTAGATCATAACATACCTAGACTTATTGTATAGAACACCCAGCAAATTATCAAGGGAGTCTAAGACTTCGACCAGAAAATAACTCAAAATGAAAGATAAATTGATTGAGGGTCGAAGGACGTAAAGCCGGTGTCTGATACCAAAATATCATGTCTCGGTTCTACATATACGAACGACACTACTAGGAGTGATGCACCAAAATGACCGATTGAAGAACTAAGTTTATAACTCATTACAGCAAAAAAATATTAAGCAAAAAGTTGAATATATACTATACAAAAGGACTTCACTTTATTAATAATATTGAGGAGAATTAACGGCTCAAATCCAAAGAAAAAACTCGATTATAACCACTCTATCTCTCTTTCTCTCAATATAATAAAATATGCTATAAGATTACTCCTTAACTATACAAAAATGATGTTCCATACATTATTCCCTTTGTATATATAAGAAATAACATCTTTGGCTGCAATGCTTCAAGTTTCCAACCAAGTTTCAATGAATTGAACCCTCCAAGAAATTATCGCACCTACGAACATCTGGTAGGGGTTAGTACATTAGAGAATGCACTGGTGAGTTGTCTCTAGCCCACTCAACTAAAAATAACAAGTTGATTAAGTGAGTGCAAGTAAACTATGTCTTTTTTTTAATCTTGCTTTAGGATCAGTTATATGGCATAGAATATGTGTCTGCATATATAAATATTTCACATAAAAGAGTTTGATCTTACCCAATATTTACCATTCTTCCTTTCTTACAGTGATATCAATAAAAAATAACTTAAAGAAAATGTGTCACAAGGTGTGTAGCTACCTAATTCCGGGAGAGGGGTATTTTTGCCTTTTACATATAATTTATATTATGTTAATAATATTTTTTGCTAATTATATGTGATTAGTAGACTAGCTAGTTAGTTTAGACTTACTGTTGGTTCAAACCATACTAGACCATGTGATCCTATTAGACTAGTCATGACTTAACTAGCTTAATTAATTAGATTCCCTTTAGTCAAATTGATAGAATTTTCCTTTTATTAAAATTATATGCCTTCTTCCTAATTAAATATTCTCTTCAAGACAACAAATAGGAGTGTAGAGAGGAAAAAATAGAATATTTTAGATTGCCCAAATCTCTCTATTGATGGCTGACCCTAATTCCTAGGAGAAGCCTCCATTTTTATTTCATTATATAGCCATTTTCATCCCAAAATTGTTC
Source organism: Iris macrosiphon (assembly GCA_036927795.1). NCBI lineage: Eukaryota > Viridiplantae > Streptophyta > Magnoliopsida > Asparagales > Iridaceae > Iris > Iris macrosiphon. Next base: position 72,930,666 of record JAYESA010000018.1, on the reverse strand, counting down.
TTCCCCAAATTATTTTCAATCCCTAATCAAATCCACTCAAAATACTCCCAATCTTAATCAATTAGAATCTCATGGAGGCCTGGGAGCTTAGATTGCAAGAAGCACTACTTGGAGGGGTGATTTCTAGGAGTTTGTGTCCATTTTCAATCTCTATGTGTCCACATGGAAAAAAATTATTGGGAATCCATCTCCCAATACGTATAATTCCAATTTTCCCATCAATTTCTATTCTAATTGCCATACTAGACCTATAGGAACCCTCCAATGGCTAAGGACTACCTATAGGGAGAAGAATTAGATTCTAATAAGCCAAATTGTGATAGTTACATTTACTTTTGTTGCCAAATTAAGGGAAATCTAAATTTAGACCATTAGATGTTTGTAGGAATGTCTCCTTAGTCATTTTAAAGTATGATTCATGATTTGATAGCATGTACATTGTCATGCCCTAGTACCAAAATATGTGGGACCAGACACGTAGAAATGGCCAGCTGATACGACTCTGTAGGACTTTTAAATTTAATGGACCCGACGAAGTGCACTTACGCTATCCATGGACAAGATATCAAGTTAATTATCTATTTCTATCAACTATCTATATCACAATCCATATGGCAGAAATAAAAGAAAGGTAAATATGACTACCAGTCTGCAGCCTAATAATCATACTTTCCGAATAGACTCGAAGAAAATAATATGAGTCAACAAAAACTAAGCAGACATAAATGACAGGATGAAGCATAAATATATATACACAGAAGGATAATACCTGAAAGGAAAATTAGAAATCATCAATCATCCAGTAAAATATATCGTTGTCCAACTCAGCTAACCTGGCAACGAACCAGGTACTTAGTGGAACGTAACACGATACAAATGATGCAAGCCTACAATATAGTATTTAACATGCATAGAATGATAGGAATATAGACCAAAAATAAGAAGTACAAGAAAAGAAAAGAACACTACAAGAAAATAATGCTACAGATATGACATGTCATAGAGAAATATGACCGCAGGCCGGTGTGGCACTCACAGTCCTAAAACAGGTCTCTATCGCAGCCCGGTGAGGCACTAACTAGTGAGTGGTAATAGTTATGTCTATCAAATAATCATGTAAATATGATCGCAGTACGGTGAGGCACTCACAGTCCAAAATTATGTCATAATTATAGCCCCGTGAGACGCTAAGGACGGGGTGGTAATAGCCATGTCTAATATAACACTCCCACTCCTAAGGTACTATATGAAGTCAAGTCAAGGAAACAAGGACTAGGTACAAAGGTGAACATACAATAGAAGTAATACAAACAACAATAATAAGTGAGACTACCTCTAAATAGGTAAATAAATCAAGAGACCAACTAGCATATGAAAGTACACAAGCAATAGAAATGCATGTATATATATATATATATATATATATAATTGGCAAGGTATACTTGCCTAGAACACCAAGTTGTTAAGAACCTGCTTATGTCTCCTCTAAAAAGCAAGCCCAAAGGTATAATATTAAATTTTAGTTTTTGTAAACTAACATGTACAATATCACAACGAACACAATGTTCTAACTAGGGGTCTTAGGGTTGCTAAGTTGTATACGTTTTAGAGTTAACAAATTTTCAAATTATAAATGGTTTCTATATTAATCATAGTGTAATCTTGCTAATAAAATTGTAATTATTCATTTAATAATTCTGAAAATAATTTATATTATATACAAAATAGGTTATTAATACATAAATCTATCTCACAAACTTATACTATCATTACTAGTTAAAGTCTCAATCCTATGGTGAATAGTTTTCTACCTTTTAACCATATTTATTATATTTATAAAATCACCAAAATCAAATTCTATATTCTGGAAAAATAATTTAAAAAACTATTTTTTACATATTTAACATAGAAATTAAGTATTTATACATAAGCAAAATATACTAGTTATTTAGCATCACTAACGATCTACTATAATGCTAATCTTCACCCTAAAAATAATTATGGTCCAACTACAAATATGTAAATATAGGTTCTAAAAAAATAAGTTATAATTATTATTTTTCTTATTTAACAAGTTATTTTATCTATTAAAAATCAACAAAAACAAACTAGTTGATATTGACTTGTTTCTACCATAACCTATCAACATAACCTATTCTCAAAATTTATTTGTTTCATCCTCCAAAATAAAATTTAAAATTCTGAAAAAATATATTTTATATCTTAGAATTTTATTTCATAACATATATTTAATCATCGTAAAAGATTATAAATAAACTACACTACTTTATATACATATCCACATATTCAACACTAATTCCCGCATGATTTCTCCAAAATTAAAACCTAACTTAAACTTAATAAAAAAATAGAAAAAAATAGGTAACATAATCTAATAATTTATTTTAGGTTTATTTATCATTTTTATCCAGAATAACGAGTTCGTAGATTTTATGGTTTCTAAACTAAATTGTCACGGAGGATTCCTAGTCTAGCATGCAACAGTTATATAAAAATTTATTAATTTTTAAAATAAACCTATTGTATGATGTTTAGTATATCTAAGGGTTCAATAGGAGGGGTTTTGATTTACTAACCTTTTTATAAATTGTGTTGGAAAGCCTTCGAAACACAGTGTCTCCAAAACTTTTCCAGAATGGACTTCTCCTTATCGTAGCTCCTTGTGAGCCTTTTGTAGCTTGTTCTAAGTGCTGAGTTGTAAATAAAAATTGTTAAGGAGAGGTAGGAAAAGTATATTTGGATATTGTGGTGGTAGTTTGGGGGATGAGAAGGGAATAGGCTTAATTCAGATTCAGCCTGGACACCTCTGATGGAGGGGCTGGTTTATGAAAGTTAGATTGTGATTTAATGAAGGTTTGTAAAGTGAAAGTGTTAAAGACAGACAAAGTGGAAAAAGAATACTGAATTTGAGAGAAAGACACTTACTGAGAAAGGATATATGGCCAGATTGGTGGAGATTAGCTGAGTTTCAGATTCAGCCTGGGTAGGCTTGTATGAATGGAGGTATGGAAGGAGATGAAGAAGGTTATGGGGAATGGTTTGTGAAAAGAAATATTGGGAAGTGTTAGAAAGAAATTTTATTCACGTGATTTGAATGGGGAAGGTAAAGAGAGGGGGTTATGGTTATCCTAGTGGGGAGGGGAAAAGCTTGAGTGTTACAAAGTTCTAGTGGGGAGGAAAAGAGTTTGGGGGTTACAAAACTTTTGTTGGATGATTATAGTTCTCTAAATACCAAAAAAAAATTATTAGTATGAGAAAAAATGGTGTTTGGTATTTGGGATGATAGGTAGGCGTTTAGTGTAGTGGGATTGAGTTACGTTGGTGCCAATGGTTCAATTTCGTCTAGTCAAAGTGTCATGAGTCTAGTTTGGTCTAATCGAAGTGTCATGAATGTTATATAACTAAAATAGAGTACAAGAGTGTGACTTTAAGAGTGAAAAAAGGCCATAGTGGTAGACTAACTTATCCAGTACAGAAATATAAAACTTATTGGAAGACATGAGCTAGTGTTGTGTTCCCAAAATTGAAACTTTAGTAAGGTGCACCAAAGATACCACCATTGAAAGTATGTAAAATAACTCCATCTCCTAACCCTAATTATCTGAAATAAATTATAATACCATAATATATATATATATATACATATATATATATATATATATATATATATATATATTACCTAAATTTGGGTGAGGAGGTTTACATACGTTTCTAGAATTGGATACTAGGAGTGCTATCACAATACGCCGTGATACAGAGTCGTACAATAATTTATGGTAAGAGACACCAACCCCTCTGTTTGACTTCGAGGAGGTGGAAGATTTACCACTTCCATTGTAGCTCAAGGTATTGGAATGGCGCCGTTAGGGACTTCTTATGCTAGAAAATCAACCAATTAAAGAGAAACCATATTGGTGGTGACCGTCTTTGTCACCCTCATATTTTCAATCAAGGATAGTTTGCTAATTGCATGGGTATTTTTATTTTTAGGAGTATTGTATTAAATATTATGCATGTGTAATTAATTATTTATTATATTATTTATTTATTGTTAGATATAATATTTATTTTTGGACTTATGTAGTGGATCTAACTAGTTAAATTAGATGCATGATCCCAACATTTATTTTGGTTTAGATTGAGCCCAATAATTAGGCCTATTCATTAGGAGGATTAATTAATTAGTGAAACCATTAGACTAGAACCGTCCCTCCTTAATTAATTTCTTCATGAGAGGCCCCAAGGGGTAATTTGGAAATTTTATACTTGCTTGGGGAAGGGATTAAGGCCGGCCACATTAGGAGGGAGGAGAGAGAGTCTCTCTTCTCATTTTTATTTGCAATTAGATCTAGAATTTCCCCTTCCAATTTCTTCATTCCCTCACCATTCCCTTACAAATTTCTTCCTAAATTTCTTCCCTATTCTTCATTGGAGGCTACTACAAGAAGGATCTACAAGAAGAAAGCATATATCTACAAGGAGGGAGCCAAGATCTACAAGGAGGAGGCTACATTCTTCATTTATGGATTTTTATTGGTAATCCATCTCCCAATAGGTACATTTTAGTTTTTACTCTCTTAGTAGACTCCAAATCTGAGTTTTAACTATGAGAAACCACCCCACATGCATAGGCTACCCATAAGAATTCGAATTAGGATCAAAAGAGGCCTATGGAGGAAGTTGTATATATTTTTGTGTCAATTTAGGGAAATTCCGAGATTGATACATGTGGTGTTTGTCAATTGGTCAATTAGATCAATTTGACGTGTGTTTGTTTGTTTGAAACTAGTGTCATATCCACAATTGGGTACGTGTAGGTCGTATCTCGTCAATTTGGTGATACAGGTTATTTTTGGGAGTTTTCCTCCGACACAGGGATTTATACATATCACTTCTTGACACAGACACGTAGTTGATTTAATTATTGTTCGTATTGTTCATAATTAGTATTCTAGACTTTCTCGTGTCCTTCAGGATGCGTTTGGTTGTGTGGTAGAGCCATATCGCAAGCGTATCATAGAATGAGTGATACGGGTGCAGTGCACTCCACTTGTTTGTTTCATTGCCTTTAATTCTATGTGTACTTGTGTATATATATATATATATATATATATATATATATATATATATTTAGAGATTGATATATATATATATATATATATATATATATATATATATATATATATATATATATATATTGGTATCTATGTGTATGTATGTTGTGTGCATTTGGTTATGGATGAGTGTGTGTCAGTGAGGGAGAGGGCTCGATCATAATGCAGGCTCAGTCATTCACAGTAGGTGAGCACTACAACAGCTGCACCCACTTGCAAAGAAACTTATCTGCAACTAGGCAGCCATTGTAGTTTTATGGAGCAATCCACAACCATGGGAGAACCTGTACTGAGATGCATCAAGCAACTGAGCATCCAATTTATTTGTAGTAGCATTCACAACAAAGGAAATCAGGCAGTGTATAGTATCCTCAATGCAACAATAGTGGCAACACAGCAATGTGCTAGTACAGCAAACCCATGGAGCTGCTCGAGCAAAGCTAGTGCACATCAAAGCCAACTGAGAGCAGTTCACTGCACAGCAGGGAGTATGCACAGCAAGGTGCAGCAGAATCAATACAGCAATGTACAATACCTGTGCAGTTTTTGATGCTACAACAGTCAAAGCCTTCATCAGTGAACAGAGGCATCGAGCCTGCAAGCAGAGCACATCATGAGCAGTCTCAATATCAGGTGCAGTCTCAGGTCAACAGAGGTATTGGGTTTTTGGTGTATAGCTATTTTATGTTTCAGTGTATAAGTTAGTTTAGTATTAACAAAGCTAGTAGCTACATAGTTAGTTATAAATGATGTGATTAGTTTAATAGTTAGTATGTATATATGTATGTATGTATGTAGATATGTTATAGTATATTGATATATTAGTATGATGGATATGTATCTATGTACTAGTATGTATTATATGTTAAGTTAGTAAGTATATGTATTGTATTAGTATATAATATATTTCATAGGTAGTATATGTGTTAGCATACAATTTAGTTATATTAGTATAGTCTAAGGTTTATGGTATTAGCTATACATTAGCTATATGTATGAGGATTTGAATTACCTCGGGATACCTAGGTAATGTCAAGGTAATGGGTCGATACTCAAGGTATTGAGTTTGAGTATCGAGATAGGTGTGTGATAGTGTGATACGCTTTGGTGCAAAGCCAAGGTATCCTATTTGCATTAGTTAGCTAAGGTACTCTAAGTATTGACTTGTATATATATATATTAATTACTATTTTCATATCTAAAACTTACGTATCCTATGATATGGCCTTTTGTGTCTCTTAGTATCTTAGAATAGCTAGTGTAGCCTAGTTTCATAGTGTATTGACCTAGTACCCTAGAGTTGGACTCATACAACCTAGAAATAGTCGGTTTGATTTGAAAATGGCTTTATGGCCTAGAATTGCATTAGTTTAACTTATTTTTATTTTCGAACCTTGTATTGGTGCAATATACCCTATATATAGGTCTATATGACACCATCTTGGACATCGAGAGACACACCTTGCTCAGGACTTCAGGCGAATATATTTCTCTGTTAGTTTTTAATTCATAATAGTGTACATATTCATATTCTAGAACTGTATACTTGATTCCGATACAGTAATTTTACGGACTTATACTACATGGATCCCGTCAAGAGACGTTATCTCCAACCATGTTCAGCGGGTACTCCTGTACATATATTTCATCGTGTACATTGGGTATTGACTTACATTTTGTGTTCACACACTGCTTGTGTTCAGTGTGCTTATCGTGTATACACACTACTCATGTTCTGTGTGATTATATTCGTGTACACCCACTGCTCGTGTTCAGTGGTAATATTCGTGTTCATAACGTGTCATGATTGGATCCATTGGTATTAGTTAGGGATAGGAGAGTAGGAGTTGATCATGTGATCAAAGCCCCATTGTTATTCGTGTATATACTGATTACATACCACACTTGTAATCGACTTACCTTATTGATCATGTTCAACCTAAACCGATCACATAATGAACTTGTATTCTGAGACACATTAGTTAGATTACAGGTATTTCTTTATATTGCAGATATTCATATTTTTTGATCTCTATTCCAGTATATTACCTATTTTTTCTTGTTCATTCAATCAGATGTTTAGTTATCTTGTATTCTTTTCTATTATCGGTTTTATATGCTCGATTATGTTATTGAAACTGCTTTCTGAGGTATGTATTTCGTTCCAATGCTGACTGAATATATTTTTCCAGATGATTGGCTCATAGATCAGTGTCCCACATTCTACGGACCACAGGAGAGACTACCTTTAGAGGATACTCTTGTAGACCAGGAGGACTTAGTTGAAGAGTCCGAGGAGGTTTAGTTTATATATTTTGATGGGCTTGTATTAGATTATTATTTTGGTGAGATTCATGGTTTGTATATTATTTCAAACTTATGGATTGTACCTTTTTTTCCTTCGCTATTCTATTCGTGCTTTATCTTCCTTAGTCGCATTGTGATTAAGTTTAGTTACATTTGTGAGATACCATATTGTTTGTTCCTTTGGAGTTGAGATGATTGACAAGTACCAAATTATATTGTTGAGATGTTAGTTAGATAGAATTATCCCAGACAGCGTTATACCGCCGATGTTGTGGCGTAGGCTAGACGTACCCATGTACTCGTGCCCGAATATCCGGGTGTGGGTCGTAACACATTTTTAGAGGTAGCCCATGCAGGTCTAGATTCGCAATTAGTACGATATCGTAGTTATGCTCGCCTAGAGTACTTCTACGAGCCTGCTCTAGGAAATATTCCAATATCAGTTTTGCAATCCTTATCTATTGAATATTTGCTTTACTTTGAATAAAATATGTCCTTCTTTGATGATATCGTATAATACTCAATATTGATTCCTTATTTAAACCTATCTTCAGGATACCGCTGAAGACGCGTTCCCAGTGCTCAGGTGCCACGATGGTACGGTCACTCACTTCATCACCTATCAGGGTAGCACCCTTAGACGATGTTCCAGCACCTACATTTCGGAGGTCAGCATCACCAGTCCAGGTGGGCGTAACTGCAGCAGCCTTCGGAGGTGCTCCACCTAAGGTAAAGAGGTCAGCGCAGACAATTTTTGGGGATCTTCTTCCCCCACCACCCACAATCAATCAGACATAGATATTTGTGCTCTTTCAGCAGATGATGGAGGTGCATCTGCATCAGTCAGAGGTCCTACGACAGAGCGTTGAGAATGCTCACCAGATCGCGCTCGCAGCAGTTGAGAGAGCTTCTACAGTCCAGCCACAGGTGGCACCACCTCAGTTTATTCTGCAGCATCCGAGGCCGGAGACCATCATAGACTTTAAGAGGATTAGGCCGAAGGACTTTAGGGGCACAGAAGGGATCCTTTATACTGATGATTGGATCGAATAGATTGATCAAAATCTGTAGCTGGTGTAGATTCCAGAGAGGTTGCAGATAGAGGCAGCAAGGTGCATGATGTTAGACATTACTTTGACATGATTCAGGACAGACCCCATGATCTCAGTACCATGACTTACTTGGGAACCTTTGAAAGAGATCTTCAAGGAGAAGTTCTTTCAAAACGTGGCTTTGACATCTCTAGAGAGCCAGTGCCAGTACCTTGTTCAGGGAGGTATGCGGTGGATGACTATGCGACAAAGTATTGGAGACTAGGTCACTTTATTGAGAGGAAGAACCCCAAAGGGAAAGCCAGGAATTTCAGGAAAGGCCTGAACCGAGAGGTCAAATTCCATATAAACGGAGATCCTACCGCTACTTTCGAGGAGATTCTCAGACAGGCGCAGTGGGCAGAGGATGATTTAGAGCTTGGCTCTAAGAGGCCGAGGGACACAGGAGGATCTAGTACCAACACGAGTCCAATGAAGAGGCCTCATTTCCAGCAGCAACACCAGAGGCATTTCCAGCATCCGAGGCAGCAGTATCAAGGACCAGCTATTATAAATTTCATATTCCTAAAAAAAACCGTATTTACCTTCTTAATTATTAATTATTAATTTAATATAGTAATTAGCAACTAATTAGGAGAAATAGATTTTTATTAATTTTTATTTTAGGTGTTGGTGAACTTAGGGAATTTATGGGGCCATTAGGATTTTTTCTGAATTTATTTCATGTAGGAGACCATTTGGGCAGTTGCTAGCTTAATGGTATGCATTAATACAATTCTAGAATTTTTCTATGAGTATATATATATATATATATATATATATATATATATATATATATATAAAAGAAAAAGAAATGGAAAAAGAAAAAGGTCAGAAAAGAAAAGAAAAGAAAATTGGATTTAAATAAACTATTGGATCCTCCAACCTACCCAAACCCAACCCTAATACATAACTCCTAACCCGCATAAGCCTAATACCCGCCCGCTTGAATAACAAAGCAGCAGCCGTTGCCATATACAAACAACACCCCCCCCCCCCCCCCCCGCGCCTATACTCAGACCCCCGCGTTAACAAACCCCCTCCCTCTTTCATATATATATAGATATATCATCCTCATTTTCAACTAAAACCCTAACCCTAGATTATTTCTCTACTTCCCATCTAAAACCCTAGCAACCAGAGCGTCCGCCACCAGCCACCGCGCCCAGCCAGATCGCCGGAAACCGATCCCGACGATCGCGATCCCGCGCAACACCGCAACTGCAGAATTCAGCAGCAAGGTACCTGTGTTCCCGCACAGTTTTTTGTTGCCTCGCTCAACCAAACGTCATCCCGTCTTCACATGTACGCTCAGCCCTTAACCCTCTCCAATATCTGTATGATAGTGAACCTCGAACAATGCGTAACAATAAGCGAAAACAGCATCAAAGTTGGCAGAAAAAGACTAATTTCTGGGATCGCAGAAAACTGCGGTGATCACCTAAGTTTCCGGATTCGTATCTCCCACCACAGAGATATGAATCCAATTTTTCTCTTTGGTATACGTAGACCACTTGACCTAATTTAATTTATGTTAAATAATATTTGATTATTAACTGCTGTAGGTAGAATTAAATTCGTTGGAAAATCCCAAAAATACGCTTTTTTTATATTTCCAAAAGTTGTGAAACGGAGCAAGCCCCGCCAAACGGGACCTCCCCGTCGTGTACCAAGTGTACCAATCGGTGCGCACAGTGTACCCGGACATGTGAGAGTTCGCGAAAACTAATTCAGACGCATGTCACAACTTTTGCGAAAATCGCGCACATTTTGTGCACGCTCGTCAGATTGCGACGAAACTTGTGCCACTGGACTCGTGGTAACGCTGGTCCTGTGACCCAATTTTCACGCAATTCTGAGACAGTTGACCAAGTCGCCAATTGGCGGGCCCTACGATTGACTTTTTGGGCAAAATTTTGTTTGGCCCATCAGAATCCATATTTGGACATACTGTTGGGTTCGTATTGACATTTAGAGTTGTTTGACCTATAATTTTTCCTATTTAGAGACTGTTACCCTTGGCACACTTTTTGGTGCAAAGTAGGCCACACGTGGACCCCATTTTTATCCGAAATTATCGTTTTGCCCCTTTGTCCAAATTGGACGAAAGGGAAGTACTTTTTAGCTATTTTGCTCATTCCGGAAACGTTGGTGATGTCTATTTCAGCATCCGAAGACGTTTGTTCAGAGCCATTAGTTTCTGATTCTGTGTCCTTGATATTTGGACGCGTACACTTTACAGATTTCTTGTCAGGCAAGTATACCTTACTATTGTACTGTATTTACATTCCATATGAGGCATGCATATTTATTTCTGCTTATTTTAGTTTATTTATTTTAACTGTTATATAAATTACGCATCCATGGAAACTTGGGTGCAACGACGGTGTCGTCGTACTATATTTTTATTTATGTATATACATTGGACCTACTTTATGAGACTACCCCATTATCATGAGGCATTTATGTTTTATTGGCCATGACACTATTCTTATACGAGTGTGAGTCACATGTAGCACACAAACTTGCGTACTCGGCTGGCCACTGGTACGTATTGGTCGTGCGATGGATAAGGATAACTGTCGATAGAAACTTTGCATGCTAGTAGACCTGGTAGTTAATAGAGGTTTATCGTGTCATGGATATGACATGCTTAGAGCATTGGGTGGGAAGAACAACAAGTAAGGTATTTGGGCTCCTTTACACTTTTTTCTTCTGTAACCCGGAAGCTCCGCTGGAGATACGGGCGGTGATGACCCCTATACTACTTGGCGGCCTCTGCCGTTCGAAAGACGACATGCTTTGAGGCCCCTGATTCTCTGAGAGAGTCATGCCAATCCCAAGTTTTAGCTAGATAATCTACTTGGTGGAAAGTTATTCTCAAACTGCATTCACTTAGACGCATAGGCGACCCCAATGGATGTTTATATTTCAATACTTTATTGGCATATTTATATGTATCTTGTTACGTCCCTCTGAGGACCTGGTACCTTTCCAGGCATAGATGAGCAGGAGTATCCGTAGAAGTATGGACTTGGACCTGACGCTACCTATCAGACTGAGGAGGTCTTACCTTCGGATTATATGTGATTTATTACAGCTGTTTAGGGATTATAGTTGCTGTTCTTTTCGAGATATTTATTCTTATATTAGAGTTTATTCTCTTCTCTTTTAGTAGTTTTGGTATAGTCGATTTACAGTGGATTTGTTTCCACCCGACTATCATACTTTGAGACTGCTTATCTGACATTCAGTTATTATTCAGCTATTTATTTTCATTTATCTATTATTTGTGCTATGGATGAGATATAGATTTGCGTGTGACTTGTTGTGATAGTATATTACCACTGTCGATTGGATATTCATGTACAGCGTACGTGTATATATGCTTTCTATATATTGGAGTTCGTATACATACGGCTGGCGTGTTACGTATTCCTAGTCCTACGTATTTTGGGACTAGGGCGTGACATATTTTTAGTGGTGGCCCATGCACGTCAAGAATATCTTGTCTCAGTTATGTAACTGTACAGAACAAGCCAGCGTATAGGAATAGAGAACAAGGATCTCATCCACGCTTGACTGAAACTCATCCTTCCTATTTAATACTTGCATCCTGTTTGATTACTGTACTTCTTCTAATTGTTTCATACATCACTTGCAGAGAGATGGATATGCAAAATGGATGTACTACCACCGATGGCGACACGACTTCTGGAGTCAATAGTCAGACTTAAGGAGGGACCCCAACGATTTCTAGGCTTCCGGGACCAGATGGATAGACTCACACTCCAGTTCCATCTGATCTTCCCGCTTCACCTATTGGGAACCTTTTAGCTTTCCCAGTACCGCAAGATGGCCACGTACAGCTGTTCCAATTCTTCCAGATGATGATGTAGGAACAGAGGCAGCAGGCAGCCGAGCAGAGGCAAGAATTTTTGGCAGCACTTGAGAAGATGGCTGCACAGGCTACTGTACCAGCTCAAGCACTAGCTCCAGTACCTCGAGCTAGAGTTGGTTCAGTAAAGAACTTTATTCAGATGGGTCCGAGGCCGTACAAGGGCACTGAGAGCCCGGAGGAGAGTACCAACTGGATCACTCACATGCATAAGCTATTGGAGGCATCGCAGTTACCTACGGACCTATGGATGACGGGTGTACAGACGCTTCTAGATGGTAATGCTCATCACTGGTGGAAATCTATGGAGCGCCAGTTGGTTACATACCAGACTTGGGAGCAATTCTTGGAGTGCTTTGAGAGAAAGTACTTCCCGGATACCGTCAGAGATATATTGTACGATCAGTTTCTTCACTTGGAGTAGGGGAACAGATCACAGTGGACAAGTATGATGCTGAGTTTAGTCAACTCAGCAAATATGGCGCTGCCCTGATACCAGATGACTTGGCCAAGGCTAAGAGATTTTATCGAGGACTGACCCAGGAGCTACAATATTATACAAGCTCGCAGTCCCGAGTCTCTTATGCTAAACTACTGACAAAAGCCAAATTACAAGAAATCATCAGCAGAGGAAAGGGAGGTCAGCTAAGGACACAACAAGGATCGGCAAGGACACAGCAGGGACCGGCAAGGATACAACAGGGAGGACCTATCAGACGTCCTTTGGCACAGCAGCATCAGCAACGCAGAGCCAGACCGTAACAGATTCCGGAGAAACCTCAATATAATTATTGTGGGAAAATTGGACACATTTTAAGAGATTGTCGACGCCGCTTGGGACAGTATTTACGATGTGGTTTCGGACAACATTTAGCAAGAGACTGTCCAAAGCAGCAGACATTGATACTACCACCGCCAGCACACTAGCGCTTCCAGCACCGAAGCCAACTCAGCAGATGACTGGACCGGGAGCACCTCGACCCCAGCAGTAGGAGGATTTCAGAGAGGACCACCGCTACCTACCCAGGAGGAGCAGTATATGAGGGCCGAACATGGACAGCCGCAGAGGAAGGGACGAGCTTTTGCATTGGAGATAGATGACATGGATCATGAGGTAGATGTTATAGCAGGTATTACCCTTGCTTTTACTTTTCTTGTTGTGATATTATTTAATACGGGAGCCACCCACACATTCATATCATCTAGTTTTATTGCCAAACACAACATTGCTTCTACACCTTTATCTAGTTGTGTTAGAATTCTTACCGGAGGAGAAGTTATACCAGTTAGCCGAGTTTGTAGATCGTGTCCTATAGTGATACGTGGCAGAGAGATGAACGCCCAACTTTTAGTCCTTTCTATGCCATCTTTTGATATTGTGCTTGGAATGGACTGGCTAAGCAAGTACCACGCTTTCTTCGATTGTTTTGGAGGAAGCATTCTTTATATGGTACCAGGCCAGCCTGAACTTGAGTTTACAAGAGGATCCACAGAAGCCATGGATGGTATTCATCTTGCAATGGACGATGTTGTCTATCATCCTATTATTTTAGAATTTCTAGACGTATTTCCAGAGGAATTGCCAGGACTACCCCCAGACAGAGACGTAGAGTTTTCAATTGAACTAGCACCCGGAGCAGCACCTATAGCATCACATGTTTACCGACTGGCAAAGAAGGAAATGGATGAGCTGAAGGCATAGTTGAAAGAACTAAAAGAGAAAGGTTTCATCCGACCAAGTGCATCACCCTGGGGAGCACCAATGTTATTTGTACCCAAGAAGGACGGGTCAGTGCGTATGTGCATTGACTACAGAGCCTTGAATGTAGTGACTGTGAAGAACAAATATCCATTGCCATGCATTGATGACCTATTTGATCAACTCAGTGGAGCCAAGGTGTTCTCGAAGATATATTTGAGATCAGGATATCACCAGGTGAAGGTACGGAAGCAGGACATTCCGAAGACCGCATTCAGAACAAGATATGGGCACTACAAGTTTTTGGTCATGCCATTTGGATTGACCAATGCTCCAGCTATCTTTATGGATTTGATAAATTGAGTCTTCCACCAGTATTTGGACCAGTTCATGGTCGTCTTCATAGATGATATACTTATCTATTCGAAGAGCCACGAGGAGCACGAGAAATACCTGCGGATTATTCTAGAGACTTTGAGGAGAGAGCAGTTATATGCAAACTCAGCAAATGTGAGTTCTTCTTGGACAGAGTCTCATTTCTTGGGCATATTATTACAGGAGATGGTATTTCGGTTGATCCAGAGAAGATCTTCGCAGTTGAGACATGGCCTGTTCCTAAATCAGCAGCAGAGGTGAGGAGTTTCCTTGGACTTACGGGATATTACCGACGGTTCGTGGAGAACTTCTCAAGGATAGCAGCACCTATGACTCGTTTGACTTGTAAGGATCAAGAATTTTTATGGACCGACGAGTGTCAAGCCGCCTTTGAAGAGTTAAAGAAGCGACTGACTACAGCACCAGTATTGACTATTCCGTCAGGATCATGAGATTATGTGATCTACAGTGACACATCAGGAAAAGGCTTGGGATGCGTATTGATGCAGCATAGCAAGGTGATTGCATATGCATCTAGGCAGTTACGAGTACATGAGAAGAATTATCTGAATCATGATATGGAACTTGCAGCCGTTGTATTTGCTCTGAAGCTATGGAGACATTACTTATATGGGGAACGAGTAAAAATCTATAGAGACCACAAAAGCCTCAAGTACGTCTTCATACAGAAGGAGTTAAATATGAGGCAACGTCGATGGCTCGAGTTGATGAAAGATTTTGAGTTAGAGTTACACTATCACCCAGGCAAGGTTAACATTGTAGCAGATGTGTTAAGCCGGAGACCAGCAGCTTACTTCTTGACAGCACAGAGGAAATTATTGGAGGACTTGCAAGAGCTTGGCATCAAAGTGATATTACCCAGAGCAGATGGAACACTAGCCAACTTGTAAGTACAATCATCATTAGTAGAGAGGATCAAGGCAGCTTTGCCTACAGACGCCAGATTCAGGAGACGGAAGGAAAGCACAGAGGCCGAAGAGCAGACAGGTGTTTGTGGTGTTAAATGAAAGAATGAAGCGTATATAATACGAGGTTTTACACGAAAACCCCCCTTCTTTGGTTTACAAACAAACTTGTACAATTTGATCCTACACGAGGATATGGGAGTACAATTTATTTAATCTGGGTAAATATTGCTATAGGTGTCTGATCTGCGGTCGATCACTTTAGCCCTTGGACCACACAATGATGAAGAAATGCCGTAGAAGACAGGAAGTAGCTTCGAAGGTTATAAAAGAGGGTGGATGCACGATGCCAAAGTCGTCGATCCCTACTCTTTGCCTGAGCTCCGGATTCTTCTCTCTCTCTCTCTTGACCTCTGCTTCGATCTTTCTTGGAAGTTCGACCTTGTTCGATCCTTCTTTCAAAGTTTCGACCCGTGGTTCGATCTCTTTGGAGGTTTTTAGACCAAATCCTTCGACCTTTTCCTCTGTTGATAGAGGTCTTTATTTATAGAGTTTTGGTGACTGTGACCACTCCGTCGGTGTAGAAACCGAGGAGTAGAAAGTACAACACCCTTTTACACAACGGTTAAAATAACCAATGCCTGCGTATAGATGATCCTTTGAATGAGCGTGTGACGCGGGTCCAACTAAGGGACAAAATGCGTATAATCGCTACGAAGATCACGGCGTAGAAGCCACGTAGGTAGGTATCCCTTGTTTAGAAGAGGTGGGCGTAGAAGCCAATGTCTGTCACCATGGCGTAGAAGCCAAGTAGGCATAGAAGCCGAAATAGGCGTAGAAGCCGAGTGGTCATAGAGGCCGAGTGGGCGTAGAAGCCGAGTGGTCGTAGAGGCCGAGTGGGCCTAGAAGCCAAATGGGCGTAGAAGCCGAGTGAGCACAGGAGCTGAATGGGCGTAGAAGCCACATGAGCACAGGAGCTTAATGGGCGTAGAAGCCGCTGCGTACTATGCCAGAGTGCTGATGTGGACGTCTTAGCCGGAATTACGGCTTTTGAAGATATAATCAAATCTCTTGCATTAAATGCCAAAATTTGCCACCATCCTGTACATTAAATACAGAGGCGTGTTCTTGAAGGTCTGTAGCCCTTCTGTGCATCAGTCGTAGAGACGTGCCTTGAGCAACTGTCACCGCTCTGTGCATTAGAAGTAGAGACGTGCCTCGAGAAACTGTCACCGCTCTGTGCTTTAGACGTAGAGACATGACTTGAGCCCCGTACAAAGTACAGCTTTTTATGTGGCAGGCGGTTTGTCTACTGCGGAGCATAAACAGCTCATGTCTGCCTGTGTAAAATAAGGCAGCGTATCCTTATGTGCACGTAAAAGCAGTTTACGCAAAGAAGATGGCGGTAAATGACAGCCTGGGTTACAGTGCTGTGCCATCATTATAGCCGTCGTCTGGGTAGCCGTGCAGTATCCCTTTATCAGAAGTCTAGACGTCAGGTTCATTGCAGGATCTGACAGGTTCACTTCGGAGAAAACGAAGTGTCCCTTGTACACTTCAATGATGCGTTGAAAGATGATGGGTTTTACGCCCAGGAGGCGACGAAGAACCCTGTTTTACGCTGAAGCATCCTGGACATACTGTACTTACGCGGATGGTCCTTTGAGCTTTTAATATTTCAGGCTGTGTTTAGCAAAAAAAGCTCTTTTGCACGCTTGATGGCTCTGAAGGCCTCTGTTTACGCTGCTCTGCATCAATATGTTGCGTAGAGTTTCCCAGCATATTTTTTATGCTTCTACAAGACCACCTTCAAAGCTTTTAAATTCCTCAGAATTTGAAACGCTTTGAATGAAGCATGAACCGCTCCTCGTAACTCGAAACGTTTCTGAATGGAGTGTTGAAATGGTCGATTCTGACTTTATGGAGGATTTATTGGGGATCGGTGTGATCTCTTTCACCTATAAAAAGGCTGGGGGGTTAACCCGTTCTCCCCATATTTCCATCACCACGCAGAGATGATCGCCAGAGTTCGTCGGGTCGATCTGAGAAAGAAGGAGATCATGTTCTTCCAGCATGTAAGGAGCCGAAGAAGGCGGCGTCTTCGAGCAATTGTCCACTGCAACGATGGATCATGGAAGGATATCTTAGCCTCCCTTGCTCGGGATAATCAACAACTTTGTATGGTGGTTCTTCGGGAGAGAGGAAGAATCATATTTCACCACGCTGCTTGTAAGTGGCGCCTTCTCCCGTTACCTCTGGGGATAAGAGCAGCAACTAGCTCTGACCTCGGGTATTGAGTTGGGTGAAATACCTCAACTCAATCTGCCATGGTATTGGGCGTAGGAAAGCAATACCCTACTTTTCTGTTGGAGGATGGGTCTATGCCCAATTTTGTATTCTCCCACCACTAATCATCTTCTTGGAAGAAGAGGAAGATCTCCCCCAATGCGAGAACCTGTCAGAACAGATCCTGGGGGTGGCCTTCCGATGAAGACGAGGAAATCCTTTGTAGACGGGATTTCCCTCATATGTAACCATGAAAAATGAAGAAAAACCCCTGTAGATTGGATTTCCCTCATATGTAATCATGACTTTAATCTTTAATAAAATTGTCTTCTTCTCCACATATGATCGTTTTGCCATACGTTGCTGTGAAGTCTGAATATGTATAGCTTCGACAGGTCTGATTCTTTACGCCGACTCTGTATAGAAAGAGTGCTAGGTCCAGTCTTTTATGCATAGCAAATAGTCCATAGAATGCTGTTGAGCATTTTGAACATTTAGAACTGTCCTGCTGCTAGGACTGAGGAACCGTGTAGAGCTCTGAACTGTTATTTTTACTTCTGATGAACATAATTTTTGTTCAGACTTCATCTTTAAGAATGATTTCTCGAAAAATCCCTTGTAATAGGGTCGAGAAATGGCTGTCAAACTGAGTTGCCATTTTGATAGACGAGATATTCAGACTGGAGTCTGGATGAACTTCGAATCGACCCATGAAGAAGAGTAATTTTTCAATGTAGAACTCTGTATGCTTTGGGTACTTGGGATATCTTGAGGTCAAGAACGAGTATCTTCTGTGTGAACTCTTTGCAATTGACCGCTTTGAGGACCGTTCAGATGAACGCATAATCTGGCTGGCGTATCTTTCAGATGTGCGGGAAGTCGTAGAGCATGAAATCATTAGTCTGTAGCCTCTGAGCATAAACTAAACACCATCGAGCGTGAAATCATAGACTTGTGGTTCCTGAGCGTGAAGTCGTAGGTTTGTAGCCTCTCGAGCATAAAAGCTACTGAGCACAAAGGCATCTGGGTGTAAAAACCCGACTTGTAGCTTGCGAGCGTATAATCGTAGATCTGCTGCTGTCGAGCGTAGAAAGCTTCTTAGCGTAGGAACCGCTGACCTGCTTTGCGCAAAAAACTTTTCGAATTCGCTGACTGTCCGCCTTCTCTGAATAATAGGCTGACGTAGGACCCAATCATAGCCGAATATTAATTAGGAGATTTGGTTCGGGTTTCGAGGAGTCTGTCCGAGGATTCGAGGAGTCGACCCGAACTCTATATATATCCCAAGCTTTTGAGAGAAAAACTTTTCATCCGTCTTCTGCGAAAGAGAGCCTTCGACTGTTTGAGTTTTTCCTCTCGTTCTTTCTCCGAGCACTCTGAGTTTTCAGAAATAGCACCGAAACAAATCCCCTCCACTAAGGGAAAGAGTATAGGTTCTTCTTCTCGTTCTTCTGCCCCAGCGCGAGAGCCTTCGGTCGGGCAAGGTGAACTTTCTTCTGAGCAAAGCATCCCGCCGACGAGTAGCGCACCCGGCCTTAGAGGTAGAGCCTTTGGGATGACAAAGAATGACGAAAAATCCTTCGCACACGTTGAACGTGACCGCGCTAGGTCATCTTCTGTGCTGATAGCCTCTTTGAGGAAGATGACGCACGGAGACGTTTTCATCTTTTATGCCCATATTTTAATGTGCCAGCGTAAAAACTCCATGTTTTTGCAGTTTTGAGCGTAAAAGCTCTGACTGCCGAAAACTTGGTGTATACTATAAAATTTTAGTTTTACGCTTGTGTATGGGACCTCCGGCGTAATAACTAAAATTTTGGCAGTCTGGCGTAAAGCACGGATTGTATACCGCCAATTACGCTTCTGGATGTGACTTCCGGCATAAAATGACCAAATTTTGTACAGTCTTGGCGTAAAGCACAGACTATCGTTTCTTGGTCTTTATGTTGCAAGATTTGTAATGACGTATTTTCCTTGCACTTTTGCAATTAACTTGCATGAGTCTCCACTGGCCGAGGTGATGGGTTCCGCTGCCGGGATGCTGCACTCAAACTATCTGGAGGATCTGTCCCACGTGACATTTCCTATCTCCGGACCCCAGTATCCTGAAGGAAGGGAGATCTTGATATCGGCTCAGGGCGAGCGGACGTTGCTGAACATGATTAACGGAGAGCCCTTGACGTACATAGACGGGGACCAGTACATAAAGCCGGCTTTTCTCTTTGGAGCTATGATTGACAAACAGTCCCAGATGAAGCCCAAGAGAGAACCCTGGGTTTTCTCCATCGAGAGTGTGGTCTTGTATCTGCCAACGATGCCGAAAGATTATCCCATCTCGGCTTTCTCCCATGCGACACATTCCAGGAGGATGTCGTGGACGCTGACTCCCGATCTTCAAGGCAAGCCGGGGAAGATCTTTCATCTGAAAGGAGCTGACCAGGGGTCCTTTGTCAGCCGCCCTTCCGGTGTTGTGACGGTGTTCAGGGGACTGTGCTCGGGCAGCATCCCGAGTGAAGACAGTTCAGTGATCCAGCCGGTCCAATTGTCGACTTTCTGCAATGACTTCATGGGGCGAGGGGGGGTATACCCCAAGGAGAATCCTCGGTGCAATGGGTGGATCACCCCAACAAACCTCCGATGGGCTTGCCTAGTTGACTGGGCCTTGAAGCATTTTCGGAGAGAGCTGGAGGGCATTGGACTGTATGCTGCTTTGAGTGCGACGAGTGTTGGGTTGCCTTCCAACCCTAACCTGTTTCTGGCACTGATGGAGCGATACATTCCGCTCACCGGGACCTTCGCCACTCCACTGGGGGAGTTGGGGTTGGCCCTCCATGAGATGGCATTGATCTCGAGACTGCCGATGGAGGATACCCCATATGAAGTGTATGTTCCCACCAACCGGGAGTTGGATGACTCGGACCCTCGGGTTATGGAGGTATATTAGGAGCTGATGTGCCACTACTTCGCGTGCACCGCTTTTTATGATGAGCCTTCTGATTTGGATCACACCACTAAGTGGACGTCCTACCTCTTCTTCCATCGGGCCAGGGCCACCAAGTCGGAGAAAGTTTCGGGGTGCAAGAATGAGCCCGTGAACTGTTTGGGCGTGCTCAGTGCCCAGGTCGTCGAGGATCTTATGGAGGATGCTAAGGCTCCAGATCAGATTCTCAATGACGGGGTAGGAAAGTATCCTGAAGGCACTAAGGCCTACAGTTACTTGAGGCGCTGCCACAGGCCTCTGTCTAAGGAAGCCCGACTGGCTGGCTTTCTCTCCATATGGCTGCGTCGAGTCGTGGTGCCCGGTATCGCATTCGCGGACCACATTCACCGGAACATCCTGTGGCCTGCCGTGCGTCTGGTGTTCGGGGCAAGACTGGGCTTGCTCCCTGCCATGGTGTGCCGTATATAGGCTTGCCTGAGAGCCATGACTGATGGACTGCTCGTCGATGAAGCTCGGCGTGATAGCTTTCCCCAGGTAGAGTTACCATACCTGTACTTGATGGGATGGTTAATTCTTCACCACCCCCGGGTGATGTCTCCCGGCCCTGGCAGTAGTTCGGGGGGTAGTTTCTTGCTGAACTACAAGGACTCTCCCTGGAACGTGAACACAGTTTTAGACTGTCAGCTGGTGCTGAACCTCAGTCTTTGCTGGAAGCTCCTCTGCATTGTCCCCTCTGTACATCGCAACCAATCGGGGATTAGGCTTGAGGATTTAGGTGGAGAGAAGACCAATCTTTCTCCGGAAGCTTTTAATTGGTTGGTCTGTATTAGACCCTCCTATTTGCTATATCGGAGCGACGATTATTGCTTCTTCGAGCCCTACTTACCTAGTCTGTTTGCCAGGCAGTTTGGGTAAGATCAGTTGCACGTGGGAAATGCCATCACCAACTTCAGGTCCAGGGATAAACTCATTGATGGAGCCAGAGGATGGCGATATTTTATCATGGGTTGCACGGGAGCAATCTTTATCGTGCCGGTCGTCACACTCTCCATGGGGCTGCGCATCCTCCAATCGAATACCCAGTTCTACATAGCGATCAACACCTTCCATCGCAATTTTGACATGCGTGGAAGCTTTAGGGTGCCTTTTCCCAAGCCCGGGGGAAGAGTCGAAGTCCCCTTGGTTTCTTCTGACGAGGGTGAGGAGTTCGTCACTCCGGTTGAGCCTCTGGTGTCGGTGCCGAGGTGTGAAGTGCCTCCGCCTGCGGGGGCTTTGGTAGTCTCTGGGAAGCTAAGGGTTCCTGCTCCCAAGGAGGCTTCTCTTCGTAAGAGGAGAAAGGAGACGGTTACTCGTCCTATCCGTGTTCTTGGTATTGAGGCTCCTAGAGAGGATCCTGCTGCCTCCCCTGTTGGGGTTGTCTCTTTGATTTGAGGTTCCTCGCCTTTCGGAGAGGGACCTTCAGTTTCGGTTGGCGGTGCCGGAGAACCCCTGCTTGAGTCTGCCGTTGCTGCCACCGCCTCCGGTAGTGGAACGAAATTGCCTGCGTGGCCGAGGCAAATGAGAGAATCTTTCCCTAGACCAGCAACGGATGAAACTCATGCCATGTCCGTGAGCATGCCTAGCGAGATTCCAGCTGACGAACCTCGACTGCGTCTTGGTGAGGGCTCGGTAGAGCACCTGGCGATGTCGGTTGGCCCACCCCCTTCTCCCGGTATGACAGTTCGTATTGCGTCATTAAGGCATAATTTAGCTACATCGGCTGCAGATGCGATATATATACCGTTGACTACAGGTAAATATCATTTTTATGTCTCCTCTTAGAAAGATTACCATCATATTGATATCAACTTTCTTGTCCTCTTCTCAGGAGACGGCGTCCACGGGGAGTATAGCGTTGAAGCACCTTTTGGCTCTGCTCGGGCTCTTGGCGATGATACGGAGGCGCCCGACTTCGAGGAGGAAATATCTTCGGGGGCCAGCTCCCCCGGAGTGGTTTCGTCATCTCAAGAGGAGGACGAATCCGTTATCGTGACCTTGCCTCTCGTGAGTATGCCAATGACTTCGACCGTCGTTGTCGCACCTCATTCGGTCGCACCACCCGTCGAGGCGGCGGCTGTGGCCACCTCGTCTGCAATCATTCCTGGAGGGGGACTCGCCAATATCGCGGCCACTCCTGGCGTCCAATCGGATCTAGTTGTGCTGACCGAGCAATATACCAGCCTCTTTTACACCAGTTTGAAAACGCTGATATCAATGGTGTTGGCAAAGAATCTAGACTTCGAGCGTCTGAAGAAGGCTTCTCAGTTTTCGATCGGGGCGGTCAGGGAGTTCGGTGATTCTGGGGTAGCTGACGCCCTGGAGGCGATGGTTAATGGCTTGGAGCAACCTATTAACGAATACTTACAGCTGGCTCGGGGCAGCCTTGAAGCTGAGGTCCAGGCCAGATACGACCTCATGACTGCGCGGCTCACTAAACAGCTGAAAAGCCTAGATAACTCCATCAAAGCACATAAGCTGGAGATGGATGAAAGAGAAGCTATCGTGGCGAAGGCTCTTGCTCTTCAGACGAAGTGCCAATCCGAGCATGAAGGGAACGTAGCGAGGGCCCGTAAGTTGAAGAAAAAATTCGCTCTGGCAGAGGAGTGGGCTTCTCAGTCATTGGCAGGTCTAGATATAGCAACTGGTCGACTGAGCACGGCACGACGGGATCTGGAGCGTACAGAAGCCGCCCGTGCTGGCTCTCTTCGGGCAAGGGCCGAGCTGTCCTTTATGAGCAATCTCGAGGCACGGCTGGAGCGGGCTCGCATTGATGCCTTGGTTTCCAGGAATGAGAGGATAGCTGCACTGGTACAGCTGATTCACGATCTGACCGCTCCCCCACCATGATGTACCCTTTCTTCTTTTTGCTTCCCAAATGTAATTCTGCTCTCTTTGGGAATAAATAAAGCGAATCTTTTCTGACTCTGTGGACCCATCATTTCGGAATATAAATGACAGGTTTGGGCGAGAGTGATATCAGAGGTAGTATGGACGTGATAGACTCTCGATAAACTTTTAGCAGGACATATCTATTCAGAGGTCATACGGACATGATAGAATATGCTTTAGTAGGATATATCTATTCATAGGTCATACGGATATGATAGAATGTGCTTTGACTAAAGTTTGTAGACAAGACGCTATCAGAGGAAATATGGACGTGATAGGTATCATATTTTCTAAATTAGTCGAACATATCTATTCAGAGGTTATATGGACATGATAGAATATGACCCAACTAGTTTCGTTTTGGAAGTATTTTTGTCAGAATTGAGATTCTTGCAATATTCCACTTGAGCAGAGGAGGTTAAGCATAGTACCTTTTCAGGAATTTATCGTTGATATGAGCCATTAACAGGTCTCCATTAGGCTGGGCTAACCTGTAAGCGCCGTTTGAGAACGTTGTCTCGATCACATAAGGCCCTTCCCACTTGGGCTGGAATTTGCCTTTACTCCTGTGAGTAAGGATCATCGGCCTTCTTACGGCTAAAACTAGCTCGCCGACTTTGAACACTCTTTCCTTTAATTTATGATTGAAAGCTCTAGAAATGCGTGCTTGGTAGAGCGCGATGCGCTGTTGAGCCTGGAGGAGTTTCTCGTCTAATCCTTCTAGCTCTTGAAGCCTTAACAGGTCATTCTTTTCTTGAGTCAGCTCATTAGTCACGGCTATCCTGAGTGACGGGATCTGGATTTCAATGGGAAGAACTACTTCGCTCCCGTAGACCAGTGAAAATGGAGTACAACCTGTCAGTGTTCGTACCGTTATTCCAATCTCTTTTGTTTGAAGAGACGAACATCTTCAAGAGTTTGATAATGGTTTTGTTGAAAGCTTCCGCCAAACCATTAGCAGCTGGATAATATGCCGTAGAGGCAATATTGTGTATCCAATTTTTATCGCAAAATCGATGAAACGCTTGGCTGATGAACTGAGGCACATTGTCATGGATTATCCTTGGGGAATCCCAAAGCGATAAATGACGTGATGCTTGATGAAGCTGATCATATTAGAAGCCTTTACCTCAGCTAGAGGGATCGCCTCTGCCCATTTGGAGAAGTAATCCGTGATGGCCAGTATGAACCGGTGACCTCTGGAAGAAGACGGATGAATAGGACCAATGATATCCATACCCCATGCTTCGAAAGGCCAGGATGCAACCGTAGGATGTAGATATTCAGACGGTTGATGTATGAAGTCTGCATGAACCTGACAGGCTCTGCATTGTCTTGCATAGTTGATCGCGTATGCGATCATAGTGGGCCAGTAATAGACCATTCTCCTGATACGATCCTGTAGCTTAGGACCGGGTTGATGCGCTCCGTATACACCGTCATGAGCTTCCCGGATAATCTGCTGTGCTTCGTCGTCAGAGAGACATCTCAATAGCAGTCCGTCGTAGGTCCGGCGATATAGGCATTGTGAAGATGCATCGACGTAGAAGCATAATGATCGTCTTTTGACGGATACTGCTTCTTTGGGGTCCTCCAGCAAGATTCCGTATGCGACAAAATCTATGAAGGGACTTCTCCAGTCTCTTCTAGGGGGATCTGTATTCACAGCGTAGCTGCGTTCTATGTGAAAGTTATTCTTCACACAGAATAAATCTCTGTTAAGAAGGATTACCGAATTCTGCCTTCTTACAAGAGTGGCTAAATCCGCAGCTAGACTGGCTAGGGCATCAGCTTCCAGATTCTGAGATCGAGTTATATGCTCTAGGAAGAAACCTTTGAATGTCATGGCTATCTCGACCGTTGCTTGGTGATAGGGGATGAGGTCTGGATTCCGGACTTCATATATTCCCCTGACTTGATTGACGATAAGCAGAGAATCACCGAAAGCTTCCAGGAACTCGACCCCCAGCTCATTGGTGACTTGGAGCCCGATTAGCAGAGCGTTGTACTCTGCCACATTGTTGGAGCATGGCTCGCTAAGAGAATATGCTCGATAGATGACGAGTTTATCAGGAGTGACCAGGACGATTCCTACCCCTGAAACCATATTTTCCTTGGGACCAGTCCTGGAGACGCCGTCGAAGAACAGTTGCCATGCGTCACTTTCTATTGCGGAATTACATTCTGCAACTTCGTCGGGAATGTCCTCGTATAATTTGGAGGCCTCCGGGATCGGATGAGCAGCTAGGAAGTCGGCCAGTGCTTGGCCTTTGATGGACTTCTGCGGGACGTATACTATGTCATATGGTGTTAACAGCATCGCCCAAGTCCTGAGTCAGGAATTAAGAGCACTTGGCTTGCTCATCAGTACTCGAAGAGGGTTGATCCTGGAGATGATATGAATAGTTTGGCCAGTGACATAGTGCCGCGTCTTCTGGATAGCAAATATCAGAGCCAAGCATTCTTTCTCCACTGGGTTGTATCGGTGTTCGCCTCCGACCATCATCCTGCCGAGGTAGTAGATAGCCTGTTCATGACCCATATCGTTCTTCTGTGCAAGAAGAGCTCCTAGCGAATAATCCATCGCTCGAACATACAGCAAGAATGGTCTTCCCATGACGGGAGGCACCAGAACTGGCGGACTGGTGAGATAGCGCTTGATATCTCCGAACGCTTGCTGACAGGTTTTGTCCCATACGAAGGATACACCTTTCTTCATGAGATACGAAAAGGGCTGACATCTCCCCGAGAGGTTGGATATGAATCTCCGGATATAAGCCAGACGGCCTTGAAATCCCCGGAGTTCCCTCAGATTATGGGGCGGTCGCATTTCTACGATGGCCTGGACTTTGTTAGGGTCCACTTGGATGCCTTTGGCGGTGATGACAAATCCCAGGAATTTGCCACGAGATACACCCAAAAAGGACTTCGTAGGGTTCATCTTGAGTTTATATTGGCGCATTAACTCGAATACCGTCCTCAAGTCTTAAATGTGATCATCTTTGTGGCGGCTCTTGACGGCTATGTCGTCCACGTAATATTCTATTGTTTTGCGTAAATGCTCATGGAATATGTTACTCATAGCCCGTTGGTATGACCGTATAGCAATATACCCCCAACGGGGTCCGGAAGGCAGTGTGCTTCTCGTCTTCAGGATGCATCTTGATCTGATTGTATCCTGAGAATCTGTCCATGAAAGACATGCGTTCAAAACCGCAGGTATTGTCGATCATGATGTCCATGATGGGAAGAGGGAACTCATCCTTGGGTCAGGCCGCATTCATATCTCGGTAATCGATGCAGATACGTATTTTCCTATTTTTCTTTATGACTGGGACAACGTTGGCGACCCAGTCGGGTTATTGTTCTTCCCGGATGAAACCGCAGGCTATCAACTTCTTGACTTCATTTTCGATGGCGTCCATCATATCCGGGCAAAACCGACGTTGGTGCTGCTTCACAAGCTTTGAATCGGTCAATATGTTGAGTTTGTGAGTAGCCACCTTTGGGTCAAGGCCTGGCATGTCCTCATAATCCCATGCAAAGACGTCGATATATTCTTTTATCAGCTGGATAACTTCTTCCCTTTTAGATGGGGAAAGATTGTTACTGATAAATATCGGCTTTGGCAAAAGTTCACCCCCAACATCAACCTGGATAACTTCATCTTTGGTGGGAGGTACCCTTTGCTCGAAGCAGAATTCCTACTGCATATCCATTTATTGGGCCCAAGAGTCATTCTCAAACAGTTTAGATTCTTGTTCGTTTGATTCGAAGGAATCTGTCACTACCATATTCACTGATAATGTTTGTTCGAGAGCATCAGGTGAGTCAGAGGGCGACGAGCCATTCTGAGAAGAGGAGAAGATATCCTTGTCCGACTTAGAGGAGGTGGCATACCCCAACCCGAAATGAGTTCGTTGATAGTAGGGGTCGCCGCGCAGCGGCGTTCGTCTGCCTCTTCCGTAGTTGAGACCTGGCTTCTGCTTCAAGTCGTAGCCCATGTTTTGCATGATCCTCAACGCTTGCGGGCTGTATCGGTGAACTTGCATTTTTCTAATATCGTCATTAAAAGAATCTTCCTGGATAGCCGGTTAATTGTGCATGCGGCCGAAGACTATTGAACGTTGGCTGCTGCAGGTAGGCAGGACAATAAAGATAGAATCCTCATGTGGTCCATACGTCGTGACGACGTTGGATGATGAAGCTACTTCCCAGACATACGGACGGTAGGAGTTCATAACTTCCAATAATTTTTGTGCTATGGGTTCTACCTCGTCACGGGGAGTGTATTCTTGATTTGGAATTTGAGCGTCAATATACTGGAAAAGAGGATGTTTATTATCATCTAGAACTCCGTTCCTGGTTGCATTTACATCGGTCGGCTGCCTGTTGCACCGAAGGTTGATGACCAAGGGTGGAGGCTTCTGGTTCAAAATGATCACTAGAGGATCACTCCATTTTCCTGACTTGGTCTTATTCAGGTGGATAGCCATAGGCTCCATGGCTTTTGGACGAGTGGTTCGTCCTTTCACTCTGATTGACAGCAGTAGTGTGGCAGAGGGTTCTTCTGGCTCCCGGTGGGATTCCTTCTCTGCCTCGCCCGATACTTCTCCCGTGTGGTCTTGAGAGTACAACACAGCATAGGAATGGTAGGATTCTACTCCTTTAAACCGGTTTAGGTCAGCAACCTCCATTTGTACTGTTCCTTGGGGGTCTACATATTTAAGAAATTGATGTAGAGTTGAAGGAACGATGTTGTGGTCGTGGATCCACGGTCTTCCTAGCAAAATATTGTAGGACACCTCTGAATCGATGATGTAATATGTGGCCACCGATCTGAGGTTGCCAATCTGGATCCTCAGGCAAATTTTCCCCAATGGCTTACTTCTTCCGGCGTTGAAACCCACGATTGTAGTGGAGGTGTAAGCCAATTCGCTGGTAGGAATCCTCAGTGGTCTGAGCAGACTGTGAGGGATGATGCTGATCGACGATCCCGGATCTATGTGAATCCGATCGACCTCCATGGAACCGACGTACCCGGTATAATAGAGGGGCCTGTCATGCTGTTATGTTTTAACAGCATGTCGTCTTGAGTGAAAGTGATATTTGGGACCACTTTTATTACACTGTGGCATTAAGGACATGCCACAGGTTCTTCGTCGTGGGACTTGAGCTGGGTCAAGCATGCCTCCGCCTGCATCAGTGCTTCACTCAGGGCTAGACGAGTATCTTGGGAGAGCTTGAGTAGCTCGAAGATGGACAGCCTGGCTGGTGTATTAGCCAGTTGGGCCAGTATGTCAAAATTATATGGCTTCTCTAAACCTTTGTTTGGAATATTTTTTACAGGTTTATCAAAGCGCACTTCTCTTTGCTTCCCCTTGTCCGCCGGAGTTGGTTTTGAAGGACCGGCATCTGGTACAACGGGGCCTGGTCCTGAAGGTTTGGCAGCTGAAGCGTCCGTCGGTGCATCTTCCTGACTTGCTCCGTAGTCATTGAGGTAGGCTTTTCCTGAACAGGTTGCAGCAAATACCTCGTCTTCGTCTGATGCCGAAGAAGTTGTGACCATATGGCATGGTTTGCATTTGGAGCTCTTTCTAGACGTAGCCTTAGTAACTTTAGTCTCCTCCTCGAGCTCTGACACCAAATCCGGATAAACCCACATAATTTCGCCCTGCCGGGTGGTTAGGGGTACCAGGTCATGATTTTGACCCCTAACTGGAGGGAGATTGACGATGTTCATCGTGGTCCAGAAAATGGGTGTGACACCGTCCGAGACTTCTTGGGAAGGCAGATTGCCAAACCGTAGAGAGATCATGTTGGCCGTGACCGTCTTCTCGGTGTTGTGCAGAGTGATGGCCTTAGCATCGATCAAACCCTGGATCTTCCTTTTCAGTAGGTAACACGCCTTTGTCGGGTGGTGCACGTATCTGTGGAAGAAGAAGTATTTGGGGTCGTTAGTACTAGCGACTTCTTGGGGCTGCCTCAGCTCCGGAAGGGTGATCTTGCCACTTTTGATGAGACACTCGAATATACTTGGGATGTCATTGTCGTCGAAAGAGTAGACTTCGACGGGCCTGGAGGTCCCGGGTCTTGCTTGTGCGGTTGCCGCAGTCTTTTGCCTGGCCGTATTGATCGCCAGATCTTCTTTTCCTTGGGAGCTGCAAGGATGGTCGCTGCTGGGAGATGACCTCTTGCCTCTGTCAGAGGCGGAGATCATGATGCCATTATCGCGCGCCTTGCGACTGTTGTCTTCGACGGCTACTGCCGAGATGATGAACGAGGGCCAATAATGGAACTGATATGGTCCTGTAAATACCGAGACTACGGGAAGCAGGTTCTTCCTGCAAATGTCTACTAACGCAGAGTCTGGAACTCCTGGAGGCATCTGTAAGGTGGCCTGACGAAAACGTTCGACGAAGGTGCGAACGTCCTCCTTTTCCCTCTGCTTGACTTCGATGAGAGAGAACATAGACATATCCATTCCTCCTTCATAGAATCGCGTGAAGAATAAAGCTTTGAAGTCCTCGAAGAAAGTAATACAGTTGTCCGCCAAGCTACGGTACCACTGATAGGCTACTCCTGAGAGGCAGCCTTTGAACACCCGAGTGAGGAGGGCGTCGTTCCCTTGTAGCAATACCGTCATCATACTAAAATAGTTAATGTACTGACTTGGTGATGTTTTTCTCTCGAACAGAGCCATAGTCTGAGGTTTGTACCTCGGAGGGAAAGGGACCTCTTCCGAGATAGCTGGGTAAGGCTGGTTGATTCCCAGTTTCTTGAGCTGATCTTTGTGCTTCAAGGCGTCAAACTGGGCTTTCAACTCCCGTATTGCCTGTATTGGATTTTCAGTTGGAAGCGAGACTACTGTGTAGTGCGGAGTTGGTTGTATCGTAACTCCACCGAGAGGTAATATATTCTTCGAGTGAGAAAGCGAAGGAACTGTTGACTCTTGATCTAGAGCAGGCTCTTGGCTCGGGTTGGATGGTGGTAAGTCCACCCCCACACCTATCTGAGTTGGTGGGACCGATGCTTGAGCCATGGCAGTTGCGTCCTGAGTTAGCATTATCTGGTGCATGTTCTCTATTATGGATTGTATTTATTTCAGAGATGTCTCCAGTATAGTGATGCGTTATTCCGCGTTTCCTGACGGCGAAGCTTCCTCGCGTTCATCTTCAATGGCATAAACTCCCATTTCCCTGGGCGTCATTGAAGGATTAGTATAGGTCGCTGCAGAAGTCGACTCTATACTCTCAGCATCTGATCCGGGAGACTGGCGACCCCCAGCGTCAGAATCAGACAAGTACGAAGCTGTTTGCTGTGACCTTGCACGGGTGTTTTGGAACACCCCAGCTTCAGCGTTCCTGAGGAGGTCTTCGAATCTCCTTCGGCTCGTTGGCCTAGAGGGATGACATCTTGAGCTCGACCCTCCTCTTGGTATGTGTGAAGCCATGTTCACGGATGCATGCGCGGGCTCTTCTTCCTGGAAAGACAGAGAGTAGCTCAACCGGTCGAAAACCGACCGTTTTGCTTTAGAACAGCACCAGTCAATCACAATCTTATGACTATTACAACATTGCTCGCCAGGGGGTATAATAGACATGTTGGAAGGTCCCCTCTCCTTACGCTTCTGGATTAGATATTTGCGCAAGTCAGGAGGAGTTGCAGAAGAAGAAGACGACGGCTTGTTCCTTCTGTTCCCATCAGTGGGCATACGGAGATTGGGCACCATGGTTTTCCCTGTGCCACTTGTGTCCAACAGGTTGGCCATCTGGGTGGCGGATAATCCCCGAGGAGGGTGTCTTTCCGCAACCTAAGCTTGCTTTACGCCGTGGGACTTCACCTGGCGTAATTTGGAGATTTGCTCAGACTGGCGTAAAGCTGAAGAGGTCCTCAGTCGGCCATCGGCTTCCCGCATAATCCGGAGGGTAGGCAGATTGCTCCCTCGCTGGCGTAAAGGCCGAGAAGTTGAGTACTCTGCCGCTTGCTTTCCCTTGCGGAGATCACAGGACTCATCTGGTTCCCGGTAGAGGTCAGATGTTGTCTTGCGCACGGAGCGTGATTTGTACTTCCGATTTGGCGCTGAGGCATCATCAGAAGTTTTGTCTGTACCGCGGGTAGCGGGAGACTGGTTTCTACGCGTAGAGCGCAGTTGATACTTCTGGGTTAGCGCCGAGGCTTTGCCCAAAGTTTTGTCTGTACCGTGCGTAGCGGGAAACTGGTTTCTACGCGTAGAGCGCAGTGGATACATCTGGGTTAGCGCTGAGGCTTTGCCCAAAGTTTCATCTGTACCGCGCGTAGCGGGAGACTGAATTTTACGTACGGGGCATGGAGGGAGCAATGCTACAACCTCATTGGTCGGAGAGATCGGAGAGATCGCAGAGTCCACAGGAATGGTAGAGGAGGTCTTGGGCATCCAGAACTTGCGCAGCTTCCTGTTGTCTTGGATGGAAAGAGGGTAAGAGCTACCCCCGGTTCAAAGCATGTCTTCGTAGGCAGACTGGTCGAATTGGACGACCTGTGTCTTCTTCACGGTTCCTACAGATACCGCATCGTGTTGAGCAATTACTTCCTCATCAGAAGCGAAAGACGTCCCCAGCAGAGTCACCATCTTGTTTGTGGTGTTAAACGAAAGAACGAAGAGTATATAATACGAGGTTTTACACGAAAACCCGCCTTCTTGGGTTTACAAACAAACTTATACAATTTGATTCTACACGAGGATGTGGGAGTACAATTTATTTAATCTGGATAAATATTGCTATAGGTGTCTGATCTGTAGTCGATCACTTTAGCCTTTGGACCACATGATGATGAAGAAGTGTCGTAGAAGACAGGAAGCAGCTTCGAAGGTTGCAAAAGAGGGTGGATGCACGATGCCAAAGTCGTCGATCCCAACTCTTTGCCTGAGCTCCGGATTCTTCTTTCTCTCTCTCTCTCTCTCTCTCTCTCTCTCTCTCTTGACCTCTGGTTCAATCTTTCTAGGAAGTTCGACCTTGTTCGATCCTTCTTTCAAAGTTTCGACCCGTGGTTCGATCTCTTTGAAGGTTTTTAGACCAAATCCTTCGACCTTTTCCTCAATTGATAGAGGTCTCTATTTATAGAGTTTGGGTGACAGTGACCACTCCGTCGGTATAGAAACCGAGGAGTGGAAAGTACAGCACCCTTTTACACAACGGTTAAAATAACCTATGCCTGTGTATAGATGATCCTTTGAATGAGCGTGTGACGCGGGTCCAACTAAGGGACAAAACACGTATAATCGCTACGAAGATCATGGCGTAGAAGCCACGTAGGAAGGTATCTCTTGTGTAGAAGAGGTGGACGTAGAAGCCAATGTCTGTCACCATGGCGTAGAAGCCAAGTAGGCATAGAATCCGAAATAGGCGTAGAAGCTGAGTGGTCATAGAGGCCGAGTGGGCGTAGAAGCCGAGTGGTCGTAGAGGCCGAGTGGGCGTAGAAGCCAAATGAGCGTAGAAGTCGAGTGAGCACAGGAGCTGAATGGGCGTAGAAGCCACGTGAGCACAGGAGCTGAATGGGCGTAGAAGCCGCTGCATACCGTGCCAGAGTGCTGATGTGGACGTCTTAGCCGAAATTATGGCTTTTGAAGATATAATCAAATCTCTTGCATTAAATGCCGAGATTTGCCACCATCCTGTGCATTAAATACAGAGGCGTGTTCTTGAAGGTCTGCAGCCCTTCTGTGAATCAGTCGCAGAGACGTGCCTTAAGCAACTGTCACCGCTCTGTGCATTAGACGTAGAGACGTGCCTCAAGAAACTATCACCGCTCCGTGCTTTAGACGTAGAGACGTGCCTTGAGCCCCGTACGAAGTACAGCTTTTGATGTGGCAGGCGGTTTGTCTACTGCGGAGCGTAAATAACTCATGTCTGCCTGTGTAAAACAAGGCAGCGTATCACTTTGTGCACGTAAAAGCAGTTTACGCAAAGGAGATGGCGGTAAATGACAGCCTGGGTTGCAGTGCTGTGCCATCATTATAGCCGTCGTCTGGGTAGCTGTGCAGTATCCCTTTGTCAGAAGTCCAGACGTCAGGTTCATTGCAGGATCTGACAGGTTCACTTCGAAGAACACGAAGCTTCCCTTGTACACTTCAATGCTGCGTTGAAAGAGGTTGGGTTTTTCGCCCAGGAGGCGACGAAGAACCCTGTTTTATATTGAAGCATCCTGGACATACTGCACTTACGCGGATGGTCCTTTGAGCTTTTAATATTTCACGCTGTGTTTAGCGAAAAAAGCTCTTTTGCACGCTTGATGGCTCTGAAGGCCTCTGTTTACGCTGCTCTGCATCAATATGCTGCGTAGAGTTTCCCAGCATATTTTTTATGCTTCTACAACAGGATTGCGCATTCATGAGGATGGGACATTATAATGTGGTGATCATCTTTATGTTCCAAATGGAGAGATTTGACAGGAGCTGATGACAGAAGCTCATAGTTCGATATATTCTATTCATCCTGGAGGCACCAAGATGTATCGTGACTTACGACAGTACTTTTGGTGGCATGGAATGAAAAAAGAAATAGCTCGCTTTGTAGCTAAATGTCTGGTATGTCAACAAGTAAAGGCGGAGCTCCAGAGGACAGCAGGATTATTACAACCACTTCTGATTCCAGAGTGGAAGTGGGAGCACATCACTATGGACTTTGTCACGGTTTTTCCAAGAGTCAAGTGGAAGAGATGCAGTGTGGGTAATAATGGATCGACTCACCAAGTCAGCCTATTTCATACCTTTTAGAGTGGGTTAGTCTACAGAAGCTTTAGCTGACTTATATATGAGGCAGATCGTGAGATTGTACGGCATACTAGTCAGCATTGTATCAGACAGAGATTCGCTCTTTACGTCGCACTTTTGGAGGAGCATGCAAGAGAGTCTTGGAACTCGTATGAAGTTCAGTACATCTTACCACCCGCAGACAGATGAGCAGTTAGAGCGTACTATTCAGACATTGGAGGATATATTGAGGGCTTGCATATTAGACTTTGGAGGATCATGGGAGGACCACCTACATCTTGTGGAGTTTTCTTACAACAATAGCTATCAGGTGAGCATCCAGATGGCTCCGTTTGAAGCATTGTATGAAAGAAAATGTAGGTCTCTTGTGTGTTGGAGTGACGTGGGAGAACGTCAGATTCTGGGACCAGATTTGGTGGTCAATACCGTTGAGACAGTTAAGAAGATTCAAGGACACTTGCGAGCAGCACAAGACAGGCAGAAGCAGTGGGCAGACCTTCATCGTCGTCCCTTGGAGTTCAAAGAGGGCGATCATGTCTTCTTGAGGATATCACCCACCAGAGGCACCATTCGATTCGGAGGGCGCGGCAAGTTGAGTCCAAGGTATATTGGACCATTTGACGTACTAGAGAGAGTTGGAGAAGTGGCATATCGACTTGTGCTACCACCTTCACTTGAGGGAGTACATGACGTATTCTATGTGTTACAGCTCAAACGATATGTGGCAGACAGCAGTCATATTCTCGACCATTCAGAGATCACCATTGGGCCAAACTTGTCATACCAAGAGCAACTCGTGGGAATCCTTGATCGTCGAGAAAAAGTGTTGAGAAACCAGTCTATTCCTTTGGTTCGCGTAGCATGTAGGCATGGCGCACCAGGAGAATCAACTTGGGAGTGCGAGGACGAATGCGCAAGCATTTTCTGAATCTATTCGCAGACCAAGGTATGAATTTACTTTGTTGATTTATATCTTATACCATCCTTGACTTTCTACCGTGGCTTAATTTTAATTTCGAGGACAAAATTTTTATAAGTTGGGTAGAATGTAAAACCTCTATTTCCTAAAAAAAACGTATTTACCTTTTTAAATATTAATTATTAATTTAGTTATAGTAATTAGAGGGTAATTAGGAGAAATAGATTTTTATTAATTTTTATTTTAGATGTTGGTGAACTTAGGAGATTTATGGGGCCATTAGAATTTTTTTTGAATTTATTTCATGTAGGAGACCCTTTGGACAGTTGCTAGCTTAATGGTATGCATTAATACAATTGTAGAATTTTTCTAAGAGTATATATATATATATATATATATATATATATATATATATATATATATATATATATATATTTAAAAGAAAAAGAAATGGAAAAAGAAAATAGAAAATGTTAGAAAAGAAAAGAAAAGAAAATAGGATTTAAATAAACTATTGGATCCTCTAACCTACCCAAACCCGACCCTAATACATAACTCCTAACCCGCATAAGCCTAATACCCGCCGGCTGGAATAACAAAGCAGCAGCCGCTGCCATACACAAACCCCCACCCCCCCTCCGCGCCTATACTCAGACCCCCGCATTAACAAACCCCCTCCCTCTTTCATATATATATATATAGATATATCATCCTCATTTTCAACTAAAACCCTAACCCTAGATTATTTCTCTACTTTTCATCTAAAACCCTAGCAACCAGAGCGTCCGTCGCCAGCCACCGCGCCCAGCCAGATCACCGAAAATCGATCCCGACGACCGCGACCCCGCGCAACACCGCAACTGCAGAATTCAGCAGCAAGGTACCTGTGTTCCCGGGCAGTTTCCCATCGCCTCGCTCAACCAAACGCCACCCCATCTTTACCGGTACGCTCACGCCTTAACCCTCTCCAATATCTGTGTGATAGTAGACTTCGAACAACGCGTAACCATAGACGAAATAAGCGTCAAAGTTGGTGGAAAAAGACTAATTTCTGGGATCGCGGAAAACTACGGTGATCACCTATGTTCCCGGATTCGTATCTCCCACCACAGAGATCCGAATCCAATTTTTATTTTTGGTATGCGTAAACCATTTGACCAAGTTTAATTTATGTTAAATAACATTAGATTATTAACTGTTGTAGGTAGAATTAAATTCGTTGGAAAACCTCGAAAATAAGCTTTTTCCGGCCAAACGGGACCGCCCCGCCGTGTACCAAGTGTACCAATTGGTGCGCGTAGTGTACCCGGACACGTGAGAGTTTGGTAAAACTGATACGGACGCGTGTGCGAGCCGAAATTAGCCCGTATCCGCGGACAAATCTTGTGTCACATCTTTTGCGAAAGTCGCACGCATTTTGTGCACGCTCTTCAGATTGTGACGAAACTTGGGCCACTGGACTCATGGTAAGGCGCTGGTCCTGTGACACAATTTTCACGCAAATCTGGAATAGTTGACCAAGTCACCAATTGGCGGGCTCTATGGTTGACTTTTTGGGCAAAATTGTGTTCGGCCCATCAGAATCCACATTTGGACATACCGTTGGGTTCGTATTGACATTTAGAGTTGTTTGACCTATAATTTGTCCCATTTAGAGACTGTTGCCCTTCGCACATTTTTTGGTACAAAGTGGGCCACACGTGGATCCCACTTTTACCCAAAATTACTGTTTTACCCCTGTGTCCAAATTGGACGAAAGGGAAGTACTTTTTAGCTATTTTGCTCATTCTGAAAACGTTGGTGATGTCTATTTCAGCATCCGGAGATGTTTGTTCGGAGCCATTAGTTTTTGATTCTGTGTCCTTGACATTTGGGCGTGTACACTTTACAGATTTTATGCCAGGCAAGTATACCTTGCCATTGTACTATATTTACATTCTACATAAGGCATGCATGTTTATTTCTTCTTATTTTAGTTCATTTATTTTAATTGTTATATAAATTACGCGTCCAAGGAAACTTGGGTGCAACGACGGTGTCGTCGTACTATATTTTTATTTATGTATATGCATTGGACCTACTTTATGAGACTATCCCATTATCATGATGCATTTATGTTTCATTGGCCATGACACTATTCTTATAAGAGTGTGAGTCACATGTAGGACACAGATTTGTATACTCGGCTGGCCACTGGTACGTATAGGTCGTGCGACGGATAGTGATAACTGTCGATAGAAACTTTGCATGCTAATAGACCTGGCAGTTATTAGAGGTTTATCGTATCATGGAGATGACATGCTTAGAGCAGTGGGTGGGGAGAACAACAAGTAAGGCATTTGGGCTCCTTTACACTTTTTTCTTCTGTAACCCGGAAGCTCCGCTGGAGATACGGGCGGTGATGACCCCTATACTACTTGGCGGCCTTTGTCGTTCAAAAGACGACATGCTTTGAGGCCCCTGATTCTCCGAGAGAGTCATGCCAATCCCAGTTTTTAGCCAGATAGCCCACTTGGTAGAAAGTTGTTCTCAAACTATATTCACTTAGATGGTTAGGCGACCCCAATGGATGTTAACATTTCAGTACTTTATTGGCATGTTTATATGTATCTTGTTACGTCCCTCTGAGGACCTGGTACCTTTTCAGGCATAGATGTGCAGGAGTATCCGCAGAAGTATGGACCTGGACCTGACGCTACCTATCAGACTGAGGAGGTCTTACCTTCGGATTATATGTGATTTATTGCAGCTGTTTAGGGATTCTAGTTGTTGTTCTTTTCGAGACATTTATTCTTATATTAGAGTTTATTCTCTTCTCTTTTAGTAGTTTTGGTATAGTCAATTTGCAGTAGATTAGTTTCCACCCGACTATCATACTTTGAGACTGCTTATTTGACATTCAGTT
Source organism: Iris macrosiphon (assembly GCA_036927795.1). Lineage (NCBI taxonomy): Eukaryota > Viridiplantae > Streptophyta > Magnoliopsida > Asparagales > Iridaceae > Iris > Iris macrosiphon. The sequence goes on along the minus strand of JAYESA010000018.1, from coordinate 72,892,503 downwards.
ATTATTCAGCTATTTATTTCTATTTATCTATTATTTGTGTTATGGATGAGATATAGATTTGCGTGTGACTAGTTGTGACAGTATATTACCACTGTGGATTGGATATTCATGTACAGCGTACGTGTGTATATGCTTTCCATATATTGGAGTTCGTATACATACGGCTGGCATATTACGTATTCCTAGTCCTACATATTTGGGACTGGGGCGTGACATCTATAGCGCTGCACAGCAGATGTCATAACCCGCACCCGATATAGGTGTACGAGTACATGGGTACGTCCAGCCTACGCCATAGAATCGACGGTAGAACGCTGTCTTGGTCTACTATACTATCTAATATCTTACACAATGTATATAAGATATTGCCATGCCATCTCAATTCCAAATGATACTCAATCACATATAAAACTAAATAAAGATGTATGCACGATATGGAATAAAAGAAAAGAAATACAAGTCTCAAAACATACATGTCCAACTCAAGTCTAAACACAAAAGATCTTAAAAGAATAATACAATCCACAATCTAAATAAAAACTACTACAAGGTAGAGAAATCTAAATGGCCTCAGTAACTGGCACTACATCCTCAGGTGACACTCCATCTGTCGGTCCGTAGTGAGTGGGACACATCCTCTCTAACCATTCATCTAAAAAATATTTTCTAGTCAGGAATGGAGCGAAGTACAACCCAATAGCAGTTCCAATTAATTGATAATGACTATAAACAGAAATCGAGAATATAATACAAGACGAGAATATAATGAACAATATCAACTATAGTGCATGAACAGGTAAACAGTGAACAATATGGTATACACTGATCACAATGAACAGAATAAGACAATAGAATAAAATAATGAACTAGAATATGGTGAAGAACTATAACTATGCTAATTGATTGAAATACTAGTTAGATATGTGATCGGCTTGGGTTAACATTGTCTACTTTAACTTTGGATAAACATTGTCTAAGTTAAACATTGAACATTATCTAGGATTTGATCACATACCTAGCTAACACTTCCCCTTTCTCCCAACTAGTACAATGGATCCAACCATGACATGTTGTGATGCAAGATACTCAAGGCCATGTAAACAATAAACCTTGAACATTGAACATTGTCTAAGTTAAACATTGAACATTAAATTATCACGTTCCAGTCCCAAAATACGTAGGACTAGGAATACGTAAGCATGCCAGCCGTATATATATGGCGACTCTAATATATGGATACCATAATACATACGTACGCTGTAATATGAATATTAACTCACATGTGGTATATATATAGTCACAAGTCATAGAAATACTAATCTTATCCATACAACAAGTCATAGAAAAGAAATAACTAAACTAGAATAATGAGTCTGAAATATCCAAAATAATAGTCGGGTGGAGACAAATCCACTACCAATGACTATATTAATACTAAAATGAGAGAGGAGGGTAAATCTCCAATATGAAATAAGATGATGATATAAAGGTATCAACGAAGCGATCCATCGCTAGAGATAATCAAAGATGCTCAGAAGGTAAGACCTCCTCGGAAGAGATAAGTTGTAATTCCTGATCCGTGCTCCTACGAATAGTCAAGATCGTCTACACCTAGAAAGGGACTAGGTCCTCATAGGGACGTAACAAGATACATAGAAGCATGCCAATTTGAATACAGTAAACATGCATAATAGATAAAAAATATATAAGTACGTTGTACAAGACAATCTATATGAATGCATAATGAGGGCAACTTTTTGACGTATGGGCATGGGTAGGCTACTCGATCTAAATCTCATAACTCACACACACGGCAGGGACACCAGAAATTGACATTCCTCGGGGGTAGCGACTAGCGCGACACACTACCGTAGTGAGTGCTAGATAATACGGTTTACTAGAGTGGTTATAGCCGTGTACCAAGTGTACCAATCGGTGCGTGTAGTGTACCCGGATACGTGGAAAAACTGATTCGGACGCGTGTACGCGCCAAAATTAGCCCGTATCCACGGACAAACCCCGTGTCACAACTTTTGCGAAAGTCGCGCGAAAAGAGCTACAAAGTGTAACGTCCAGGAGTCAAGCACACAAGATCAGAAACTACGGCCTCAGAATGAACGTCTCTGGATACTGAAATAAATATCACCAACGTTCCCAGAATAAGCGAGATAGCTATAAAATACTACCCTTTCGTCCAATTTGGACACAGGGGCAAAACAATAATTTTAGGCCAAAGTGGGGTCCACATGTGGCCTACTTTGTACCAAAAAGCGTACCAGGGGTAAAAGTCTCTAAAGGGGACAAATTATAGGTCAAACCAATTCTAAACGTCAATACGAACTCAACGGTACGTCCAATTTTGGAATCTGGTGAGCCGAACACAAATTTGCCCAAAAAGTCAACTATAGGGCCCGCAAATAGGCGGCTTGGTCAACTGTCTCAGAATCACGTGAAACATGGGTCTCAGGACCAGCGTGATACCATGAATCCAATGGCCCAAGTTTTGTCGTATTCCGACGAGCGTAAACTAATTGGTGCGGTATTTTGCAAAAGTCACGATACGGAGATTTTTTACTGATATGGGTTGATTCCGACTCGCACACTCGTCCAAATTAATTTCCGCAAAAGCCCACACGTCTGGATATAACATGCGCGCCTTTCGGTATAATTTGTACAAGACGGGGCGGTCCCATTTGGCGGGGCGTGCTCCGTATCATAAATTTTTATTTTTCGAAAATAAGTTTTATTCGTTTTTAACCTAATTTAATTCTGTATATAACACCAAATAAAATAATATAATTGACAGAAAATAATTTTAGTTATATGGTCTTCACATAGCAAAAAGAAGATCTAAGTTTGGATCTCTGGGGTGGGAGATACGAGTTCTTAAACATGGATGGTTGCAGCAGTTTTTCTGAAGTTAAAGTTGTGGTTTTTCTCCAACTTGGTCTCAGTTTTCACCTAGGATTACGCTCTAATCGGGGGAAACTAATACACAAAGTTGGAAGAGGGATAGGTCGTAAACATACCGGTGAAGACGGGGTCGAATTTGGTCGAGCGATGGAGTGGGAATCTACGCGTGAACAGGGGTACGCTGTAGTAAATTTCTGCAGGCGTGCGCACGGGATCTCGTGCTGCGAGAAGATTCCGGCATTGCTGCGGCGGTCCAGGCGACGGTCAAGGAGGTCGACGGCGGCTCGGGGTTATGGAGATGGTAAGTTTATGGTTAGGGTTTATACGAATAATATATATATATATATATATATATATATAGTGGATAAAACCGAAGGGGGGGTGAAATACCCGCGCGGGGGGGGGGGGGGGGGTCTTGCTAGCTGCTGCTGCTGGTTTAGGGGATTAAGGGTTGTGGGTTTGCTAACGGTTTTTAGGACTAGTGCGTTATAGGGTTTTGGTTTTTTTTGGATTATTTTCTTTCTTTCTTTTCCTTTATTCTTTTCCTTTCATTTCTTTTTCCATTCTTTTCCTTTTATTCTTCATTATTTCTATTCTTTTTATTTTATTTATTAATCAATTACTTATATATATATATATATATATATATAATTCTAGAAAATTTACTTGTACATAAAAATAATCTATCAACCGTCCACAAGGTCTCCTACATAAAATAAAATAAGGTAAAATAATAGTTTTCCTCCATAAATTTCTAAATGCATATTTTACCTAATAATTAAATGTAATAAATTAAAATTTCTAATATACTATGAAATATTATAAATAAATTAAATGATTAATTAAATAATTTATACATTTTTAAAATTAGGGGTTTATAAAAATATTGAACATTGTCTAAGTTAAACATTGAACATTGAACACTGAATATTGAATATTGAACATTCGACATTAAAACATTCTCTAAGTTAAATATTGAGAACACGACGAACAATGAACAATGAACAATATATATAACATCCTATGACTGATCCATGTGTATACTAGTCCGTGTACCAATGTGTCAAGAGTCATGTAAAATATTTCTAAATACTTGCATTATAGTAATTATCAAATAATGGAAACTATCAGAGAATGTACTCGCCTGTCTTCCAAGCAATAAATGTCAAACTGCGTCCTAACTGGTGTCACACAAACCTATATATGGAATATTATATTAATACAAGGTTCGGATTAAAAATAAGTTAAACTAGTCAAATTCTAGGTCATAAAACCATTTCTAAGTCAAAATAGTCAAACTAGGTCAACTATCGGTCAAACTAGTCAAAGTTGGTCAAATTAGCTATTTCTAGGTTGTATGAGTCTATCTCTAAGATATTGGGTCTATACATTATGAAACTAGGCCACACTAGCTATACTAAGATACTAGAAAATTAATGTGATATCGTATCGCAAGATACGCAACAAATTAGATATAAATATCTTAATGCACATATATAATCAATATTATATACACTATTCCTAATTACACTAAGGCTAAGTGGATACCTTGGCTTTGAACCAATGCGTATCACCTACCAAACCCCCATCTTGACACTCAAATCTAATACCTTAAGTATCCCTCAATACCTTGACATTACCTTGGTATCCCAAGGTAATTCAAATCCTGATACATATAGCTAATACATAGCTAACCCCCATATACTAAACTATACTAACATAACTAAACTATTAAAACTATTAACTACTAACATATAATACATACCAATACATAGATACATACACCTACATAATAACTTACTACCAATACCCACATACTATATAGATACATATAGTACATACTAACATTTCAATACAATACTACATATCTAATAAGTATATATAGATACTTAGCTAACTATTTACATAAACAAGTATATAACTAAATATCTCATTTAACTACACTAACTATTAACTATTTGCCAACTAACTGATATGCTAGATCAACTAAACTAACTCATCTAAACTCAATAAACATTAACTACCAACTAACTAGACTAACTAATACATTTAACTACTACCCATTAACACATGGTATACCATCTATGCACCAACTAACCATAGGTCTCCTATGAACCTAAAACCAATTCATATGGGTAGCCTTTGCATGTGAGTTGGTTTCTCATGGTTAAATCTCAGATTTATAACCTAAAAAGGGGGAAAAACTGAACTGCACCTATTGGAAGATTGATTCTCAATAAAAAAATCTCCAAAATTGGAAAGTAGCTCCTCCTTATAGCTCTTCGACTCCTCCTTCTTGATCCTTACTTCCTTCTTGTAGATCCTTGTTGTAGTAGCCTCTATTAAAGAATAGGGACTAAATTTAGGGAAAATTTTGGTGAGGAATGGTGAGGGAATAAAGAAATTAGGAATGGAGAAAAATATAGATCTAAATGGAATAAAAAAATAAAATGAGAGACACTCTCTCTCCTCCTCTAATGGCTGGTCATAAACCCCTCTCCCAAGCAATATGAAATATCTAAAACACCCCTTAGGGCCTCTCATGAAAAAATAATTAATGAGGGAAGGTTCTAGTCTAATGGTTTCACTAATTAATTTATCCTCCTAATGAATGGGTCTAAACTCGGGTCCAATCTAAACTAACATACAAATATTGGGTTCAGGCATCAAATTAAACTAATTAGGTCCACTACACAAGTCAAAAATAAATTTAACACTAATAATAAATAAATAATACAATAAATAATTAATTACATATGCACAATATTTAAATACTATACTCCTAAAACAAAATACCCATGTCAATTACCAAACTACCCTTAATTGAAATTGTGAGGGTTACAGTAGATGCATTAGATCCAAAGGGCAGCTGTTCCTTGCACTTTCTATAAGAAGCAAGGACATGGATGAGATGCATACAGGATGAGATTGGGCCAGCGCTTATGCTGCGAATCAGGAGACCATCAGTTGAGGGCTTGTCCTAAAGTCCCAACTCGTCCAACTCAGGGCGGAGGTCAGGCACATAAAGCAACCACGAGACCACTAGCGGGACAGCAGAGAGGACCTCTACCATCGTAGAAGAAGCAGTTTGCTCAGCACCAGCAGCAGCAGAGAGGTGCCCAGCGACAGGAATAAGCTTTTTCCTTGACTGTCGAGGAGGAGGAGCCAGTCGGTGATCTTATCTCAGGTTGAGTCTATCTTGATTCTTTTTCAGCTCATGCTTTATTTGATTTCGGTGCTTCATATAGTTTATATCTGTATCTTTAGCTCTGAGACATCATTTTGAGTTTGAACCGTTGGCGAGGACTTACAAGATCACGACCAGGGGTGGCATTATCCTGGTCAGTGATGTTTGCAAGGACCAGAGAGTTTTCTTGGGAGGCCGAGAATTGGGCATATGTCTACTCGTAATGCCACTTTCGAGCTACGATATAGTACTCGGAATAGATTAGTTGAGTAGGCAATATGCTAGTATTAATTGTCGTAGAGGGAGACTTTTGTTTCAGGTGCTAGGAGAGCCGGAGTTTGAGTTCGTCAGAGGAGCAGTAGAGTAGAGCGAAGGTAACTTCTATGGAGCTTTGGTAGAAGTTCAGGAGCCACCACATCCATTGATTACAGAGTATATGGATGTCTTTTCGGAGGAGTTACCAGGGTTGCCAACGGACAGAGATGTGGAGGTCTCTATAGATTTGGTGCCAGGCACAGAGCTAATATCACAGCACGTCTATAGAGTGAACAACAATGATCTGGTGGAGTTGAAGAAGCAGGTGGATGAGTTACAGGACAAGGGCTTCATCCACTCCAGTTCATCACCATGGGGTGCTCTGGTACTTTTTATACCAAAGAAGGATGCGTCAGTACGCATGTGTATCGACTATAGGGTACTTAACAATCTCACTATCAAGAATAAATACCTGTTGCCACAGATTGACAATTTATTTGATCAGTTGAGCGGAGTGAAGCTATTCTTAAAGATAGATTTAAGGTTGGGGTACCACCAGTTGAAAGTAAAGAAGGAAGACATTCCGAAGACAACTTTCAGGACTCGGTATGGGCAGTTTGAGTTCTTGGTGATATCGTTTGGTTGACCAATGCCCCGGCGGTATTCATGAACCTGATGAATAAGGTATTTCATCAGTACATGGATCAGTTTATGGTATTATTCATTGATGATATACTGATATATTCAAAGACCCCGGAGGAGCATGAGAAGCACTTGAGGATAGTTCTGGAGACCCTCAGGAAGGAGAAGCTATATGGCAAGCTTTCGAAGTGTGAGTTCTTCCTTGATAAGGTTGAATTCCTCGGGCATATGATTACAGGAGATGGGATCTCAGTAGACCCGAAGAAGATATCAGCAGTTGAGTTATGGTCTACCCCAAGTTCAGTAGCAGAGATCAGGAGTTTTCTTAGACTGGATGGCTATTATCAGAGGTTTTTTCAAGATTTTTCCAGCCTTGCGGAGCCAATGACTAGACTAACCAAGAAGGACGTAGAGTTCGTCTGGACTGAGGATTGTCAGTCAGCATTTGAGGAGCTGAAGAAGAGGTTGACTACAGCTCCAATGTGCCATCAGGAGCAGGAGAATTTTTTATATACAGTGATGCATCGGGTAAGGGTTTGGGTTGTGTGTTGTAGTAGAACGGAAAGGTGATTGCCTACGCTTCCAGGCAATTATGCCCACATGAGAAGAATTACCCTACCCATGACTTGGAGTTGGCAGCAGTTATCTTTGCTTTTAAACTGTAGAAATACTACTTGTATGGAGAGAGAGTAGAGATCTTTACAGACCACAAGAGCTTGAAGTATGTATTTACATAAAATGAGCTCAACAAGAGGTAGCGGCGATGGTTGGAGTTGATGAAGGACTTTGATATTTCTTTATAGTACCATCCAGGAAAGGCCAACGTAGTCGCAGATGCCTTGAGCAGGTATCCAATGGCTATGTATTTGACCAGGGAAAGACATTTATTGGCCGATCTTGACAGTTTGGGCATTGTGATATTAGTTCCTGGAGTCGCAGCACAGATGTGGGGACTTCAGGTACAATCAGTGTTGATGGACCAGATCAGAGCCGAACAGTTCAAAGATGAGTCTCTGAGGAGCATCAGAGCACAGGTCCAGATAGGGTTGGCAGAGGACTTCAGCATTGCAGATGATGGATCATTGCGACACGATACCAGATTGTGTGTGCCGAGTGGAGCATTACACGAGAAGATTCTTCCGGAGATGTATCGATCTCAGTACTATATACATTCGGGTGCAAACAAGATATATAGGGACATGAGAGAGCATGTTTGGTGGGATGGTATGAAGCGGAAGGTAGCTAACTTCGTATCCAGATGTTTGATTTTCCAGCAGGTAAAGACGGAGAGACAGAGGCCAGGTGGATTGCTTCAGCCTTTATCCATTCCAGAGTAAAAATGGGAGCATGTGACGATGGACTTTGTTTCAGGATTTCTGCATTCTCCAGGAGGTAAACATACGATTTGGGTCATCGTAGACAGGTTGACCAAATCAGCCCACTTTCTGCCATTCAAAGTGGGTACGTCTACGGAGAAGCTCGTGGAGATGTATATACATCAGATAGTTAGATTGTATGGTATTCTAGTAAGCATAGTCTCGGATTGGGATAATTGCTTCACGTCCCACTTCTGGAGGAGTTTGCAGGCTATCTTAGGCACGCAGCTCAAGTTCAGTACCGCATATCACCCTCAAACGGGCAGTCAGAAAGGACTATTCAGACTCTCGAGGACATGCTACGCACATGTGTTTTAGATCTTAGAGGCTCTTGGGAGGATCATCTTCACTTGGTAGAGTTTTCTTACAACAACAACTACCAAGCCAGTATCGAGATGTCACCATTTAAGGCATTGTCTGGACGGAGATGTCGTACTTTATTATCATGGAATGATGTTGGTGAGAGATCTTTATTGGGACCAGAGATGGTAGTGGATGCAGCTGAGAAGGTAAAGTTCATCAGGGATAGACTTCGGGTGGCGCAGGACAGATAGCGGCATTGTGTCGATAGCCACCGGAGACCGGTGGAGATTTAGTTATAGATTTTATTTTTCATTGCCTGTGATTGTTTGTTTGGTTAGAGTGCTAAGTTTGTGTTTCGTGCTAGGTTGGCGATCTGGTCTTCTTGAGGATTTCTCTGTCACGTGGCACAATTCACTTCGTGGAGTGGGAAAGCTTAGTCCACGATTCATCAGACCTTTCAGTATTCTTGAGAGGGTTGGTGCAGTTGCATACAGACTAGACTTACCACCTGCATTAGAGGGAGTGCAAACCGTGTTTCACGTATCACAGCTGAGACAGTACATGGCAGATCCTAGTCATATATTGGATCACTCGGAGATAGAGGTGGGCCCTACTCTTAGCTATCCAGAGCAGCCAGTGGAGATTTTGGATTGGAGAGAGAAGGTGTTAAGAAACCAGACAATTCCTTTGGTGCACGTCGTGAGGAGGCATCACTCGCCAGGAGAGAGTACCTGGGAGCGAGAGGCCGAGATGCGCGAGCGATATCCATATCTGTTCAAGCCGTGAGGTATAATTCTTTCTTGTATTGTATTGATTGCTTTTAGTAGTTAGTTTCTTCCTTAATTTTGAGGATAAAATTTTTCTAAGGTGGGTAGGATTGTCACCCTCACATTTTCAATCAAAGATAATTTGGTAATTGGCATAGATATTTTTATTTTTAGGAGTATTGTATTGAATATTGTGCATGTATAAATAATTATTTGTTGTATTTTTATTTATTGTTAGATATAGTATTTATTTTTGGACTTGTGTAGTAGACCTAACTAGTTAAATTAGATGCATGAACCCAATATTTATTTTAGTTTAGATTGAGCCCACTATTTAGGCCCATTCATTAGGAGGATTAATTAATTAGTGAAACCATTAGACTAGAACCTTCTCTCCTTAATTAATTTCTTCCTGGAAGGCCCCAAGGGATAATTTGGACATTTCATACTTGCTTGGGGAAGGGGATAGGGTCGGCCATATTGGGAGGGAGGAGAGAGAGTCTCTCTTCTCATTTTTATTTATAATTAGATCTATAAATTCTCCCTTACAATTTCCTCATTTCCTTATAATTCCCGTACAAATTTTTTCCCAAATTCCTTCTCTATTCTTTATCGGAGGCTACTACAACAAGGATCTACAAGAAAAAAGCAAGGATCTACAAGAAAAAAGCAAGGATCTACAAGGAGGGAGCCAAGATCTAGAAGGAGGAGGCTACATTCTTCAGTTGGAGATTTTTATTGGGAATCCATCTCCCAGTATATATATTTCCGTATTTTCTCTTTTAGTAGACTCTAAATATGAGTTTTAACTATGAGAAACCATCCCACGTGCACAGGCTACCCATAGGAATTGGAATTAGGATCATAGGAGGCCTATGGAGAAAGTTATATGTATTTTTGTGTCAATTTTGGAGGAATTCCGAGATTGGTACACGTGGTATTTGTCAATTGGCCAATTAAATCAATTTGACGTATTTTTGATTGTTTGTGACTAGTGTCATGTCCATAATTGGGTACATGTAGGCCGTATCTCGTCAATTTGGCAAAACAGATTTTTTTGGAGGGTTTTCCTCTGACACGGGGATTTATGCATATTGCTTCTTGACACAGACACGTAGTTGATTTAATTATTATTCGTATTATTCATAATTAGTATTCTAGACTTGCTCATGTCCTTCGGGATATGTTTGGTTGTGTGATGGAGCCGTATCGCAAGCGTATCATAGAATGAGTGTGATACGGGTGCGGTGCACTCCACATGTTTATTTTATTGCCTTTATACTTAATAATATATATTATATATATATATATATATATATATATATATATATATATATATATATCATATATGTATGATATATTATATGATATATATGTATATGAGTATGTATTTATATCATTTGTATAAATGAGATAATGTAGCTAGGTGTATATAGCTATGTGTCTATGTATGAGTGGATATATCTATCTATCTATCTATCTATCTATCTATCTATATATATATATAGAGAGAGAAAGAGAGAGAGAGAGAGAGAGAATAAGGGAGGTGAGGTGGCACCTCACTCTCAAAACAAGGGTGATGGTGATGTGGCACAATCCCAATCACACAAACGAGGGGAGGGGGTTAAGTAAAATTTGTTAAATTTTTCCAAAATATGAAATGTGTGGTTGAGATTGTGCCATGTCACCGCCACCCTTGTTTTGAGAGTGAGGTGCCATCTCACCTCCCGCATTCTCTTTCTCTCTCTCTCTCTATATATATATATATATATATATATATATATATATATATTGATATACTTATTGATATATATATTTAGATATTGATATATATATATATTGGTATCTATGTGTATGTATATTGTGTGCATTTGGTTGTGGGTCAGTATGTGTCAGTGAGGGAGAGGGCTCGAGCACAATGCAGTCTCAAGCATTTACAGTAGGTTAGAACTGCAGTAGGTGCAACCACATGCAAAGCAACTGATCAGCCACTAGGCAGCCATTGCAGTTTCATGGAGCAGTGCACAACCATGAGAGAACCTACATTGAGATGCATCAAGCAACTAAGCATCCAATTCATTAGCAGTAGCATTCATAACAAAGGAAATCAGGCAGTATGCAATATACTCAATGCAACAACAGTGGCAACACAACAATGTGCTAGAATTGCAAACCCAAGGAGCTGCTCGAGCAAAGTTAGTACATAGCAAAGCCAACTAAGAGCAGTATCCGATGCTACAGCAGCCAAAGCCTTCATTAGTAAACAGAGGCATAGAGCCTACAAGCAAAGCACAACATGAGCAGTCTTAGTATCAGGTGCAATCTCAGGTCAGCAGAGTTATTGGGTTTTGGGTGTCTAGCTAGTTTAGATTTTAGTGTATCAGTTAGTTTAGTATTAAGCATAGCTAGTAGCTAGATAGTTAGTTATAAATGTCTTGATTAGTTTAATAGTTAGTATGATTAGTATATAGTTTAGCTATATCTATGTATATATGTATATATATAGATATGTAGTAGTGTATTGATATGTTAGTATGATGGATATGTATCTATGTACTAGTATGTATTATATGTTAAGTTAGTAGGTATATGTATTATATTAGTATATAATATATTTTATAGCTAGTATATGTGTTAGCATACAATTTAGTTATATTAGTATAGTCTATGGTTTTGGGTATTAGCTATATATTTGCTATTTGTATGAGGATTTGAATTACCTTGGGATACCAAGGTAATGTCAAGGTAATGGGTCCATACTCAAGGTATTGAGTTTGAGAATCGAGATAGGTGTGTGGTAGTGTGATACGCTTTGGTGCAAGGCCAAGGTATCCTATTTGTATTAGTGAGATAAGGTACTCTATTTATTGATTTGTATATATATATATATATATATATATATATATATATATATATATATATATATTACTATTTTTATATCTAAAACTTGCGTATCCAATGATACGATATTTTGTGTGTCTCTTAGTATCTTAGATTAGCTAGTGTAGCCTAGTTTCATAGTGTATTGACCTAGTACCCTAGAGTTGGACTCATACAACCTAGAAATAGTCGGTTTGACTTAGAAATGGCTTTATGATCTAGAATTGTATTAGTTTAACTTATTTTCATTCTTGAACCTTGTATTGATGCAATGTACCATATATATCGGTCTGTGTGATACCAGCTTGGGCATCAAGAGACACACCTTATTTAGGACTTCAGGCGAGTATATTTCTCTGTTAGTTTTTAATTCATAATAGTGTATATATTCATGTTCTAGAACTGTATACTTGATTTTGACACAGTAATTTCATGGACTTGTACTACATGGATCCTGTCAGGAGATGTTATCCCCTACGGTGTTCAGCGGGTACTCCGGTAACCCCCCTCACCAAAAAAAGATATTTTTTGTGTATTTTATATTATTATATTTATTATAGATATTAAATTTTTTTAGAGTATTCTCTTAGTTAATTAGAAAATAAATTTCTTGATATATTTACTTATATAAATATTTATTTAGAATTATTTTAGGTTATTTTAGATTTTTGGAGATTTTCTAGAATTTTTGGTAATTAAAACTTAGGAAACATAAATTTCTAGGACTTCTATGATTTACTATACGACCATACTTGTATGTTGTTCCTACCAAATATATATTTTAGTTTAAAATATTTAATTATATTTTTTTGTAATTTATTTAGAATTTTAAGAAATTTATTTAGATTTTTAAAATTCTTTAGGATTTATTTGGATATATATAGTCTTAATATTAGATAGATGCTAATTTAGTGTTAATAGATATTAATAAGATTTTATAAATTATTTATATTATCTTTAATTATATTTAAGATTATAAATTATTAAGATAAATTCAAACTCTATTTTAAATTAATTCAAATCCTGAACCTACTAGGAAAGCAACTTCATGCATATCCTATCCTTATTTAAATTCATCATGATCCTATCCAAATTAACCAATCCTAGTCGTATTTAATTAAGTAGTATCCACCATTATAAATACCCATCATTCATATTTTTCTTCCCCAAATTCACCTCTTTTTTGTCCCAAAAGAGTCAAAATTCGTCATAAATTCAGCCTCATTTTCCTCTAGTTATGACGAATTAAAAAGACGATATCTCCTAGCTCCGGACTCCTAACGTGCTCCAATTTTTTTTTTTGTTAAAACTATATCAAGGTTAGTTTTCTGATTATATTAAATTATTTTAATAATTTCAGAAACTATTTTTTCAGAAAATTCTAAAAGTGCCAGCTGTCCGAAATCAGACATATTTTGGTATTTTTAAGATTTCTGGAGATCCCGAACTCAGAATTATAAACCGTTTGAAGTTTCGGAAAGCTGACATGATGAACTTTCAGAAAAGTATTTTTATAGAATTTAAAATATAAGTTTATTTTACTGTAAAATTTGTGCAACGTAGACGTAAATAGGAAACCACCAAAAAACTATCATCTGTGCGCCCTTGTGGCCATAACTCTTTACTGACTTGTGATTTTATGAAACCGTCTATTCCAGTGTTTATGTAGCATTGAAATATATAGAATTCCATACACAAATCTAGGATTTGAGTCTGTTGACTTTTTGGCCAATGGATTGCCTCGATTTGCATGTCACGGATCACAAATCCTTAAAGTTGACTTTCTTTGGACCAAAATTAGAGTTTAACAATAAAATTAGATTATAATAAGATTAAAATACTATTTTAGGTTATTTTATTCAGAATTAAAATAGATTAAAAAGGAGGAACATATTCACCCACTTTTGTAACCTAACTTATTTAATTTATGTGACGGGTAGATCGGACGACGCCTTGAGTTGGGACTTCATCCTTTTCAGACCAAGCAAGATACCTTGCCAAATTGTTTATAGTACTTTTCATGCTATTTATATTTCTATTTATTTATTGCATTTCTATATTTTTCTAGCATGTGTAGTTTTCCTTCAATCATTACTATGTATTAGATAAGTTGACACACACATGGCACTTAGTATCATGAGAGGACAATCATTAGGCATATGGGCTTTTAACTACTCTGGTAAACCGTAGTATATAGTTCGTACTACGGGCGTGTGTCGCGCTGGTCGCTACCCCAGAGGTATGTCGATTTCTGTAGAGTCGCGCTGGTCGCTACCCCAGGGGTATGTCGATTTCTCTAGAGTCGCGCTGGTCGCTACCCCAGAGGTATGTCGATTTCTGATGTCCATTGACGGGTGTGTGAGTTGTGAGGCTTAGATCAAGTAGCCTACCCTTGCCCATACGTCAAAAAGTTGTCCTTATTTGCATTCATATAGATTGTCTTGTACAGCATACTTATTTATTTTTAAATTATATGCATGTTTACTGTATTCAAATTGGCTCACTTTTCTGTATCTTGTTACGTCCCTCTGAGGACCTGGTCCCCTGCCAGGTGTATCTGTTCTTGAGTATTTGTAGGAGCGCAGATCTGGATGGTTATATAAGTTTCGAGGATGTCTTCTCTTCGAGCCCATGGTTGTTAGCTGGTATTCTTACATTGTATTTATTGGGTTTTACTTTTCCATTTGAATTGGTAGTGGATTTGTTTTCATCCAACTATCATCCTTAGATACTTACTTTGAGATCTAGTTTCATAGACACTGGTTATTCATTTATATTGATTTTTGTGGATGAGATTTAGATTGTACCCTGTGACTTGTGATTATTTTATATCACTTGTGGATTGATATTCATATTACAGCGTACGTATGGGATATGGTTTCCATATATTTGAGTTGCCATATCCATGCGGCTGGCATACTTACGTGTTTCTAGTCCTACGTATTTTGGGACTGTGGTGTGACATATTTTTGTGGTGGCCCATGCAGGTCAAGAGCATATTATCTCGGTTACGTTACTGTACCGAACAAGCCTGCACCTAGGAATAGAGTATAGGATCTCATCCATAATTGACTATGATCGCTCTCCTTCCAATCCATTCCATTTGAATAATTTGCATCCTGCTTGATTCATGAGCTTCCCTAATAGTTCTTTGAGTATAGCCTCTTGCTAGAATATAGGAACCCCTGTTATAGGAGGATGATTATGCTAGCACAACTATTAAGAATACAACGAGAATATAGACACACCACCAAGTTTAGAATAACTAGTGAACCGTAGAATTCCTTATCTACAGACTGGTTTACCATTACCCCTTGATGTATTATGAAGACTTGAGAATAGTATAGACGCTACTAGAGTTAGTTAGAAGTTTTACCGTAATGTTTGACCCTAGTATTGAGGAACCAATAGAAAACCAAAATTGAATATTAGGAATGAACCTAACCTTCATAGTTAGATAAGTAGTGGAGAACTACAAAACTTGGATCATTATCTTATTAGTAGCAGACAGTACATTAGGAAGCCAAGAGCAATGAATATAATATTTCTCTTGATCATAACTCGAACATAGCAACTAGCATACCAATCCTCCTTAGAAAACCACGATGCTATCTAGAGCCCCTATTTTAATTTCATATATTTTTCCTCTACGACCTTAGCGTTCGCTAATTGTGAGACGACCAAATTTTGTTCCTCTATTCTTCATCTTTCAACTCGTTCCATCTGACATTTCTAATTGTAGGCCAGGTAATTTATTCTGTATTAAGGACATATAGTTGTTGGGATTATAGTCGTTAATGTTAAATTTTGAAATTGTGTGCTTAGTAGTTAGAACTTGTTGGTTAAGTTATTCTTGTAGATTGAGACCTAGTGTTTATCCCTTAGTTTTTAAATTGCATAATATGTACCCCACCTCAATACGAGTTATATTCTCTTCCTCTTGAGGCCAGTAACTATTCCATTCTTACTATTGACACTTGCACTAAGACTAAGACTTAGGACGACCATGACCTATGTAATGAAAGAGGATACCCTAATAAATACCAAGACCCCCTTCTCGTAGACCTTAACAGGAGTTTCTACTGTGTCCTTATGGTAATTACAGTATTAGTTTATTCTTATAAGTTGGGTAGTATACCTCACAACCTAGTATCAGATAGTCTTTTGCCCTATTATTGAAGTGTGATTGAACAACATTAACTGTATGCTAGCTTAGGACAACAGTGTTTTTTTCAGACTGTAGAACTTAGAGGCTATACCCCTACTTTGTCGACTATCGACTTAGACAAGGAATTAGTATGGCAATTCTAGAGGGACAACACCGATCTTCTTGGTGAACTTAGATTATCATGTACCTTCCTCCATCATAATCAAGCGTACTTATATTTTTTTACTACCTCGACTTATGCTGCTATTATAGCCTAGTTTTGTAAGCTTATTCTTTTATTAAGCTTGTTCATGACATATGTATTATTGGGGGCCCACACTAATATATTCTCTAAATCAGAATCGGTGTTTTATGGTCTGATCAATTGTAGTGCACTTGGTTCGCTCTTTATATCACTACTTTATGTGGATTGAGATATAGTTGACTAAACTGGTTAGACGAATATACTTGCCCTCTAGACTGGTCAGAGCATATCATGTCAGGTACATAACTGTTCTGATATGAACATGTATATAGGAATTTACCAAAATAAGATTTTAATCCACAACTGCCTTGGCAACTCCCTTTCGAATTTTCTAATCCCTTTTGGTTCCGTACTTGTATCCTATCACCTCCTCCTTGAACTCTTTATTGTTATTTTTTGTCTTTCCCTATTTCGGAAAGATGAACATTCGTGCTTAGTATAAGTTTGATACACGGATAGTACTAGATATACCCCATAGGCCAAGCACTCATTATGACAAATATAGGAGAGTAGACACAGGAAGCCGTAGATACAGGTACGACCTTTTAGTTATATTTATTATTGCATACTCATAACCCTATTATGACACAAGATCTTAGATGTACAAATAGACGTAGAATTATATATAAGGTAGTTTAGCAGTTATGAGGATATATTGATATTCTACCCAGATGGCATACACGCAATGCTAATAGATGACGCGAGTAGCAGTAGTAGTATTCTCCTTCTATCACCATCTCGCCCCTTAAGTGGCTCATCTTTTCTTCTCTATCCATTCATTATCTCGTACTTAATTCTCCCTATCGTAGTTATGTCTTTTTCGTGCCAACATGAATTGTTGGTCTACTTCGACCCCATCCTTAGTTTTGTTAGTTAAAACATAAATAGTTTAGTAGATGATTAATAACTAAAGGATGAGTCCTTAATAATAACCCTTATGTATATGACCTATAGCAATATCTGTATCCTCTTATTATTTTAAAAAACTATGTATAGCATCCCTTAGGCTAATAGGAATTTGTTAGACTGTTTAAACTAGTTTATACTTTTAATAGTTTTATAAGTTAGTCAAGACTTTAACTGTTGCCCAAAAACTTAGACTATGCCTAGGAAAGAATTGAAGGCACTTGTTACGAACTGACAACTATGACAAATCGCTGGCAAAGTAGCGACAACTGCAGCTAGACCGTTGTAGTAAAGTAGTCGAAGTATTTGCAGACATATTGGTCAGGTGGCATGGCAGTATTAGACTACGATACTTGACGGTTACCAAAAAAAATCATGGTTGTGAGATTCAAGACAAGTACCCCAAGATTCTCGACCCAATAAATATATTCGTCTTACAACCTAGACAAGAGACTGTGACTACTAGTAGAACTTTTGTAAGTTGGGTAGTGTAGACGAGTTAGAGGATAATAGGATAGTGTATGGACAATAAATGAGAAGTGTTAGAATGACAGACCATAACTTTTAGGAAGCACTGCTAGATAGTTATGTAGTGTAATAGCTATAGTGATTATTATGAATATGGGTTAGTGTCAATTTCGAGGACAAAATTTTTGTAAGTTGGGTAGATTGTAACCCCCTTCACCAAAAATAGATATTTTGTGTGTATTTTATATTATTATATTTATTATAGATATTAAATTTTTTTACAGTATTCTCTTAGTTAATTAGAAAATAAATTTCTTGATATATTTACTTATATAAATATTTATTTAGAATTATTTTAGGTTATTTTAGATTTTTGGAGATTTTTCTAGAATTTTTGGTAATTAAAACTTAGGAAACATAAATTTTTAAGACTTCTATGATTTACTATACGACCATACTTGCATGTTGTTCTTACCAAATATTTATTTTAGTTTAAAATATTTAATTATATTTTTTTGTAATTTATTTAGAATTTTAAGAAATTTATTTAGATTTTTAAAATTATTTAGGATTTATTTCGATATATATAGTCTTAATATTAGATAGATGCTAATTTAGTGTTAATAGATATTAATAAGATTTTATAAATTATTTATATTATCTTTAGTTATATTTAAGATTATACATTACTAAGATAAATTCAAACTCTATTTTAAATTAATTCAAATCCTGAACCTACTAGGAAAGCAACTTCATGCATATCCTATCCTTATTTAAATTTATCATAATCCTATCCAAATTTACCAATTAATTAAGTAGTGTCCACCATTATAAATACCCCATCATTCATTTTTTTTTCCTCAAATTCACCTCTTTTTCGTCCCAAAAAAGTCAAAATTCGTCATAAATTCAGCCTCATTTTATACTAGTTATGACGAATTAAAAAGACGATATCTCCTAGCTCCGGACTCCAAACGTCCTCCAGTTTTTTTTGTTAGAACTATATCAAGGTTAGTTTTCTGATTATATAAATTATTTTAATAATTTCAGAACCAATTTTTCCAGAAAATTCTAAAAGTGCCAGCTGTCCGAAATCAGACATATTTTGGTATTTTTGAGATTTCGGGAGATCCCGAACTCGGAATTATAAACCGTTTGAAGTTTCGGAAAGCTGACATGATGAACTTCTAGAAAAGTATTTTTACAGAATTTAAAATATAATTTTATTCTACTGTAAAACTTGTGAAACGTAGATGTAAATCGGAAACCACCAAAAAACTATTATCTGTGCGCCCTTGTGGCCATAACTCTTTACTGACTTGTGATTTTATGAAACCGTCTATTCCAGTATTCATGTAGTATTGAAATATATAGAATTCCATACACAAATCTAGGATTTGAGTCGGTTGACTTTTTGGCCAACGGATTGCCTCGATTTGCGTGCCACGGATCACAAATCCTTAAAGTTGACTTTCTTTGGACCAAAATTAGAGCTTAACAATAAAATTAGATTATAATAAGATTAAAATACTATTTTAGGTTATTTTATTCAGAATTAAAATAGATTAAAATGGAGGAACATATTCACCCACTTTTGTAACCTAACTTATTTAATTTATGTGACGGGTAGATCGGACGATGCCTTGAGTTGGGACTTCATCCTTTTCAGACCAGGTAAGGTACCTTGCCAAATTGTTTATAGTACTTTGCATGCTATTTATATTTCTGTTTATTTATTACATTTCTGTATTTTTCTTGCATGTGTAGTTTTCCTTCAGTCATTACTATGTATTAGATAAGTTGACACACACATGGCACTTAGTATCATGAGAGGACAATCATTAGACGTATGGGCTTTTAACCACTCTGGTAAACCGTAGTATATAGTTCGCACTACGGGCGTGTGTCGCGCTGGTCGCTACCCCAGAGGTATGTCGATTTCTGATGTCCATTGACGGGTATGTGAGTTATGAGACTTAGATCGAGTAGCCTACCCTTGCCCATACGTCGAAAATTTATCCTCATTTGCATTCATATAGATTGTCTTTTACAGCGTACTTATTTATTTTTAAATTATATGCATGTTTACTGTATTCAAATTGGCTCGCTTTTCTGTATCTTGTTACGTCCCTCTGAGGACTTGGTCCTCTGCCAGGTGTATCTGTTCTTGAGTATTTATAGGAGCTCAGATCTGGATGCTTATATAAGTTTCGAGGATGTCTTCTCTTCGAGCCTGTGGTTGTTAGCTGGTATTCTTACATTGTGTTTATTGTGTTTTACTTTTCTATTTGAGTTGGTAGTGGATTTGTTTCCATCCAACTATCATCCTTAGATACTTACTTTGAGATCTAGTTTCATAGACACTGGTTATTCATTTATATTAATTTTTATGGATGAGATTTAGATTGTACCCTGTGACTTGTGATATATTTTATACCACTTGTGGATTGATATTCACATTACAGCGTACATATGGGATATGGTTTCCATATATTGGAGTTGCCATATCCATGCGGCTTGCATACTTACGTGTTTCTAGTCCTACGTATTTTGGGACTGGGGCTTGGGCATCGAGAGACACACCTTATTCAGGACTTCAGGCGAGTATATTTCTCTGTTTGTTTTCAATTCATAATAGTGTATATATTCATGTTCTAGAACTGTATACTTGATTTTGACACAGTGATTTCATGGACTTGTACTACATGGATCCCGTCAGGAGATATTATCCCCTACCGTGTTCAGCGGGTACTCCTGTACATGTATTTCATCATGTACATTGGGTATTAATTTATATTTCGTGTTCACGTACTACTCGTATTCAGTGTGATCATTCGTGTAAACACACTGCTCATGTTCTGTGTGATTATATTCGTGTACACCCACTGCTCGTGTTCAGTGGTCATATTCGTGTTAGTAACGTGTCGTGATTGGATCCATTGGTATTAGTTGGGGGTAGGAGAGTAGGAGTTGATTATGTGATCAAAGCCCCATTATTATTCATATACATACCGATTACATACTACACTTGTAATCGACTAACCGTATTGATCATGTTCAACCTAAACCAATCACATAATAAACTTGTATTCTGAGGCACATTAGTTAGATTGCAGCTCTTTTTTTATATTGCAGATATTCATATTGTTTGTTCTCTATTCTAGTATATTACCTATTTTTTCTTGTTCATTCATTCAGATGTTTAGTTATCTTGTATTATTTTTTATTATCTTTTTTATATGCTCGATTATGTTATTAAAACTGCTTTCAGAGGTATGTACTTCGCTCCAATCCTGACTGGATATCTTCTTTCAGATGATTGGCTCATAGATCAGTGTCCCACATTCTACGGACCACAGAAGGGACTACCTTTAGAGGATACTCCTGTAAACTAGGAAGACTTAGTTGCAGAGTCTGAGGAGGTTTAGTTTATATGTTTTGATGGACTTGTATTAGACTATTATTTTGTTAAGATTCATGGCTTGTATATTATTTCAGACTTGTGGATTGTACCTTGTTTCTTTCCTTCGCTATTCCATTCGTGCTTTATCTTTCTTAGTTGCATTATTATTAAGTTTAGTTACATTTATGAGATACCATATTGTTCCTCCGTTTGGAGTTGAGATGATTGACAGGTACCAAATTATATTGTTGAGATGTTAGTTAGAATTGTCCCAGATAACGTTCTACCGTTAATGCTGCGGCGTAGGTTGGATGTACCCACGTACTCGTGCCCGAATATCCGGGTGTGGGTCATGACAGTCTTCTCCTCATTGTGATGGGTGGTAGCTTTAGCATCAATCAAATGTTGTATTTTTCTTTTTAAGACATAACAAGCTTTGGTAGGATAATGCACATACCAATGGTATAAGCAGTACTTTTGGTCATCTGTTTACCGGCCTCCTTCGATCGTTTAATATCGGGCAAATACATCCTACCTCTCTTCATCAGATACTCAAAAATGCTGAGGATATCGCTCTCGTCAAAGGAATATTTCTCATTAGGTCTGGAAGATTCTAGAGGCTTTTCTGCTGGAGGAGAGGTAGGCGCTTTGCCAAATTTATTGCTAAGGCTTCCTTTCCTTTATTGTTGCAATTATTCAAATTTTTTTTGTTCGAGGAGTGCTTACCTTCGGCATTGGTCATTTTTATCACAAAGTTATGTGCCACCTTCGTATTACCTTCAGCAGCTTCGGCCCCGATGATGAACGTCGTCCAATCTTGAAATTGAGTTATACCTGTCCAGAGTCCTACTATAGGTATTAGATTCTTTTGGCAAGTAGCAATAAATATGGAATATGGAATATCGGGGGGCAACTTCACGGTTTGCTTTCTGCATTACTTCACCATTAAAAAATAAATGCCTCATAGTTCGTGTCAGGTGGCGGTACGAGATCACTAGAGATCGACTGCAAATTGGAGGTGTTACTATTCATTAATAAAGATTTAATAGCCTGTCAAAAATACTACGGCATCAGGTCCATGCAGCAGTGAGAATGATGCGCATCAAGTCCATGCGACCGAAAGATGATGCGCCAAGATTACCTATATGGATATATTTGTCCATGCTTCTTAGTTCAAAGTATTCCAAACTTATTTAAGTTTAAAAACTTTGAAGGGAGACTTGTAGAAGCATAAAAAAATTTGAACTAAGTGCCAAATCATCTAAAGCCATACACGACAAAAAGTTAAAAATTTATGCGACAAGAGTCATTCGTACTAGTATTTAATGCTCAACAGTAAAAGTCGAGCCACTAATAGTTGTGTCAGCAGCCACTAAACTTTGAGAAACGTGTAACACCTTTTTCAGCACAACGAGGATCCACATACGACGACACTATCATGCGACAGTGTTCCCATGAATCCCCCATGCGGCGGCATTATCATGCGACAATGTTTCCATGAATCCCCCAAACCGCGGCGTTATAATGCGACAGTGTTTCCATGAATCCCCTATAATAGGGCATTATCATGCGACAGTGTTTCCATGAATCCCCTTGCAGCAGAATATTTCTGTTGTAAACAACCAAGATTTTCAAGCAGTCAGAGCATGCCACGTGTCACACAGACCAAGTCATGCAGATGATGGGTACCAAAATTCCAAGATCTCAGCGACATCAAAATCCCAACTATTGCCACATGGCAGTCGCGGTTTAACCTGCACCCTTATGGTTATAACCGTATTTTGTTCAAAAGGCCATACGATAGCTCAAAACCCGCACACATGGACTGTAAGTACATGCGCGCACTTGATCCTCCAATGACTATAAATAGAAGGGATATGTGCTTCCCATGAGGAGGCACGGTGAGACATACACTTAGACGCATAGTGACTTGGCAGTCTTCTTTGGTCATCGGATCATCAACGGAGTAAATGGATGAGCTATAATACTCGATGTCCTTCATATTTTTCATATCTTCTTGTACTTAGAATTCTCAATGCTAGGGTCTCTGTACACTCTTGTTGTACCCAAATCAATACAAAAGTTTGACAAAATTTTCTGTATTTTTGTGATGGCAACATCAACGTTTATCAATCTTTCATACACTTTAATATCACAAACCATCTTGATAACCAAAAAAACATTCATTCACAAAAACATAATTTCATTCCAAGCAATACTAACCTTCAAACTCGATTCAATGCAAGATCAACTCATTCATACTCAATATCAAATCAACTATAGGCATATCTTAAGTCATCGAATAATATAATTCCTTAACCTTAGAGTCATTGTCATATCTTCCAAACAAATTCTAATCTCACTATCTTTCTATCGCACCATCGAGTCTTCTTACTCAATTAAAAAAATTAATCATATTCAATTCAAGCCATAATTTTATACACGATCCAAATTGATTTCCTCGACCAAGTCATCCATTTTACCATCCTGAATCTATATCCAATATAATCTTAATATTCTAAATCTATTCTCGATCAACAGAACAATATTCAATAGGAGATATTTAAAATCATATAAACCAAGCATAACTCTAAACTAAGGCTTCACACTATCTAATCAATTGCTGATAGACTCATCGATAGCCAAATTCTCAAATCCTGTGAGCAAATACTAGGACTGCCCAATTCACCACTCAAGGATCAAGACACTCTGCAATTCCTCACAATCAACTGAAACCAACCAACTAAAATCTAGGCACACTTCCTTTATACTAATAACAATAATACATAAATCTTGTTGTATCACCTCTATTGATACCTTATTGCTCATCCAAATCCAACTTATCCTTATCTAAATATCATGCATTAAAATACCCTCAAACCAAATATTCTACCTTAAACTAAGTCAAACCAAATATTCTGCTCTTTAAAGTTATCCCTGGTCAACAAAATACCTATATTAGATCATAACATACCTAGACTTATTGTATGGAACACCCAGCAAAATATCAAGGGAGTCTAAGAGTTCGACCAGAAAAAAATCAGAATGAAAGATAAATTGATTGAGGGTCCAAGGACGTAAAGCCGGTGTCTGATACCAAAATATCACATCTCAGTTCTACATATACGAACGACACTACTGGGCATGATGCACCAAAATGGCCGATTGAACAACTAAGTTTACAACTCATTACAACAACAAAATATTAAGCAAAAAGTTGAATATATAATATACAAAAGGACTTCACTTTATTAATAATTTGGTGGAGAATTAACGGCTCGAATCCAAAGAAATAACTCGATTATAACCACTATATCTCTATTTCTCTCCCGCTCTTGGCGGCCTTGGAACGTCGATTCGACGTAAGTGGAAGTAAGAATGCATGAACCACGGCAGAGGAGAAAGGACGGATCACCTGCCGATCTTTGATCCAACAAAAAAAACTATGCCAGAAGAATAGGATATACAGATTGACCGGTACAAACCATCAATCAATGCTCATTGAGGAGACGGTGACATAGATGAAAAAAAAATGGGGGGCGATATAATAAAATATACCATAAGACTTACTCCTTAACAATACAAAAATGATGTTCCATACATTATTCCCTTTGTATATAAAAGAAATAACATCTTTTGCTGCAATGCTTCAAGTTGCCAACCAAGTTTCAATGACTTGAGCCTTCCAAGAAAACTTTGTACCTACGAACATCTGGTAGGGGTTAGTACATTAGAGAAGGCACTGGTGAGTTGTCTCTAGCCTACTTAACTAAAAATAACAAGTTGATTAAGTGAGTGCAAGTAAACTATGTCTTCTTTTTAATCTTGCTTTAGGATCAGTTATATGGCATAGAATATGTGTCTGCAAATATAAATATATCATGTAAAAGAGTTTGATCTTACCCAATATTTACCATTCTTCCTTTCTTATAGTGATATCAATAAAAAATAACTTAAAGAAAATGTGTCACAAGGTGTTTAGCTGCCTAATTCCGGGAGAGGGGTATTTTTGCCCTTTTACATATAATTTATATTATGTTAATAATATTTTTTTCTAATTATATGTGATTAGTAGACTAGCTAGTTAGTTTAGACTTACTGTTGGTCCAAACCATACTAGACCATGTGAACCTATTAGACTAGTCATTACTTAACTAGCTTAATTAATTAGATTCCCTTTAGTCAAATTGATAGAATATTCCTTTCATTAAAATTATATGCCTTCCTCCTAATTAAATATTCTCTTCAAGACACCAAATAGGAGTGTAGAGAGGAAAAAAATAGGATATTTTAGATTGCCCAAATCTCTCTATTGATGGCCGACCCTAATTCCTCGGAGAATCCTCCATTTTTATTTCATTATATAGCCATTTTTATCCCAAAATTGTTCTTCCCCAAATTACTTTCAATCCTTAATCAAATCCACTCAAAATACTCCCAATCTTAATCAATTAGAATCTCATGGAGGCCTGAGAGCTTAGATTGCAAGAAACACTACTTGGAGGGTTGATTTCTAGGAGTTCGTGTCCATTTTCAATCTCTACGTGTCCACTTGGAAAAAATTTATTGGGAATCCTTCTCCCAATAAGTATAATTCCAATTTTTCCATCAATTTTTATTCTAATTGCCATACTAGACCTATAGGAACCCTTCAATGGCTAAGGACTACCTATAGGGAGAAGAGTTAGATTCTAATAAGCCATATTGTGATAGTTACATTAACTTTTGTGGCCAAATTAAGAGAAATCTAAATTTGGACTATTAGGTATTTGTAGGAATGACTACTTAGTCATTTTAAAGTATGATTCATGATTTGATAGCATGTGCATTGTTACGCCCCAATACCAAAACATGTGGGACCAGATACGTAGCAATGGCCAGCTGATACGACTCTGTAGGACTTTTAAATTTAATGGACCCGACGAAGTGCACTTACGCTGTCCATGGACAAGTGATCAAGTTAATTATCTATTTCTATCAACTATCTATATCACAATCTATATGGCAGAAATAAAAGAAAGGTAAATATGACTACCAGTCTATAGCCTAATAATCATACTTTTCGAATAGACTCGAAAAAAATAATATTAGTCTACAAAAACTAAGCAGACAGACATAAATGACCGGATGAAGCATAAATATATATACACAAAGGGATAATACTTGAAAGGAAAATTAGAAATCATCAATCATCCAGTAAAATATATCGGTGTCCAACTCAGCTAACCTGGCAACGAACCAGGTCCTTAGTGGAACATAACACGATACAAATGATGCAAGCCTACTATATAGTATTTAACATGCATAGAATAATAGGAATAGATACCAAAAATAAGAACTACAAGAAAAGAAAAGAAAAGAACACTACAAGAAAATAATGCTACAAAAGTGATATGTCATAGAGAAATATGATCGCAGGCCGGTGTGGCACTCACAGTCCTAAATCACATCTCTATCGCAGCCCTATGAGGCACTAACTAGTGAGTGGTAATAGATATGTCTATCAAATAATTTTTTTTTGATAAAATAAACGAAAGATACGGAAATGAGGTCTTATACGAAAACTTGCTCTTTATGTTTACAAATAAGCAGTACAATTAATCCAATACGAGGATGTTAAGTACAATTTTTTAATCTGGGTAAATATTGCTATAGGAGTCTTATCTGCAGTCAATCACTTTGTCCTTTGGACCACATGATTATGAAGAAGTGCCGTAGAAGACAGAAAGCAGCTTCGAAGGTTGCTAAAGAAAGTGGATGCTTGATGCTAAAGTCGTCGAACACTACTCTTTGCCTGAGCTCTGGATTCTTCTCTCTTGAAATCTGCGACCAATTTTCGACCTTTCAATCTTCCGTTTTATTCGACCTTGGACCTCTGTCAATAGAGGTCTCTATTTATAGAGTTTTAGTGACAGTGACCACTCAGTCGGCATAGAAACCGAGTAGTGAAAAGTACAGCACCCTTTTACACGATGGTTAAAATAATCGTTGCCCGCGTATAAATGACCTTTTGAATGAGCGTGTGACGCGTGTCCAATTAAGAGACAACGCGTATAACTGCTACGAAGATCACGACATAAAAGCCACGTAGGTAGTTGTCCTTCGCGTAGAAGAGGTTGGCGTAGAAGCCAATAACTATCATCATGGCGTAGAAGCCAAGTAGGCATAGAAGCCGAGTAGGCGTAGAAGATGAGTGATAATGTCGAAGTTTTAGCCAAAATTATAGCTTTTGGAGATATAATCAATTCTCTTACATTAAATGCAGAGATCTACCCCCATCCTGCGTATTAAATGCAGAGGCGTGTCTTTGAAGATATGTCATCTTTCTGCGCATTAAATACAGATACGCGCCTCGAATCCTGTACGAAGAGCAACTGATGATGTGGCAGTCCGTTTGCCTTCTGCGGAGCGTAAGAAGCTCACGTCTGCCTGTGTAAAACTAGACAGCGTATTCCCTTGTATGCGTAAAAGCAGTTTACGCAAAGGGGATGTCACTAAACGACGGTTCGGTGACATTTAATCAAATCTTATGCATTTAATGCAGAGATCTGCCATTATCCTGCTCATTAAATATGCAGAGGCATATTTTGAAGGTCTGTCACCCTTCTGCGCATTAAATGTAGAGACGTGCCTCGAGTTCTGTCATCACTCTGTGCATTAAATACAGAGATATGCCTCGAGCTCTGTACGAAGAGCAGCTTTTGACGTGCAGTCTGTTTGTCTTCTGCAGAGCGTAAACAGCTCACGTCTGCCTGTGTAAAACTAGGCAGTGTATCCCCTTGCATGCGTAAAAGCGGTTTACGCCAAGGAAATGGCAGTAAATGACAGTCTGGATTGCTGTGCCGTGCCATAATTATAGCCGTCGTCTGGGTAGTCGTGCAGTACTATTTGTCAGGAGTTCAGACGTCAGGTTCACTACATGATTTGACAGGTTCATTTTGAAGAATATAAAGCATTCTTTGTACACTTCAATGCTGCATTAAAAGCGGATGAGTTTTACGCCATGAAGGCGATGTACCACCCTTTTTACGTTAAAGCAGCCTGGACATATTGCATTATGCGGATGGTCCTTGAGCTTATATTTTACGCTGTGCTCAGCAGAAAAGCTCTGTTATACGTTGATGGCTCTGAGGTCATCGGTTTACGCTGCTCTGCATCAACATACTGCATATAGCTATCCAGCATATTTTTTATGCTTCTACAAGACCCCCTTCAAAGCTTTTAAATTCCTCATAATTTGAAATGCTTTGAATGAAGCATGAAACGGTCAAGTCTGACACGTCCTTCAAGGCTGACTTTATGGCAGAGTTATTGGGGATCCGTTGGGATTCAGAGGGCTCTCTCTTGCCTATAAAAGGCTGAGGAGTTAACCTGTTCTTCCCATATTTCTTTTACCACACAGAGATGATCGCCGGAGTTCGTCGGGTCGACTTGAGGAAGAAGAAGACCATATTCTTCCAGCATGTAAGGAGCCGAAAAAGATGGCGTCTTCGAGCAAATGTCCTCTGCAACGATGGATCATGGAAGGATATCATAGCCTCCTTTGCTCGGGATAATCAGCAACTTTGTATGGCGGTTCTTCCGGAGAGAGGAAGGGTCGTATTTGACCACACAGCTTGCAAGCTGTATCTTCTTCCATTGTTCGTGGACGAAAGAAGACAAACTAGCTCGGTCCTCGAGTATTGAGTTGGGTGAAATACCTCAACTCAATCTGTCATGGCGTATGGAGCATGGGATCTGCAAAATTTATGCAGGCCCAATTTTGTATCCTTCCACCATTTACCATTTTCTCGTTAGTCGGTTGCGGAAACCGACTAACTGCTGGAGAAGATGGATGAAGAAGTCCACCAATGCGATAACCTGGCAGAACAAACTCCGGGGTGGCCTTCCGATGACGACGAGAAAATTCTTTGTAGACGGGATTTCTCTCATATGTAATCATGAAAATGAAGAAAAAACCCTTTGTAGCTTGGATTTCCCTCATATGTAATCATAAAAATGAATAAAATCGTCTTCTTCTGTGCATATGATTATTTTGCCATATACTTTGTTGTGAAGTCTGAATATGTGTATCTTCGACACGTCTGGTAACTTTACACCGACTCTAATAGAAAGAGTGCTAGGTCTCGTCTTGTCTTTTACGTATAACTAGGGATGCGTAGAAAGCCGCTTAGCATTCGAGTATTCGAACTGTCCTGCTATTAGGAATGAGGAACCGCGTAAAATTCTGAACTGTCACTTCTGATAAACAAAATTTTTGTTCATACATCATCTTCAAGAATAATTTCTCAAAAATCCCTTGGAACAGGGCGAGAAATGGCTGTCAAAAACTGAGTCACCATCTTGAATTATAGATAAAATATTCAGACTGGAGTCTGGATGAACTTCCAATCGACCCAAGGAGAAGAGTCATTTTTAATGTTAAACTCTGTATGCTTTAGGTACTTGGGATATTTTGAGGTCAAGAAAGAGTATCTTCTGCGTGAACTCTTGCAATTGACCGCCTTGAGAATCGTTCAGATATACGCGTACTCTGGCCTGCGTATTTTTCAGATGTGCGAAAAGTCATAG
Organism: Iris macrosiphon; assembly: GCA_036927795.1. NCBI lineage: Eukaryota > Viridiplantae > Streptophyta > Magnoliopsida > Asparagales > Iridaceae > Iris > Iris macrosiphon. Next base: position 72,862,420 of record JAYESA010000018.1, on the reverse strand, counting down.
CATAAAATCATAAGTTCGTAGCCTCTCGAGCGTAAAAGCTGTTGAGCATGAGAGCATCCGGGCGTAGAAACAGTAGATTTGTAGCTTGTGAAAAGGAAATCTTTCGAGCGTGAAGTTGTGGATCTGTTGCCTCTGAGCGTAAAAGCCACCGAGCGTGAAATCATAGATTTGTAGCTGCTGAGCGTAAAGTCGTAGGTTTGTAGCCTCTCGAGCGTAAAAGCTACCAAGCATAAAAGTATCCGGGCATAAAACTATAGACTTATAGCCTGTGAGCGTAAAACCGTAAATCTGTAGCTGTCGAGCGTAGAAAGCTCCTTAGCATAAAAAACCACGAATCTGCTTTACACGAAAACTTTTTGAATTTGCTGACTGTCTGCCTTCTCTGAGTAATAGGCTGACGTAGTACCCAATCATAACCGAATATTAATTATGAGATTTGGTTTGGGATTTGAGGAGTCCATCCGAACTCTATATATATTCCAAGATTTTGAGAGAAAAACTTTTCATCCGTCTTATGTGAAAGAAAGCCTTCGACTGTTCGAGTTCTTCTTCGTTTCCTCTCCGAGCCTTCAAAGTTTTCAGTAATGGCCCCGAAACAACTCCCCTCAAAGGGAATGAATGTTGATTCTTCTTCTCGCTCTTTTGACCAAGCGAGAGCGACTTCGGTCGGGCAAGGCAAACTTTATTCCGAACGAAGTGTCCCGCCGACGAGCAGCGCACCCGGCCTTAAAGGTAGAGCTTTTGGGACAAAAAAGAACGATTGAAAATCCTTCGCATACATTGTACGTCAACGTGCTAGGTCGTCTTCTGTGCTGATAGCCTCTTCGAGGAAGATGATGCACAGAGATGTTTCATCTTTTACGCCCATATTTCTAATGTATCAGTGTAAAAACTCCATATTTTCGCAGTCGGGCGTAAAAGCACAGACTGTCGAAACTTGGCGTATACTATAAAATTTGAGTGTTACGCTTCTGGATGAGAATTCTGGCATAATAACTCAACTTTGACAGTCCGATGTAAAATACAGAGTGTCAAAACTTTGCATATACTGCCAGCCTTGAATTTTACGTCTAGGAAATGGATTCCAGCATAATAATCAAGTTTTTACAGTCCTGGCGTAAAGCATAGAATGTTGATTTTTGGCATATACTGCAAGATTTGTAATGTCTAGTTATAGGAACTGATGTGTTTTTCTTGTACTCTTGTAGTTAACTTGCATGCATCTCCGCTAGCTGAGGTGATGTGTTCCGCTGCCGGGATGCTGTACTCCAACTACCTGGAGGATTTGTCCCACGTGACATTTCCTATCTCCGGGCCCCAGTGTCCTGAAGGAAGGGAAATTTTGATATCGGCTTAGGGCGAGCGAACGCTGCTGAACATGATCAATGGAGAGCCCCTGACGTACATAGACGGGGACCAATACATAAAGTCGGCTTTTCTCTTCGGGGACATGATTGACAAGCAGTCCCAGACGAAGCCCAAGAAAGAACTCTGGGTTTTCCCTGCCGGGGGCTTGGTCCTGTATCTGCCCAAGATGCTGAGAGACTATCCCATCTCGGCATTCTTCCATGCTACACATCCCAGGAGGATGTCGTGGACGCTGACTCCCGATCTTCACGGCCGGCCGGGGAAGATATTTCATTAGAAAGGATCTGACCAAGGGTCATTTGTCAGCCGCCCTTCCGGCTCTGTGATGCCGTTCAGGGGATTGTACCCGGGTAGCATCCCGAGTGAAGACAGTTTGGTGCTCCAGCCGGTGCAATTACCGACTTTCTGCAATGATTTTATGGGGCACGGGGGAGTATACCCCAAGGTGAATCCTCGGTGCAATGGGTGGATCACCCCAACAAATCTTCGATGGGTTCGCTTAGCGGACTGGGCCATGAAGCATTTTCAGACTGAGATGGAGAGCATTGGTCTGTTTGCAGCTGTAAGCGCTACCAGTGTTGGGTTACCTCGCAACCCCAATCTGTTTCTGGCTCTGATGGAGCGATATATCTCGCTCACCGGGACTTTTGCCACTCCACTGGGGGAGTTGGGATTGGCCCTCCACGAGATGGTAGAGATCTCGAGACTGCCGATGGGGGATACTCCATATGAAGAGTATGTTACCATGAACCGGGAGTTAGGGGATTCAGACCCTCGGGTAGTGGCTGTGTACCAGGAGCTGATGTGCCACTACCTTACTTGTACCACTTTTTATGGTGAGCCTTCAGATTTGGCTCACATCAATAAATGGGCGTCCTACCTCTTCTTTCACCGGGCCAGAAATGCTAAGCCGGAGAAGGTCTTGGATAGCAAGGATCAGCCTTTGAATCTTCTGAGCGTGCTTACTGCTCAGGTAGTCGACGATTTTATGGAGGATGCTGGGGCTCCGGACCAGATTCTCGACGAAGGGATAGGGAAATATCCCGCAGGCACTAAGGCCTACAGCTATTTGAGGCATTGCCGCAAGCCTCTATCCAAGGAAGCTCAATTGGCAGGCTTCCTCTCCATATGGCTGCGCCGCCTGGTGTTACCTGGCATCGCATCTGCGGATCGAATTTACCGCAACACGCTATAGCCTGCAGTGCGTCTGGTGTTCGGGGCAAGACTGGGCTTGCTCCCTGCAATAGTGTGCCGCATACAAGCTGGCCTGAGGGCCATGACTGATGGGCTGCTCGTTGATGAAACTCGGCGTGATAGCTTTCCCATGGTAGAATTACCATACCAATATTTGATAGGATGGTTAATTCTTCATAACCCCAGGGTTATGTCTCCCGGCTCTGGCAGTAGTTCGGGGGGTAGTTTCTTGTTGAACTACAAGAATTCCTCCTGGAACGTGATCACAGTTTTAGATTGTCGGCGGGTGCTTCATCATGGGTTGCACTGAAGCAACTTTTATCATGGGTTGCACTGAAGCAACTTTTACCGGAGGATGGCGATACTTCATCATGGGTTGCACTGAAACAACTTTTACCGTGCCCGTGATTTTACTCTCCGCGGAGCTGCACATTCTCCACTCGCATGCGTAGTTCTATGTGGCAACCAATACCTTCCAACGCGATTTTGATATGCATGGAAGTTTTAGGGTGCCCTCCTCCAAGTCTGCAGGAAGAGATGAAGTCCCCTCGGTCTCTTCTGACGAGGGTGAAGAGTCCGTTACTCCAGATGAGCCTCTGTTGTCGGTACCGAGGGGTGAAATACCTCCGCCTGCAGGGGCTCTGGTAATTTTTGGGAAGCGAAGGGCTCCTGCTCCGAAGGAGACTTCCTCTCGCAAGAGGAAGAAGAAGACGGTTACTCGTCCTCTTCGGATTCCTGGTAATAAGGCTCCTAGAAGTGAGCTTGCCGCTTCCCCTGTTGGGAATGATTCTTTGATTGGAGTTTCCTCGCCTTTTAGAGAGGGAACCTCTACAGTCCCGGCTGGCGGTGCCGGAGAATTCCTGCTGGAGGCTGCTGTCGCTGCTACCGCTTCGGGTAGTGGAACGAGATCGCCTTCGGGGCCGAGCATAATAAGATTCCGTATACCTTTATCCAGATCAGCATCGGGAGAGACCCCTGCCGTTTCTTTAGATGCACCCAGCGAGATTATACCTGACGAACCTCGGTTGGAACTTGACGAGGACCTGGAAGAATATTTGCCAGTGTCGGTTAGCATACCTCCTTCTCCAGGTATGACAGCTTGCCTAGCATCATTAAGAAATAATTTAGCTGTACTGGCCGCAGACGCGACATATACACCATCGGCCATGGGTAAATATCGTCTTTACGCCTCTTTTTAGAAAAGTTAACATCATTTCGAGATTAACTTCCTTTTGTCTTCTTTTCAGGGGAAGACATCTTCGGGGAGGGCAGCGTTGACGCACCTTATGACACTGTTTCAGATCCTGGCGACGACACGGAGGTGCCTGACTTTGAAGAGGAGACACTTTCGGGTGCCGGCTCGCCCGTCGAAGAGATTCTGATATCTCAAGAGGAGGACGAGCCTGTCATTGCGACAATACCTCCTGTGAGTACGTCGGTCACTTCGTCCGGTGTTGGCGCTTCTTCTTTTGTCGCACCACCTGTTGAGGTGACGACTTTGGCAACATCGTCTGCAGTCATTCCTGGAGAGAGGTTCGCCAATATTGTAGCCACTCCCAGCGTTCATTCGGATCTGGCTATGCTGACTAAGCAGTATATTGGTATCTTCTACACCACTATGAAAATATTGATATCAATGGTGTTGGAGAAGAATTTGAGCTTTGAGTCTCGGAGGAGGTCCTCTCAGTTTATGATAGTGTCGATCAGAGAATACGACGACACTGGGGTAGCTGACACATTGGAGCAGATAGTTAATGGTTTGGAGGAACCCATTAACGAATATTAACAGCTATCTCGAGGCATCATTGACGACCTGGTCCAGGCTAGGTTTGACTCCTTGACTGCAGAGCTTGCTGGGCAACTGGAATCTATGGACAAATCTGTCCAGGAACAGCAGCAGAAGAAGGATCAGGAGCGTGCCCAACTGGAGTATGTCATTCCTCAGCTGACTCAGTGCAAACTCGACTATGAGGAAGTGACAGCAAGGGTCCGCAGATTGAGAGATGAACTAACTCAAGCGGAGGAAGTGGCTGTCTCTTTGTCGGCAACTCGAGATATGCTGACGAATCGGAAGGAGACTGCCCAGCAGAATCTGACGCAAGCGGGTATTGTCTGTGCGGGTTTCGTACGTACTCGGTCTGAGCTAATCCGCTTTAAACAATGATGCAGCAAGGTTGGAGCGTGCTCGCGCTAACGTCTTGAACTCCAGGGATGAGAGGATGGCTGCTTTGTCACGGCAGATTTGCGATCTAACTGCTCCTCCCAAATGATGTACTTTTTTGCTTTTCAATGTAATTTTACTCTTTTTGGGAATAATAAAGAGGCTTTCATCTGACTTTGCGGACCCATTATTTTGGAATATAAATGACAGGTTTGGGTGAAAGTGATATCAGAGGTAATATGGACGTGATATACTCTCGGTAAGTTTTAGTAGGACAAATCTATTCAGAGGTTATATGGACATGATAGAATACACTTCAGCTAAAATTTGTACACAAAACACTATCAGAGGTAATATGGACATGATATTCTTGAAGTTCCAAATTAGTTAAACATATCTATTCAGAGGTTATATGGACATAATAGAATACGATCCAACTAGTTTCGTTTTGGAAGTCGTTTTGTCAGAATAAGATTTTCGCCATATTCCACTTGAGCAGAGGAGGTTAAGCATTGTACCTCTTCAAGAATTTTCCAATGATAGGAGCCATTAACAAGTCTCTATTAGGCTTGGCTAACCTGTAAGCTCCGTTTGAGAAAGTCGTCTCGATCACGTAAGGGCCTTCCCATTTGGGCTGGAATTTGCCCTTACTCCTGTGAGTAAGAATCATCGGCCTTCTCACAGCTAAGACTAGCTCGCCAACTTTGAACACTCTTTCCTTTACTTTTTGATTAAAAGCTCTGGAAATGCGTGCTTGGTAGAATGCGATGCGCTGTTGAGCTTGGAGGCGTTTCTCATCTAATCCTTCTAGCTCTTGAAGCCTTAACAGGTCATTCTTTTCTTGAGTCAACTCATTAGCCACGGCTATCCTGAGTGACAAAATCTGGATTTCGATGGGAAAAACTGCTTCGCTCCCATAAACCAATGAGAATAGGGTGCAACCTGTCGGTGCTCGTACCGTTGTGCGGTATGCCCAGAGACATTCTCCCAGCTTCTTATTCCAATCCCTCTTGTTCGAAGAGACAAACTTTTTCAAGAGCTTGATAATGGTTTTGTTGAAAGCTTCCGCCAAACCATTAGCAGCGGGATTATATGCCGTAGAGGTCATATTTTATATCCGATTTTTATCGCAAAATCGATAAAACGCTTGGTTGATGAACTGTGGCCTATTGTCATGAATTATCCTTCAGGGTATCCCGAAGCGATAAATAACATGATGCTTGATGAAGATGATCACATTAGATGCCTTCACCTCAGCAAGAGGGATCGCCTCTGCCCATTTAGAGAAATAATCCGTGATGGCCAGTATGAACCGGTGACCTCTGGAAGAAGACGGGTGAATAGGACCAATGATATCCATACCCCATGCTTCGAAAGGCCAGGACGCAATCGTAGGATATAGATATTCAGGAGATTAATGTACAAAGTCTGCATGGACCTGACAGGATCTGCATTGTCTTGCATACTTTATTACATCTGTGATCATAATAGGCCAATAATAGCCCATACTCCTGATGCGATCCTGTAGCTTAGGACCGGGTTGATGCGCTCCGTATACGCCGTCGTGAGCTTCACGGATAATCCGCTTTGCTTCATCACCAGAAAGACATCGTAATAATAGTCTGTCATAAGACCGACGATATAGATATTGTGAAGATGCGTCGAAATAGAAGCGCAATGATCGTCTTTTGACGGATACTGCTTCTTTAGGGTCTTCTGACAAGATTTCGTATGCTACAAAATCTATAAAGGGACTTCTACAGTCTTTTTTTGGAAGATCTGTGTTCACAGCGTAGCTGTGTTCTATGTGAAAGTTATTTTTTAGACAGAATAAATCTCTGTTAAGAAGGATCACCGAATTCTGCCATCTTATAAGGGTAGCTAAATCTGCAGCTAGACTGGCTACGGCATCAGCTTTCAGATTCTGAGATCGAGGTACATGCTCTAGGAAGAATCCTTTGAATGTTATGGCTATCTCGACCGTTGCTCGGTGACAGGGGATGATGTCTGGATTCCGGACTTCATATATTCCTCTGACTTGATTGACGATCAGCAGAGAATCACCGAAAGCTTCCAGAGATTCGACGCCCAATTCTTTAGCGACTTGGAGCCTGATTAGTAGAGCATTATACTCTGCCACATTGTTAGAACAGGGCTTGCTAAGAGAATATACTCTGTAGATAACGAGCTTATCAGGAGTAACCAGGACAATTCCTACTCCCGAAACCATGTTTCCCCTGGGACCAGTTCTGGAGGCACCATCGAAGAACAGTTGCCATGCGTCACTTTTCATTATGGAATTACATTCTGCAACTTCGTCGAGAATGTCCTCGTACAGTTTGGAGGTCTCCGGGATCGGATGAGCAGCTAGGAAGTCAGCCAACGCTTGGCCTTTGATGGACTTCTGAGGGACGTACAATATGTCATACGGTGTTAATAACATCGCCCAAGTCGCGAGTCAGGAATTAAGAACACTTGGCTTGTTCATCAATACCCGGAGAGGATTGATCCTGGAGATGATGTGAATGGTTTGTCCTGTGATATAGTGCCGCATTTTCTGGATAGCGAACATTAGAGCCAAGCATTCTTTCTCCACTAGATTGTACCAGTATTTAGCTCCGACCATCATCCTGCTGAGGTAGTAGATAGCCTGTTCGTGACCCATATCATTCTTTTGTGCAAGAAGAGCTCCCAGAGAATGATCCATCGCTCGAACATACAGCACGAATGGTCTTCCTATGACGGAAGGCACCAGAACTGGCAGGCTAGTGAGGTAGCGTTTGATATCATTAAACGCTTGCTGACAGACTTCGTCCTATACGAAGGATACACCTTTCTTCATGAGACGAGAAAAGGGCTGACATCTCCTAGAGAGGTTGGATATGAATCTCCGGATATAAGCCAGACGACCTTGAAATCCCCTGAGTTCCCTCAGATTGCGGGGCGATCGCATTTCTAAGATGGCCTTGACTTTATCAGGGTCCACTTGAATGCCTTTGGCGGTAATGACAAATTCCAGGAATTTGCCACTAGATACCCCCAGAAAGGACTTTGTAGGATTCATTTTGAGTTGATGTTGGCGCATCAACTCAAATACTGTCTTCAAGTCTTGGATGTGATTATCCTTGAGGCGGCTTTTGACAACTACATCGTCCACGTAACACTCTACTATTTTGCGTAAATTCTCATGGAATATGTTACTCATAGCCCATTAGTACGTAGCCCCGGCATTCTTCAATCCGAATGGCATGACCGTATAGCAATATACCCCCAATGGTGTCCGAAAGGCAGTATGTTTCTCGTCTTCAGGATGCATCTTGATTTGATTGTATCCTGAAAATCCGTCCATGAAAGGCATACGTTCAAAACCGCATATATTGTCAATCATAAAGTCTGTGATGGGAAGAGGAAACTCATCCTTTGGGCAGGCTGCATTCAGATCTTCGTAATCGATGCAGACACGAACTTTCCCATTTTTCTTCATGACCGGGACAACATTGGCGACCCAGTCGGGATGTTGTTCTTTTCGGATGAAACCGCAGGCTATCAACTTCTTGATTTCAGCTTCAATGGCGTCCATCATATCCGGACGAAATCGGCATTGGTGCTGCTTCACAGGCATCGAATCGGGCAATATATTGAGCTTATGAGTAGCCACCTTTGGATCAAGGCCTGGTATGTCCTCATAATTCCATACAAAGACGTCGATATATTCTTTTATCAGCTGGATAACTTCTTCCCTTTCTGCTTCGGAAAGATGGTTACTGATAAATAACGGCTTTGGCGAAAGTTCATCCCCAACGTCAATCTGGATAACTTTATCTTCAGTGGGAGGTTCTCTCTGTTCGAAGCAGAATTTCCATTGTGTATCCATTTGTTGAGCCCAAGCGTCATTCTCAAACAGTTCAGATTCTTGTTCGTCTGCTTCGAAGGAATCCGTCACTACCATATTTACTGATAATGTTCGTTCGAGAGCATGAGGTGCATCGAAGGGCGCTGAGCCATTTTAAGAAAAGGAAAAGATATCCTCGTTTGACTCAGGAGTTGCAAGGGAGTTGGTATACCCCAACCCGAAACGAGTTTGTTGATAGTAGGGATCGCCGAACAACGGCATTCGTCTGCCTTTTTCGTAGTTGAGACCTGGTTCCAGCTTCAAGTTATAAACCATACTTTGCATGATCTTCAAAGCTTGCGGGCTGTATCTGTGAACCTGCATTTTACCGGCATCGTCATCGGAAGAATCTTCTTGCACAGTTGGTTCATTGCGTATACGGCCGAAGACTATTGAATGCTGACTACTGCAAGTAGGCGGGACAATGAAGATAGAATCCTCATGCGGTCCATATATCGTGGTGACATTGGATGATGATGCCACTTTCCACATATACGGATGATAGGAATCTATAGCTTCCAAGAATTTTTGTGCTACAGGTTCTATATCGTCATGGGGGGAGGATTCCTGATTCGGAAATTGAGCGTAGATATACTGGAAAAGAGGATGTTTATTATCATCCGAAACCGCATTCCTGGTTGCATTTACATCAATCAGCTGCCTGTTGCGCCAAAGGTTGATGACCAAGGGTGGAGGCTTCCGGTTCAAAGTGATCACTAGAGGATCATCCCCTTTTCCTGACCTGGTTTTGTTCAGGTGGATAGCCATAGGCTCTATGGCTTTTGGACGAGTAGTCCGTCCTTTCACCTTGATTGACAGGGGTTGCTCGGCAGAGGGTTCTTCTGGCTTCCGGTGGGATTCCTTCTCTGCTTTGGCTGACACCTCTTCCGTCTAGTCTTGAGAGTACAATATGGCATCAAAGTAGTAGGATTCTACTCCTTTGAATGGGTTCAGATCAGCAAACTCTGTTTGTACTATTCCTTGGGCATCTACATATTTAAAGCATTGATGTAGAGTCGAAGGAACGATGTTGTGGTCGTGGATCCAAGGTCTACCCAGCAGAATGTTGTAGGATACCTCTGAATCAATGACATAACATGTAGCCACTGATCTGAGGTCGCCAATCTGGATCCTCAGGAAAATTTTCCCCAACGGCTTACTTTTCCTGGCGTTGAAACCCACGATTATAGTGGTGGTATAAGCCAATTCGCTGGTAGGAATCCTCAGCGGTCTAAGCAGACTATGAGGAATGATGCTGATTGATGATCCCGGATCTATGTGAATCCGATCGACCTCCATGGAACCGACGTACCTGGTATAATAAAGGGGTCTGTCATGCCCGTTATATTTTAACAGCATGTCATCTTGAGAGAAAGTGATATTCGGGACCACCTCCATCATGCTGTGGCATTGAGGGCATGCCACTGGTTCTTCGTCAGGGGACTTGAGCTGGGTCAAGTATGCATCCGCCTACATCAATGTTTCACTCAGGGCTTGACGAGTGTCTTGAGAGAGCCTAAGTAGTTCAAAGATGGACAACCTGGCTGGTGTATTAGCCAATTGGCCAGGATGTCGAAGTGGTATGGCTTCTCTAAACCTTTGTTTCGAATATTTTTCATATCGAAATGCACTTCTTTTTCTTTCCCTTTGTCCGCCGAAGTTGATCTTGAAGGACCGATCTCTGGTATGTCGGATTCTGGTTCTGAAGGCTTGGCAGCTGAAGCGTCTGCTGATGCATCTTCCTGACTTGCTCCATAGTCCTGGAGGTAAGCTTTTCCTGAACGGGTTCCAGTAGCCAAAACCTCATCTTCTGATGTCGAGTGTACCGTAACCGTGTAACATGGTTTACGTTTAGAGTTTTTCTTAGACTTAGCCTTAGCAGCTTGAGTCTCTTTCTCGATCTCTGACACCAGATCTGGGTGAACCCACATAATCTTGCCTCGCTGGGTAGTTAGGGGTAGCAGGTCATGATTTTGACCCCTAGCCGGAGGGAGATTAACGATGTTCATCGTTGTCCGGGATATAGGTATAACACCGTTCGGGACTTCTTGGGGAGGCAGATTGCCAAATTGCAGAGAGATCATGTTGGCTGTGACCGTCTTCTCGCTGTTGCGCAGAGTGATGGCCTTAGCATCGATCAGCTCCTGGATCTTCCTTTTCAGTACATAACACGCCTTTGTAGGGTGGTGTACATATTTATAGAAGATATAGTACTTGGGGTTATTAGTACTACCGACTTTATTAGGCCGCTTTTCCTCAGGAAGGGTAATCTTGCCGCTTTTGACGAGACACTCGAATATGCTCGGAATATCGTCGTCGTCGAAAGAGTATATTTCAATGGGCCTGGAAGTCCCAGGTTTTGTCTGCGTGGTTGCCGCAGTCATTTGCTTGGACGTATTGATTGCCAGAGCTTCTTTTCCTTTAGAACCGCGGGGATGGTCGTTGTTGGGGGATGACCTCTTCCCTCTATCGGAGGTAGAGATCATGATGCCATTATAACGCGCCTTCCGACTGTTGTCCTCGACGGCTACCGCTGAGATGATAAACGAGGGCCAATCATGGAACTGATATGGTCCTGTGAACACCGAGATGACGGAAAGAAGGTTCTTCTTGCAAATGTCGACTAATGCCAAGTCTGGAACTCCGGGAGGCATTTGCAAAGTGGCTTGACGAAAATGTTCGATGAAGGTGCGAACGTCCTCTTTTTCCTTATGCTTTACTTCGATGAGAGAGGACATAGACATGTTCATCCCTCCCTCATAGAATCGTGCGAAGAATAATGCTTTGAAGTCATCGAAGAGAGTAATGCAGTTGTCCGCCAGGCTGCGGTACCACTGGTAAGCCACTCCCGAGAGACAGCCCTTGGACACCCGAGTGAGGAGGGCATCATTCCCTTGTAGTAACACCGTCATCATACTGAAGTAGTTCATGTACTGACCCAGTGATGTTTTTCCCTCGAACAGAGCCATGGTCTGTGGTTTGTATTTAGGAGGGAAAGGGGCCTCTTCCCAGATAGCCGGGTAAGGCTGGTTGATTCCCAATTTCTTGAGATGATCTTTGTGCTTCAAGGCATCGAATTGTGCTTTCAACTCCCGTACTGCCTGCATCGGATTTTCCGCCGGTAGCGGGACCACGGAGTGGTGAAGAATCAGTTGTATCGCGACTCCAATGGGAGGTAATACATTCTCCGAGTGAGGAAACAGAGGAACTGCTGACTCCTAATCTAGAGCAGGCTCTTGGATCGTGTTGGATGGTGGTAAGTCCACCCCTACACGTATCTGAGTTGGAGGGACCGATGCTTGAGCCATAGCAGCTGTGTGTTGAGTCAGCATCATTTGGTGCATGTTCTTCATCATGGATTACATCTCTTTCAGGGATCTCTCCAGTATAGTGATGCGTTGCTCAGCGCTCCCGGGCGGGGAAGCTTCCTCGCGTTCATCTCCAATGGCATAAACTCCCATCTCCCTGGGTGTCATTGAAAGATTAGTATAGGTCTCTGTAGAAGTTGACACTATACTTTCGGTATCTAATTCGGGAGACTGGCGACCCCCAACATCGGAATCAGAAGAGTACGAAGCCGGTTGTCGTGACCTCGAACGAGTGTTTCGGAACACCCCAGCTTCGGTGTTCCTCAGGAGCATGTTGAATCTCCTTCGGCTCGGAGTTCTAGAGGGATGACGTCTTGAGCTCGACCTTCCTCTAGGTATGTGTGAAGCCATGTTCATAGATGCATGCGTGGGATCTTTTTCTTGGAAAGATGGAGAGTAGCTCAACCGGTCGAAAACTGACCGTTTTGCTTCAGAACAGCAACAATTAATTACAATCCTATGACTATTACAACAGTGCTCGCTAGGAGGCGTAATAGACATGCTGGAAGATCCCCTCTTCTTGTGTTTCTGGATCAGATACTTACGCAGGTCAGGAGTAGTTACAGAAGAAGAAGATGATGGCTTGTTTCTTCTGTTCACATCAGTGGGCATGCGGATGTTGGGAACCATAGTTTTCTCTGTGCCACCTATATACAATAGGTTGGCCATCTGGGTGGCTGATAATCCCCGAGGAGGGTGTCTTTCCGTAAATTGAGCCTTCTTTACACTGAGGGGCTTCTCCTGGCGTAATTTGGAGCTCTGCTCTGGTTGGCGTAAAGCTGAGGATGTCCTCAGTCGGCCGTCAGCTTCTCGCGTAATCCGGAGGGCAGGCAGATTATTCCCTTGCTGGCGTAAAGGCCGAGAAGTTGAGTAGTCTGCCGCTTGCTTTTCCTTGCCTAGATTGCAGGGATCATCTGCTTTTTTATGGAAGGCAGATGCATTTTTATGCCCAGAGCGCGTTTGGGATTCCTGATTTGCCGCTGAGGCATTATCAGAAATTTTGTCTATTCTGTCACAGACGGGAGACAGAGTTTTACGCGCAGAGCGCGATGTGTACTTCTGGACTAGTGCTGAGGCATTGCCAGAAGTTTTGTCTGCCCTGTCAGAGACAGGCGACTGAATTTTACGCGCAAGACGCAGAGGGAGCAATGCTACAACCTCGTTGGTCGGAGAGATCGAAGAGATCGGAGAGTCGACAGGAATGGTAGAGGATGTCTTGGGCATCCAGACCTTACTCAGTTTCCTGTTGTCTTGGACAGAGAGAGAGTGAGAGCTACCCCCTGTTCGAAGCATATCTTCGTAGGCAGACTGGTCGAACTGGACGACCAGTATCTTCTTCATGGATCCCACGGATACTGCATCGTGTTGAGCAATTTCTTCCTCATCAGAAGAGAACGATGTCCCCAGCAGAGTCACCATCTTGTTGTTTGATAAAATAAACGAAAGATACAGAAACGAGGTCTTATACGAAAACCCGCTCTTTATGTTTACAAACAACCAATACAATTAATCCTATACGAGGATGTTAAGTATAATTTTTTAATCTGGGTAAATATTGCTATAGGAGTCTGATCTGTAGTCGATCACTTTGTCCCTTGGACCACACGATGATGAAGAAGTGCCGTAGAAGACAAAAAACAGCTTCGAAGGTTGCTAAAGAGAGTGGATGCTTGATGCCAAAATCGTCGATCACTACTCTTTGCCTGAGCTCTGGATTCTTCTCTCTTGAAATCTGCAACCAATTTTTGACCTTTCAATCTTCCGTTTTTTTCGACCTTGGACCTCTGTCAATAGAGGTCTCTATTTATAGAGTTTTAGTGACAGTGACCACTAAGTTGGCGCAGAAACCGAGTAGTGGAAAGTACAGCACCCTTTTACATGATGGTTAAAATAACCGTTGCCCGCGTATAAATAACCTTTTGAATGAGCGTGTGACGCGTATCCAATTAAGAGACAACGCGTATAACTGCTGCGAAGATCACGACATAAAAGCCACGTAGGTAGTTATCCTTCGCGTAGAAGAGGTTGGCGTAAAAGCGAATAACTGTCACCATGGCGTAGAAGCCAAGTAGGCATAGAAGCCGAGTAGGCGTGGAAGCCGAGTAGGCGTGGAAGCCGAGTAGGCGTAGAAGTCGAGTAGGCGTAGAAGTCGAGTGATGATGAGGACTTTTTAGCCAAAATTACGGCTTTTGGAGATATAATCAAATCTCTTGCATTAAATGCAGAGATCTGCCCCCATCCTGCGCATTAAATGCAGAGACGTATCTAAGAAGTTATGCCATCATTCTGCGCATTAAATGCAGATACGCGCCTCGAATCCTATACGAAGAGCAACTGATGACGTGGCAGTACGTTTGTCTTCTGTGGAGCGTAAGAAGCGCACGTCTGCCTGTGTAAAACTAGGCAGCGTATTCCCTTGTATGCGTAAAAGCAGTTTACGCAAAGGAGATGTCACTAAACGACGGTTCGGTGACATTTAATCAAATCTCCTGTATTAAATGCAGAGATCCGCCATTATCCTGTACATTAAATGCAGAGGCGTGTTTGAAGGTCTGCCACCCTTCTGCGCATTAAATGCAGAGACGTGCCTCGAGTTCTGCATCACTCTGTGCATTAAATGCAGAGACGTGCCTCGAGCTCTGTATGAAGAGCAGCTTTTGACGTGGCAGTCTGTTTATCTTTTGCGAAGCGTAAACAGCTCACGTCTGCCTGTGTAAAACTAGGCAGCGTATCCCCTTGTATGCATAAAAGCGGTTTACACCAAGGAAATGGCAGTAAATGACAGTCTGGGTTGTTGTGCCACGCCATCATTATAGCCGTCGTCTGGGTAGTCGTGCAATACTCTTTGTCAGGAGTTCAAACGTCAGGCTCACTGCATAATTAGACAGGTTTATTTTGAAGAATACGAAGCGTTCTTCGTACACTTCAATGCTGTATTGAAAGCGGATGAGTTTTACGCCATGAAGGCGATGTAGCACCTTTTTTACGCTGAAGCAGCCTGGACATACTGCATTACGCGGATGGTCCTTGAGCTTATATTTTATGCTGTGCTCAGCAAAAAAGCTCTGTTGCACGTTGATGGCTCTGAGGTCATCTGTTTACGCTGTCCTGCATCAACATGCTGCGTATAGCTATCCAGCGTATTTTTCATGCTTCTACAATAATCATGTAAATATGATCGCAGTACGGTGATGCACTCACAGTCCAAAATTATGTCTTAATTATAGCCCGATGAGATGCTAAGGACGGAGTGGTAATATCCATGTCTAATATAACACTCCCACTCCTAAGGTACTATATGAAGTCAAGTCAAGCAAACAAGGACTTGGTATAGAGGTGAACATACAATAAAAGTAATACAAACAACAATAATAAGTGAGACTACCTCTAAATAGGTAAATAAATCAAGAGACCAGCTGGCATATAAAAGTACACAAGCGACAGAAATGCATGTATATATATATATATAATTGGCAAGGTATACTTGCCTAGAACACCAAGTTGTTAAGAACCTGAACCTGCTCATGTCCCCTCTAAAAAGAAAGCCTAAAGGTATAATATTAAATTTTAGTTTTTATTAAATAACATGTACGATATCACAACGAACACAATGTTCTAACTAGGGGTCTTAGGGTTGATAAGTTGTATACGTTTTAAAGTTAACAAATTTTCAAATTCTAAATGGTTTTCTATATTAATCATAGTGTAATCTTGCTAATAAAATTATAATTATTCATTTAATAATTCTGAAAATAATTTATATTATATACAAAATAGGTTATTAATATATAAATCTATCTCACAAACTTATACTATCATTACTAGTTAAAGTCTCAATCCTATGGTGAATAGTTTTCTACCTTTTAACGTTATTTATTATATTTATAAAATCACCAAAATCAAATTCTATATTCTGGAAAACAATTTAAAAAACTATTTTTCACATATTTAACATAGAAATTTAAGTATTTATGCATAAGCAAAATATACTAGTTATTTAGCATCAGTAACGATACTACTATAATCCTAATCTTCACCCTAAAAATAATTATGTTCCAACTACAAATATGTAAATATAGGTTCTAAAAAAATAAGTTATAATTATTATTTTTCTTATTTAACAAGTTATTTTATGTATTAAAAATCAACAAAAACAAACTAGTTGATATTGACTTGTTTCTACCATAACCACTCAACATAACCTATTCTCGAAATTCATGTGTTTCATCCTCCAAAATAACATTTAAAATTCTGGAAAAATATATTTTATATCTTAGAATTTATTTCATAACATATATTTAAGCATCACAAAAGATTATAAATAAATTAGTTACACTACTTTATATACATATACACATATTCAACACTAATTCCTGCATGATTTCTCCAAAATTATAAACTAACTTAAACTTAATAAAAAAATGGAAAAAAAATAGGTAACAAAATCTAATAATTTATTTTAGGTTTATTTACCTTTTTATCCAGAATAAACCTATTGTATGATGTTTAGTATATCTAGGGGTTCAATAGGAGGGGTTTTGATTTAGTAACCTTTTTATAAATTGTGATGGAAAGCCCTCGAAACACAGCGTCTCCAAAACTGTTCCAGAATGGACTTCTCCTTATCGTAGCTCCTTGTGAGCCTTGTGTAGCTTGTTCTAAGTGCCGAGTTATAAATAAAACTTGTTAAGGAGACGTAGGAAAAGTATATTTGGATATTATGGTGGTAGTTTGGGGGATGAGAAGGGAATAGGCTGAATTCAGATTCAGCCTGGACACCTCAGATGGAGGGGCTGGTTTGTGAAAGTTAGAGTGCGTTTTAATGGAAGGTTTATGAAGAGAAAGTGTTAAAGACAGACAAAGTGGAAAAAGAATACTGAATTTGAGAGAAAGACACTTACTAAGAAAGGATATATGGCCAGATTGGTGGAGACTAGTTGAATTTCATATTCAACCTGGGTAGGCTTGTATGGATGGAGGTATGGAGGGAGATGGAGAAGGTTTTGGGGAATGGTTCATGAAAAGAAATATTGGGAAGAGTGTTAGGAAGAAATTTTATTCAGGTGATTTGAATGGGAAAGGTAAAGTGAGGGGGTTATGGTCATCCTAGTGGGGAGGGGAATATCTTGAGTGTTACAAAGTTCTAGTGGGGAGGGAAAGAGTTTGGGGGTTACAAACATTTATTTGGATGATTATATTTCTCTAAATACCAAAAAAAAAATTATTGGTATGAGAAAAAATGGTATTTGGTATTTGGGATGATAGGTGGGCTTTTGGTGTAGTGGGATTGAGTTACGTTAGTGCCAATGGTTCAATTTGGTCTAGTCAAAGTGTCATGAGTCTAGTTTGGTCTAATCAAAGTGTCATGAATGTTATATAACTAAAATAGAGTATAAGAGTGTGACTTTAAGAGTGAAAAAAGGCCATAGTGGTAGACTAACTTGTCCAGTACAGAAATATAAAACTTATTGGAAGACATGAGCTAGTGTTGTGTTCCCAATTTGAAACTATGGTAAGGTGCACCAAAGATACCAACATTGAAAGTATATAAAATAACTCCATCTCCAAACCCTAATTATCTGAAATAAATTATAATACCATAATATATATATATATATATATATATATATTACCTAAATTTGGGTGAGGAGGTTTATATACGTTTCTAGAATTGGATACTAGGAATGCTATCGCAATACGCCGTGATACGGAGTCGTACATTAATTTATGGTAAGAGACACCAACCCCTCATATAGCTCAAGGTATTGAATGACGCCGTTAGGGACTTCTTATGCTAGAAAATCAATAAATTGAAGAAAAACCATATTGGCGGTGACCGTCTTTGTCACCCTCATATTTTCAATCAAGGGTAGTTTGGTAATTGCGTGGGTATTTTTATCTTTAGGAGTATTGTATTAAATATTGTGCATGTGTAATTAATTATTTATTGTATTATTTATTTATTGTTAGATGTAGTATTTATTTTTAAACTTATGTAGTGGACCTAACTAGTTAAATAGAAGCATGATCCCAATATTTATTTTGGTTTAGATTGAGCCCAATAATTAGGCCCATTAATTAGGAGAATTAATTAATTAGTGAAACCATTAGACTAGAACCGTCCCTCCTTAATTAATTTCTTCATGAGAGGCCCCAAGGTGTAATTTGGACATTTCATACTTGCTTGGGGAAGGGGTTAGGGTCGGCCATATTAGGAGGGAGGAGAGAGAGTCTCACTTCTCATTTTTATTTGCAATTAGATCTAGAATTTCCCCTTCCAATTTCTTCATTCCCTCACCATTCCCTTACAAATTTCTTCCAAATTTTTTTCCGTATTCTTCATTGGAGGCTACTACAAGATAAAACTACAAGAAGAAAGCATATATCTACAAGGAGGGAGCCAAGATCTACAAGGAGGAGGCTATATTCTTTATTTGTGGATTTTTATTGGAAATCCATCTCCCAATAGGTATATTTCAGTGTTTTTCTCTTAGTAGACTCTAAATGTGAGTCCTAACCATGAGAAACCACCCCACATGCATAGGCTACCCATAGGAATTGGAATTAGGATCAAAGGAGGCCTATGGAGGAAGTTATGTGTATTTTTGTGTCAATTTTGGGAGAATTCCGAGATTGGCACATGTGGTGTTTGTCAATTGGTCAATTAGATTAATTGGGTACGTGTAGGCCGTATCTCATCAATTTGGTGATAAAGGTTATTTTTGGGGGTTTTCCTCAGACAAAGGAATTTGTGCATATCACTTCTTGACACAGGCACGTAGTTGATTTAATTATTGTTCGTATTATTCATAATTAGTATTCTAGACTTTCTCGTGTCCTTCAGGATGCATTTGGTTGTATGGTAGAGCCGTATCGCAAGCGTATCATAGAATGAGTGTGATACAGGTGCGGTGCACTCCACTTGTTTGTTTTATTGCCCTTAATTCTATGTGTACTTGTGTATACATATATATATATATATATATATATATATATATATATATATATATATATATATGTGTGTGTGTGTGTGTGTGTGTGTGTATGAGTATGTATTTATATCATTTATATAGATGAGATAATGTAGTTAGGTGTATATAGCTATGTGTCTATGTATGAGAGTATATATATATATATATTGATATACTTATTGATATATATATATATTCAGAGATTGATATATATATATATTGGTTTCTATGTGTATGTATATTGTGTGCATTTGATTATGGGTGAGTGCGTGTCAGTGAGGGAGAGGGCTCGATCACAATGTAGTATCAGGCATTTACAGTAGGTGAGCACTACAACAGATGCACCCGCATGCAAAGAAACTGATCTGCAACTAGGCAGTTATTGTAGTTTCATGGAGCAGGGCACAGCCATGGGAGAACCTGCACTGAGATGCATCGAGCAACTGAGCATCCAATTCATTAGCAGTAGCATTCACAGCAAAGGAAATCGGGCAGCGTACAGTATCCTCAATGCAACAACAGTGGCAAAACAGCAATGTGCTAGCACTGCAAACCCAAGGAACTGCTCTAGCAAAGCTAGTGCACATCAAAGCCAACTGATAGCAGTTCACTACACAGCAGGGAGTATGCACAGCAAGGTGCAGCAGAATCAACACAGCAATGTGCAATACCTGTGCGGTTTATGATGCTACAACAGTCAAAGCCTTCATCAGTGAACAGAGGCATCGAGCCTGCAAGCAGAGCACAGCATTAGCAGTCTCAATATCAGGTACAGTCTCAGGTCAGCAGAGGTATTGGGTTTTGGGTGTCTAGCTAGTTTATGTTTCAGTGTATAAGTTAGTTTAGTATTAACCAAATCTAGTCGCTAGATAGTTAGTTATAAATGCCTTGATTAGTTTAATAGTTAGTATGATTAGTATACAGTTTAGCTATATGTATGTATGTATGTATGTATGTATGTATGTATGTATGTATGTATGTATGTATATAGCGTATTGATATGTTAGTATGGTGGATATGTATCTATGTACTAGTATGTATTATATGTTAAGTTAGTAAGTATATGTATTGTATTATATATAATATATTTCATAGGTAGTATATGTGTTAGCATACAATTTAGTTATATTAGTATTGTCTAAGGTTTTGGGTATTAGCTATATGTATGAGGATTTGAATTACCTCGGGATACCTAGGTAATGTCAAGTTAATGGGTCGATACTGAAGGTATTGAGTTTGAGTATCGAGATAGGTGTGTGATAGTGTGATACGCTTTGGTGCAAAGACAAGGTATCCTATTTGCATTAGTTAGCTAAGGTACTCTATGTATTGACTTGTATATATATATAAATTACTATTTTTATATCTAAAACTTGCGTATCCTATGATATGGCATTTTGTGTGTCTCTTAGTATCTTAGATTAGCTAGTGTAGCCTAGTTTCACAGTATATTGCCCTAGTACCCTAGAGTTGGACTCATACAACCTAGAAATTGTCGGTTTGACTTAGAAATAGCTTTATGACCTAGAATTGCATTAGTTTAACTTATTTTCATTTCCGAACCTTGTATTGATGCAATATACCATATATATAGGTCTGTGTGACACCAGCTTGGACATCGAGAGACACACCTTGCTCAGGACTTCAAGCGAATACATTTCTCTGTTAGTTTTTAATTCATAATAGTGTACATATTCATGTTTTAGAACTGTATACTTGATTCCGATACAGTAATTTTACGGACTTGTACTACATGGATCCCGTCAAGAGACGTTATCTCCAACCGTGTTCAGCGGGTACTCCTGTATATATATTTCATCGTGTACATTAGGTATTAACTTATATTTTGGGTTCACACACTGCTTGTGTTCAGTGTGCTTATTCGTGTACACACACTACTCGTGTTCTGTGTAATTATATTCGTGTACACCCACTGCTCGTATTCAGTGGTCATATTCGTGTTCGTAACGTGTCGTGATTGGATCCATTGGTATTAGTTGGGGTTGGGAAAGTAGTAGTTGATTATGTGATCAAAGCCCCATTGTTATTCGTGTACATACCGATTACATACCATACTTGTAATCGACTTACCTTATTGATCATGTTCAACCTAAACCGATCACATAATGAACTTGTATTCTGAGACACGTTAGTTAGATTGCAGTTATTTCTTCATATTGCAGATATTCATATTGTTTGTTCTTTATTCCAGTATATTACCTGTTTTTCTTATTCATTCATTCAGATGTTTAGTTACCTTATATTATTTTCTATTATCTATTTTATATGCTAGGTTATGTTATTGAAACTGCTTTCTGAGGTATGTACTTCGCTCCAATCCTGACTGAATATATTTTTTCAGATGATTGGCTCATAGATCAGTGTCCCACATTCTATGGACCACAGGAGGGACTACCTTTAGTGGATACTCCTGTAGACCAGGAGGACTTAGTTGAAGAGTCCGAGGAGGTTTAGTTTATATGTTTTGATGGACTTGTATTAGACTATTATTTTGGTGAGATTTATGGCTTGTATATTATTTCAGACTTATGGATTGTACCTTTTTCTTTCCTTCGCTATTCTATTCGTGCTTTATCTTCCTTAGTTGCATTGTGATTAAGTTTAGTTACATTATTGAGATACCATATTGTTCCTTCGTTTGGAGTTAAGATGATTGACAAGTCCCAAATTATGTTGTTGAGATGTTAGTTAGGTAGAATTATCCCAGACAGCGTTATACCACCGATGCTGTGGCGTAGGCTGGACGTACCCACGTACTCGTGCCCGAATATACGGGTGCGGATCATGACACATTTTTAGAGGTGGCCCATGCAGGTCTAGATTCGCAATTAGTGCGATATCGTAGTTATGCCCTCCTAGAGTACTTCTACGAGCCTGCTCTAGGAAATATTCTAATATCTGTTTTACAATCCTTATCTATTGAATATTTGCTTTACTTTGAATAAAATATGTCCTTCTTTGATGATATCGTATAATACTCAATATTGATTCCTTATTTTAACCTATCTTCAAAATACCGTCGAAGACGCATTCCCAGTACTCAGGTTTCGCGATGGTACGGTCAGTCATTTCATCACCTATGTGCTATCATCCTCAAACGATGTTCCAGCAACTACATTTTGGAGGTCAGCTTCACCGGTCCAGGTGGGCGTATCTGCGGCAGCCTTCGGAGGTGCTCCACCTCCGGTAAAGAGGTCAGCGCAGACAGTTTTTGGGGATCTTCTACCCCCACCACCCGTAATCGATCAGACACAGATATTCGCGCTCTTTAAGCAGATGATGGAGGTGCATCAGCATCAGTCAGAGATCCTATAACAGAGCATTGATAATGCTCACCAGATCGCGCTTATAGTAGTTGAGAGAGCTTCCACAGTCCAGCCACAGATGGCACCACCTCAGTTTATCCTGCAGCAGCCAAGGCCGGGGACCATCATAGACTTCAGATCAGGCCGAAGGACTTTAGGGGCACAGAAGGGATCCTTTATGCTGATGATTGGATCGAATATATTAAGCAAAATCTGCAGTTGGTGTAGATTCCAGAGAGGTTGCAGATAGAGGCAGCGAGGTGCATGATGTTAGATATTACTTTGACATAGATCAGGACAGACCCCATGATCTCAGTATTATGACTTACTTGGAAAGCTTTCAAAGAGCTCTTCAAGGAGAAGTTCTTTCCAGACGTGGCTCTGACATCTCTAGAGAGCCAGTTCCAATACCTTGTTCAGGGAGGTATGTCGGTGGATGAGTATGCGACGGAGTATTAGAGACTAGGTCACTTCGTGGAGGGGCAGAACCCTAGAGGGAAAGCCAGGAATTTTAGGAAAGGCCTAAACCGAGAGGTCAAATTCCACACAAATGGAGATCCTACCGCTACTTTCGAGGGGATTCTCAGACAGGCGCAGTGGGTAGAGGATGATTTAGAGCTTGGCTTTAAGAGGCCGAAGGACACAGGAGGATCCAGTACCAACACGGGTCCAATGAAGAGGCTTCATTTCCAACAGCAGCACCAGAGATATTTCCAATATCCGAGGCAGCAGTATCAAGGACCAGCTATAGCGCTAGCACAACAGATGTCATGACCCACAACCGATATAGGGGCACGAGTACGTGGGTACGTCCAGCCTATGCCACAGAATCGGCGGTAGAACGCTGTCTTGGTCTACTATACTATCTAATATCTCAAGAAATGTATATAAGATACTGTCATGCCATCTCAATTCCAAATGATACTCAATCACATATAAAACTAAAGAAAGATGTATGCACAATATGGAATATAATGAAAAGAAATACAAGTCTGAAAACATACATGTCCAACTCAAGTCTAAACACAAAAGATCTCAAAAGAATAATATAATCCACAATCTAAATAGAAACAACTACTACAAGGTAGAGCAATCTAAATGGCCTCAGTAGCTGGTACTACATCCTTAGGTGACACTCCATCTGTTGGTCCGTAGTGAGTGGGACACATCCTCTCTAACCATTCATCTGAAAAATATTTTCTAGTTAGGAATAGAGCGAAGTACAACCCAATAGCAGTTCAAATTAATTGATAATGACTATAAATAGTAATCGAGAATATAATACAAGACGAGAAAATTATGAACAATATCAACTATAGTGGATGAACAGGTAAACAATGAGCAATATGGTATATACTGATCACGATGAACAGAATAAGACAATAGAATAAAACAATAAACTAGAATATGGTGAAGAACTATAACTATGCTAAGTGATTGAAATTCTAGTTAGATATGTGATCGGCTTGGGTGAACATTGTCTACTTTAACTTTGGATAAACATTGTCTAAGTTAAACATTGAACATTATCTAGGATTTGATCACAAACCTAGCTAACACTTCCCCTTTCCCCCAACTAGTACAATGGATCCAACCATGACATATTGTGATACAAGATACTTAAGGCCATGTAAATAATAAACCTTGAACATTGAACATTGAACATTGTCTAAATTAAACATTGAACATTGAAATTGTCACGCCCCAGTCCCAAAATACGTAGGACCAGGAATACGTAAGCATGCCAGCCGTATATATATGGCGACTCCAATATATGGATACCATAATACATACGTACGCTATAATATGAATATTAATCCACATGTGGTATATATATAGTCACAAGTCACAGAAATACTAATCTCATCCACACAACAAGTCATAGAAAAGAAATAACTAAACTAGAATAATGAGTCTAAAATATCTAAAATAATAGTCGGGTGGAGACAAATCCACTACCAATGACTATATTAATACTAAAATGAGAGAGGAGGGTAAATCTCTAATATAAAATAAGATGATGATATAAAGGTATCAGCAAAGCGATCCATCGTTAGAGATAATCAAAGATGCTCAGAAGGTAAGACCTCATCGGAAGAGATAAGTAGTAAGTCCTGATCCGTGCTCCTACGAATAGGCAAGATCGTCTACACCAGGAAAGGGACCATGTCCTCGGAGGGACGTAACAAGATACATAGAAGCATGCCAATTTGAACACAGTAAACATGCATAATAGATAGAAAATATATAAGCACGCTGTACAAGACAATCTATATGAATGCATAATGAGGACAACTTTTCGACGTATGGGCATGGGTAGGCTACTCGATCTAAATCTCACAACTCACACACACGGCAGGGACACCAGAAATTAACATACCTCGGGGGTCGCGACTAGCGCGATATACTACCGTAGTACGTGCTAGATACTACGGTTTACCAGAGTGGTTATAGCCCATACGCCTACTGATTGTCCTTCCCTCCCATGATACTATGTGTCAAGTGTGTGTCAATATATATATATATAGCATATACTTATAACTGAAAGAAAATACACATGCAATGAATATACTAAAATATAATAAGCATGTAAAGTACTATAAGTAATTTGGCAAGGTATCTTGCCTGGCAAGAGAGCTGCAAAGTGTAACGTCTAGGAGTCAAGCACACAAGATCAGAAACTACGGCCTCAGAATGAACATCTCCAGATGCTGAAATAAATATCACCAACGTTCCCAGAATAAGCGAGATAGCTAGAAAATACTACCCTTTCGTCCAATTTGGCCACAAGGGCAAAACGATAATTTTGGGTCAAAACGGGGTCCACATGTGGTCCACTTTGCACCGAAAAGCGTGCCAAGGATAAATGTATCTAAAATAGACAAATTATAGGTCAAACCAATTCTAAACGTTAATTCAAACTCAATGGTACGTCCAATTTTGGATTTCGGTGAGCCGAACACAAATTTGCCCAAAAAGTCAACTGTAGGGCCCGCAAATAGGCGGCTTAGTCAACTATCTCAGAATCCCGTAAAACTTGGGTCATATGGCCAGCATGATACCACAAATCTAATGGCCCAAGTTTTGTCGTATTCCGATGAGCGTACACTAATTGGTGCGATGTTTTGTAAAAATTGCGATACGGGGACTTTTTACGGATACGGGTTGATTTTGACGCGCACACACGTCCAAATCAGTTTTCATAAAATCTCACATGTCTGAATATACTATACGCGCCATTCGGTACAATTGGTACATGATGGGGCAGTCCCGTTTGGCGGGGCGCGCTACGAGACACAAATTTTTGTGTTTTAAAAACAAGTTTTTATTGTTTTCAACCTAATTTAATTCTGCATATAATACCAAATAAAATAATATAATTAACAGGAAATAATCTCGATTATATGATCTACACATAGCAAAAAGAAGATCTAAGTTTGGATCTCTGGGGTGGGAGATATGAGTCCTTAAACATGGGTGGTTGCAACAGTTTTTCTGAAGTTAAAGTTATGGTTTTTCTCCAACTTGGTCTCGGTTTTCACCTAGGGTTACGCACTGATCGGTGGAAACTAATACACAATGTTTGAAGAGGGATAGGTCGTGAACATACTGGTGAAGATAGGGTCAAATTTGGTCTAGCGATGGAGCGGGAATCTACGCGTGAACAGGGGTACGTTGCAGTAAATTTTTGCAGGCGTGCACGCAGGATCTCGTGCTGCGAGCTGATTCCGGCGGTGCTGCTGCGGTCCAGGCGGCGGTCGAGGAGGTCACGGCGGCTCGGGGTTGTGGAGATGGTAAGTTTAGGGTTAGGGTTTATACGAATATTGCATACAGACTAGACTTACCACCTGCATTAGAGGGAGTGCACAACGTGTTTCACATATCACAGCTGAGACAGTATGTGGAAGATCCTAGTTATATGTTGGATCACTCGGAGATAGAGGTGGGCCCTACTCTTAGCTATCTAGAGCAGCCAGTGGACATTTTGGATCGGAGAGAGAAGGTGTTGAGGAACCAGACGATTCCTTTGGTGCACGTCGCGTGGAGGCATCACTCGCCAGGAGCGAGTACCTCGGAGCGAGAGGCCGAGATGCGCGAGCGATATCCATATCAGTTCGAGCCATAAGGTATAATTCTTTCTTGCAATGTATTGATTGCTTTTGGTAGTTAGTTTCTTCCTTAATTTCGAGGACAAAATTTTTCTAAGGTGGGTAGGATTATCACCCTCACATTTTCAATCAAGTGTAGTTTGGTAATTGGCATAGATATTTTTATTTTTAGGAGTATTGTATTAAATATTGTGCATGTGTAATTAATTATTTTTTGTATTATTTATTTATTGATAGATATAGTATTTATTTTTGGACTTGTGTAGTGGACCTAACTAGTTAAATTAGATGCATGAACCCAACATTTATTTTGGTTTAGATTGAGCACATTCATTAGGAGGATTAACTAATTAGTGAAACCATTATACTAGAACATTCTCTCCTTAATTAATTTCTTCATGAGAGGCCCCAAGGGGTAATTTGGACATTTTATACTTGCTTGGGAAAGGGGCTAGGGCCGACCATATTGGGAGGGAGGAGAGAGAGTCCCTCTTCCCATTTTTATTTGTAAATAGATCTAGAGTTTCCCCCTTAAAATTTCCTCATTTCTTTACCATTCCCTTATAATTTTTTTCCCAAATTCCTTCCTTATTCTTTATCCGAGACTACTACAACAAGGATCTACAAGAAAAAAGCAAGGATCTACAAGGAGGAAGCCAAGATCTACAAGGAGGAGGCTACATTCTTCAATTGGAGATTTTCGTTGGGAATCCATCTCCCAATATATATATTTCCATTTTTTCTCTTTTAGTAGACTCTAAATATGAGTTTTAACCATGAGAAACTATCTCACATGCACATGCTACCCATAGGAATTATAATTAGGATCGTAGGAGGCCTATGGGTAAAGTTATGTGTATTTTTGTGTCAATTTTGGAGGAATTCCGAGATTGGTACATGTAGTATTTGTCAATTGGCCAATTAGATCAATTTGACTTATTTTTGATTTTTTGTGACTAGTGACGAGTCCATAATTGGGTACATGTAGGCCGTATCTCGTCAATTTTGTAAAACAGGTTTTTTTGGGGGGTTTGTAATACCCCGTTTCGCTCAAGCGGACAGCCATCTCAAACGGCAATAGTGTAACTGTTCCGACCCGCCTTGCCTCAAATAAGAAGCAAGGGATATCCAGACTTGTCCCTTCAGGAATCCGACTTGGACTTTCAGAGGCTCGTTAGACGTATCGCTCTACCGAGGCAAATCATCGCTAAGGTGGGTGGCTACGGTGAACTTGTCTTTGCTTAGCCAGCACTCATAAAATCTGGAATGATATATGCTAGTCGCTAGGTGATTCACCCCCTGCATGCTAATAAATCCAACGCACCTAGCTAAGGGAATAATTCTAACTCATATTGCTTATGCTAGAACATGGAAATTGAAATACTGCTTGTATTCAGACCCTCGCATGTTAAGTTCCTAACGATTTCATCTCTCGGCTTACCTTCGGGTCCGAGCAAACGTGCCTGCTTATGTTCCTTAGAAATGCATGCTTGTCTGCTTAAGAATGTTTAATGTTATTGTATTATCCATGCATTCTTGTTAGCCAGGAGACTATCAAATAGTCCTTCTGTGCAAGTGAACCTGCAAGTATCCGGGACCGTCAGGTCACCCAAGGCATATCCCCGAACCAGGGGAATGCATCAAGTAAGAATGAATATGAACGTGAATCACTTGAATGATAATCATGCCAAGTTATGCATCTGAACGAGGATCGTGTTATGTACTGATTGAATCCCAGCTCGTGGAGCAATATGCTCGTTCAGACTAAGTTTAAGTTTCATGATTATCATGTCAAGCTATGGATAATGGATAGACCCTGACCTGCATTGTCGTGGACAACTTGTGCACAAGGTATGTTATGTTGAGTTCCGCGGACGGTCACTAGAGCACTGGGACCGATCCGATCCGGATGGGACGTATGAGCAGTCGTATGTTATGGGGCAAGGTGTTATTGTAAATACTCTGATTTTTCAGAATAAATTTATTGTATTTTCCAAATTTTTCGGTATTTTCTGGAAGACGAACCAAGGCAAATGGGATTTAAAGATTTTTAAATGTAGTTTATTGGTGTTAAAATATTTTGAAAATAATGTTTTATGGTGTAAAATAAAAAACCGGACGCAGGGTATTTTTCAGTGAATTTATTGGACTCTGGAGTAGCGTTTTAAACCCTACGAACTGTTGGATGTTTAAACCTGAACCAAACCCTGCCCAAACCCGAGCTAAACTTGAACCAAACCAGTTATCGGGTCGGGTCCTGAAACCCAAACCCGAATAGAACCCTAGCAGCCGAGAGTTGCTGTTCACCCTATAAAGTGCCTCGGCGTTCGTGCCTAGGCGGCCGCCACCTCGAGATCCCACAGTCGCTCTTCCTCCTCAGACGCCGACTCCCCTTACGCCGAGCCCGACCCCCACCTTCGCCTAGCCGAGATTCGACTCAGCTTCCGTCGACGACCGGACCCGACAGCAGCCGCCCCTCCGTTCGACTCAGTTCCGATCGATGCAGCCGTCCCCGACTTCCCCCACCTCGTCGCCAGGTCGCCGAGCGATGACCCCTGGACCAACCCGACCAGAACCCTCTGCGACGACTCCGCCCGAGCAGCCGCTCGACCACACGCGTCCTCGATCCTCACTGCGAACGCCGTGAGTTCCTCTCCGTCGGTCGACGCAGCCTTAGCATCATTCACGGAGCCGCCGACCTAGAAGCGAGTAGCAGGACTCCACAGCAGACACCGGACACAGGACCTGAGGACACAAGAATTCAACCAGGACACGAACAGTACTCACTGACACGTGGAATTCAGCGTTCACGGAGCCCTGTTCAGGTACCGATTTCTTTTACCTCGTAACTCCGTTTTTAATTCTGTCAGTTGCTACACGTAGACTATATAACCCTCTCGGTGCTCGTGCAACCCGCTCGGTGCATCGGGTCCTGTGGTGATCGCAAACCGCGATCCAAAAACAGGAAAAATAATGCCCTGTTTAACCCCGGAACTGAGTGCGCCCCGCCAAACGGGACGACTTTGTCGCGTGCGGTCTTCACAGATACGTGCGCATCATTGACACGGTCGTGTGGGATTTCGCAGAAGCTGATTCGGATCTGCGAGCACACCGGAATCAATGCGTATCCGCGAACAACACGCCGTATCCAACTTTTCTGGAACATGCTGTAACTTTGTGTACACACGTCGGATCGAGACAAAACTTGCGCCATCGGACTCGTAGTGATACGCTGGTCCTGTGACCCAAGTTTGGTCCGATTCTGAGAACGTTGACAAAATCGCATATCGTGGGCCCCATAGGCTCCACTCGACGGACGATTTTGTGATCGGCTCATCGGAATCCAATTTTGAAAGTTCCGTTGGGTTCGTATCATCGTTCCTGACTTGTAGACACTGAGTTTGAGGAATTTGGAGACCTTTGACCCTGACCCACTTTTCGGTGCAAAGTGGCCCACCTGTGGACCCGCTTTGGCCCAAAAATGACCTTTTTGCCCATGTATCCTAATTGGACGTAAGGACAGACATTTCTAGCTATTTGACACCTTCTGAGACTGTTGGTGATGTTTATTACAGCTTTTGGAGTAGTACCTATCGGATCTACAGATACAGGGACAGTTGTTGGTATTCGGACATCAGGCAAGTGTACCTTGCCAAACTCTGCAGTATTGTTATATAATTTCCTTGCTTCATTTATATTATTGTGCATGCTCAACCTAGGACCGTGTGACGTACCTAGCATCCGATTATCAGCCGGGTGCCGACACCGTACGCGGTGTTGGGTATTGTCATTTAGAGATGGACATTCGTGACACTTTATATACTCGTACTTGTCTTATCAAGTACTATATGACCCACGACACTTGACACTGCTCATGAGACAGGATATTCTCGAGATATTCGTGGTGATTCTGTATAGGATATAGGACTTGACAGAGATACTATATTCATAGATACATATGACTTGTTGCATTAGTGATGATCCCGCTTGACATGGACATGAGACGTTATGGTCATGATATGCGTGGTTACATTGGGTGGGGAGAGACACACAGGCTACAGGCTATTTTCTATATATATCTACTACTATTGTGAGGCCGTAGACTCTCGTAGCAGAGCTAGGCACATTAGTTGTTATTACCACTACCGGCTCTCCGACACAGAGCTTGTAGTGGCTCAGCCTGAGTACTCGTGATGCTCTCACTTGCATTCTCACTTAGATGGTTAATTACTTGCCCTATTTATTCCATTTATTTTCTGCACTGCATTTATTTTGGCTTGAGCTTTCTTGTACCTTGCTATGTCCCCTAGGACCTGGATCCGGATTATGTCCTCAGGATTTGAGGACGAGATCTATCCCGAGGTATACGGGACCAGAGCAGGAGCTGATCCAGGAGCTGTACCGCCATCCGAGGACGAGGTGTTAGCTGAGGACTTCTCCTGAGCATCCCTGTTCATGCTCAGTACTTATTTATTTATTTCAATAATTTATTTCTAGTCTGTTGAACCATTATAACAGATGTTTAATGGGTTGATACCCGAAGTACTTTGTTGAGACAGATTGATGATTTACATTCCTTTATTTATTAAGTGGATCATACTTTATATCTTGTGTGGATGAGATTAGTTATGCCATGATTGTCGTAGACTTGTTATTTTACAGCTTAAGTATGCCCTGGTAGGTCCATTAAATTGGGTCTGTCCATCGGTGTGTACTGCTGGCCATTACCACGCGTCCGGTCCCACGGTATTTTGGGACTGGGGCGTGACATGATTTTTGTGGTGGCCCATACAGGTATATGACTAAATTGTTCGGTTTCAACTTAGGGATCGAACCAGCCTGCCCTAAGGATATGATAGATTGTAGGATCTCATCCAGTATCTAAACCATTATTGAACTCTATATCGAACTCGAAATTGTTACTTGAACTGCATCCTGTGTTGATTCCTTGGTGCCTTCTTACAGTTTATCTTTTGGTTGTAGAGAAATGGATCCCAGGAACGAAGACGAGATTCCTTTGGACATGCCACACGACGCTATGATTACATATACAGAAGGAGTGACCCCAGGGGATGGAGGACAAGCATCGCAGAGCGATTAAACCGGTCAGCCTAATCCAAGATTTCGGAGAGATGACATCCCACCTCCACCACAGTTCACTCCCCAGATGCCCATTTTTCCGCCCGGACAAGCCATGGATGGGCAACAGATGTTCCAGATGATGTATGCCATGATGCAGGCCCAGCAGCAGATTCAGCAAGAGGCCTGTAACCTCCGATTTCCAATTTCCAAAATAATTAGATTTTAAATTATTTTGAAATATCAAATCTTATAAAAAATATTTCTCCTTGAAAATTTTTATTTGGTTTTGAACGATGTTTGATTATAGAAGGTAATTTAAAAATCTTTTATAAAAATCCTTTTTCCTAAATGTCGCTTTCTTATAAAATAAGTACATAAATAATAATATATATATTTCTAGTTTCAAATATTTATTGGCTTGAATCATAAAAAAAAAAAATTATTGTTTTAACTAAATATTTATTTGAAGACTAGTTGATAAAATAAAATAAATTTTTATTTATTGGGATAGTAAATAAATAAATATCATACATTCTAAGATTTTGCAAAATGTATTAATTAGTAGCTAATTGGAAATTAGCTAGCTTTCCTAAAAACATTTTCTGAAATTATAATCTTTATTTTTATTTTTACAAGTTGCCATTCCTATTAACTAGCCCACACCCTCATTTTTCCCACATGAGAAACCCTTTTATATTTAATTCTGGGACATTCATTATTGGGCCAACCCGCAACCCTTTATCCCACACCAGCTCTCCCTATTTAAGTCCCTCATCACATCTTCCTAGAAACCCTAATCTCTAATTTACTAGCTAGCCTCCACAAATTCCCACAAGCCAAAGCCACCACCATTTTTGTGTGCTCGTGTCCGTGTGTCCAGCATCACCGTGTCAGCCGTGATGGCCTCGGGTCCGACCCCGGGTGTCCTACCGTATCCATTTATTTCTTGTGTCCAGTTACAATATTACAAACAGATTCCGTGTCCGACACACCCGGACACAACCCCCATACCACAGTACATTCAACCCGTGTCCAACACCGGACACGTCTACAGTGCACCCCATCGTGTCCAGCCTCGGACACGATCAACCCTGACACACGGAACCCTAAGCCCTAACCTAGGTCAGCCAGCCGCCGCCTCGCCGAGCCGGTGACCGCCGCTGGAACCGAGCACCGCAGCCCTCGAACGCTGCAGATCCAGCCACCGCCGGCGGCCAAGATCTCCTTCCGCCGCCGAACAGATCCGACGACCCGTCGTCGAGCCACGAAGCCGCCGCCGCCGCTGAGTCGACGCCGTCGAGTCCAGCAGGCCGCCGCCGAGTCGAGCGCCTGTCGTCGAGCTCGCCGTGGCCGACCAGACGCAGCCGTCCTCGAGCCGACCGTCTCCTCGAAGCCGCCGACCCTCGAACAGACCGCCGTCCCCTCGAGCGGAGCGCCCGCCATCTCGAACAGAGCACCGCCGCTCTCGAGCCCCCTGCCGCTGAAGCCGACGCTGCCGCCGACCAGCCCCGGCGAACCCCGCGCCAACGCCGACGAAATCCCTAGGTGAGCTCTCCCCTTCCTTCTTCCCTCTTTCCTCTTTCTTTCGATTGAGTCTGTGTTTAAACGGTTTAGTTAATTAGTTTAGTATAATTAGTTAATTAGTTTAGTTAATTAGTTGATTAGTTTAAGTTAATTGATTTATAATTAGTTATTTTATTTAATTAGTTAATAATTAGTTTAATTGATTTATAATTAGTTTAATTAATGTATTAGTCTAGTAAATTAATGTAATTAGTTAGTAATTTCATGTATTAGCTTAGTTAGTATTAATCGGTTAATTATTTTTATCAGTAACTATATTCATAATTAGTTAATTAATTCATAAATTAGTATATCTGATTAGTTATTTTATATAATTAGTTAATTAATGTAATTTGGATATATTAATATAATTAGTTTATATTAATATGTAATTTGGTTATTTATATAAATTGATTTTATTAATATGTATTAGTCTAGCAAACTCATAATTAACTTAGTAAATTCATGTAACTGGTTTAGTAAATACCACATAATTAGTTTATTGCTTTAATGTATAAAATTAGTTATTTAGTATGTGTAAATTTAGTTATTATTATATATAAGGGTTTTGATTATGAAAATTTGTATATTTATGTAACCGTATTATGGCATAAATATGTAAATGTAGATTTATATTTTCGTATTGGTATATGTATGTATTTAAAATATGAGTAGGTAATTATTTATTTTTATTAATAAAAATGTACTTTGCACTCATACGATATGTACGTATTTTGATATATGTTAATATATATAAATGTACGTATCTTGGTAAATATACAACTATAGCTAGTAATTTATATTGGTATATATTTTAGATATATACATATATTAGGTTAAATTCTTTTTAGTATGTATACAAGTATTACTTATTTTAAAGTATATATATATTTACATATATCTACTATTGTAGTTGATGGGAATTATAATATGGTTAATTGGTAAACCTACTAGATGACCCTAGTTGACTAGTGCCATACCTGGCAGAGCCCTGAGTTCATGTATTTGTGATGTGTTAGTGTAGCACCTGATGCAAATGTGGTTTTGCTTGTGATATGTTTATAGGACTGTTGGTTCCTCCAGACGATACTCTGGGACAGGACATTGGTTTTACCAGCTAAGGACCCAAGGCGAGTACATTCTCTGATTAGTTTCTAATTTATGATATCTCCTATGTTCACTGTATCTAGTGTAAATATACATGTTCTTGACACGTTGGTTACACGGATTGGTATACACGGATCTCGTCATGAGATGTTATTCCTTATTCATGGTGTAGCTTGTACAAGACTTGTTTTTCCCTTGTTATCTTGTGCATGTACAGACACTGATTCCCGGGGAGATTTGCTACCTTCCTAGGGAATCCTGTGCCATAGCGTACCATGATTGGATCTACTATACCAGTCGGGGGTTTAGGGAGTATTTTAGTGTAGATATATGATCATACCCAACTATCCATGCATCATAGCTCACCCCACATCTCACGTCGGGTGCGGCCTGACCATCTCCATGCCTCATAACTGTTACGTGTGATTAGCCTGACCTCTCCATGCATCATAGCTAACCAACGGTTAGCCTGACCTTCCATGAATCATAGCTAATCACATGTAACCAGCCTGATCAAGTTCCCAAGCCGATCACATGTTAAAGCTAGTACTCAACACACTTAGTCATAGGTTCTTGCTCATGGACATAATGTTTCTTTTCCTGCATTTACTTACAGTATTTCCAGTATTTCTCTCATTGTACATTCTCGTACTTATACATGCATCTGGTATGTTTCTATCTAGAACTGCTACATAGTTTATGTCATTTATATAGAACTGCTATTTAGAGATGTACTTTGCTCCTTCCTGACTGGAAAATATTTTTCCAGACTGTGACCTTAGTGGACTTGTTCTGACACTTGGAGATTGGTTGTTACTGATTACAGGTATGATTGTTTTATCATTAGTCTTGTGTTGTACTCTTTTGTTCTTCAAATTTTTATCGTACTGTAATTGTGATTGAGTATGTTGTTCATCTTTATAGTGTTATCCGTGTCTCCTTATGGAGTTGGATACTAGTGTGAGATTATTTAGATAGTACTTGACCTAGACAGCGTTCTACCGCCGATGCTGCGGCGTAGGCTGGACGTACCCACGCACTCGTGCCCCTAAACCGGGTGCGGGTCGTGACACGTTTTTAGTGGTGACCCATGCAGGTCAGACTTCGCGAGCTGTACGATGTCGTGGTAGTGCGACGTCTTAGTTGTACTACTACGTACCTGCTATAGAATATAGGACATAGGATACTAGGATGAGAGAGGATACTCAATCACAAACTCTTGAGAGATTCCTGGGACGACCCCTTGAGAATCTTGTTAAAATTTCCAATTTAACTTTTTCTTGTTTTCGCCCGCTCTCGCTTGTTGTTACTGAACTTGATTCTTGTTGAGCAGTTTTTAAATTAAAATCTTGGTATCATTGTTGAGTTTGATTCTTGTTGACCAGTTGTTAACTTTAATTCCTGGTATCGTTGTTGAGTTGATTTCAAATTGAGATGAATTTTTACGGACTAGGATTTATGGTATCATCTGATGACATATATTGATGAGGACAGTGAGGAAGGTAAAACGTCTACTTTGGTTATGGAACCTAGAATTTATCGCAGCCATATTAGCTGTGGTGACGAGAACGTAGGAACCGAACTTGGATGTACATACTATAGTTATGAAGCTTAGAGTCTTTCGCAGCCATACCGGTTGGCGTGGCAAAGATTCTAGACGACATGATTATAGAGTGCATACCTTAGTTACGAAACCTATCGTTTATCGCATCTATGCTTACTGGCGTGGCGAGGATTCTGAGTGTCATGATTTCAGACAGACGTGTATGATTATCAGGTTGTATCCTAAATTGGTTCTTAAAATATCATCTCAAGACTTATCTATTTCTGTTATTCCAGGACTTTGTTCCACCGCTTCTTTCTTTACTAGCAGTAAAGATACCTTCTGTCCTCAATTCAGTCTTGAGCTCCTATTCCTTGAGAATTTCTTGTTAAGTATGATAATTAGTGGCTTGTAATTTTGTTGTGTCTTGTATTAGTATTGACTGTGTTGCTAGTGAGTTGTAAGTGTTTCTTAGTTGGATATGTGAGCAGTAGGCTTTAATCTAGAGTTAGCCCTTAGTATAGTACCTTGTACCAATGATTCTAGGAGTAGTGTCATTAGAGACTAAGAGTTAAGGAGAGCATAGAGTATCAGTGATAGTTCTCAGAGTCAGTATCAGAGCCAATTACCCGTCCTGGATAATCATGATTATGTAATTGAGTGATCTATGTAAACGATTAAGTATCCGGGAATTGTGTTAAGGATTTATGGAGCATGATGTCCAATTTGATGATTGATATCGGAAATGTTAAAGGTAAAGAAATGTATATGTATAAAGGGTTTAATGAGATGTCATAAGTAGAGAAATATCAGGATTTGTAATGGAAGTTGTGAAGCGTATCACGGATTAGTTTAATAGGCTTTAAAGGATTGAAGGAAATACATATACAACCATCGAGATGAGGAACCATACACATACCCATGAGAGTAAAGAAACATGAGTGTTATAGAGGATACAGGTGATCATGAGTCTAATGAGCTTGATGAGATAATCCATTAATGCAGCTAGTGATATAATACCAAGAGTGCCGATGATTCTATATCAAGGATTATTGAAAATGGTGCTAGTAACAGTAAGCACTCGGTGTGATGATAATTAGATGATATACCAGTTGACATAAATTGAAATTATGAAAGAAAACACAGTTGATGGTAACTTTGATCATTGGAGGTAATAGTGCAAGTGATTCGGGCAGTACAAATTTAGTACACAGTTCTAGACAATATAGGTAT
Source organism: Iris macrosiphon (assembly GCA_036927795.1). Lineage (NCBI taxonomy): Eukaryota > Viridiplantae > Streptophyta > Magnoliopsida > Asparagales > Iridaceae > Iris > Iris macrosiphon. The sequence continues at coordinate 72,825,503 of JAYESA010000018.1, read as the reverse complement.
TGAGTGCACCTTGAGTATCAGAGACCGTGAGCACTGATATGTACATTGAGGAGTTATAAATTAAAAGGTGGAAATGAATTTTAAATTTTCAGAATTTTTAAGGAGTTAAGATTTTATGTTGTTAAAATATTGAGGATTTAAATTTGATTTACTAAACATAGTTAAGGCTACCAAGATTTTAGAAGTGATTAAATTTTATTTCGATGTGAAGTATCTAATTTTGAGGAGGTATATTCATTTTATTTTAAGTTGATCGGGAAGTTAAACCTTGACGATTATTTGGAGGATTAATTTTTGGTAGATGAGAGATATGAATATTAATATATGATTAGTTGATATGGGTACCAGTGTACATGAATAGAAATTTGTTAGTATGCTAGAGTTAAGTGTTTGTTAGAGATAGTAGACACTACAAGTAATATGTTAACATGGTCCTTCTTCCTTCCTAATGTTCCTTTTCTTTCGTCTTTCGATTGATTGATTGATTTTCCTAGTACTGTGGTTCACATGCATGATTTTCTTGTTAGAATATAACTAGTAGTACCCCCCTAACAGAGACTGAAATACCATGACAAAAGACACATGACCTATATTTTCTTAAATTGCATGGTTGTAGGTAGAGTTTTCTTAAACCATGATCATTGGGTTTTGACCATAGCAAAGATCTATGACGAGGTTATGACTGACAAAAAGAGACAAGAGGATTAAATTTGTGGATGAGCATTAAATTAAATAAAGAATTTAGGGGTTGTTATAACGGAGTTGATGGATCATTGATTTTATGAAAATCGAGGTATAATTGAAATTCGAGGACAAACATTTACTTAAAGGGAGAATTAAGAAATTCACAGAGCCAAAATTTTGAGGATTTATTAATTTTAAGGAGGTCTTGATATGATTGAATTGATTATTTAAAATTTAAGAAATTCGAGAGATTATCATTTTATCTATTTGACTGCAAGGTAGAAATTTTATATAGTAGGAATGTTGCATTGAAGATACTGGAAGCATCGCATCGTTGAGTATTTGAGGAAAAAGAAAAGCAGGAAAAAAAAAATCGTAAATGGAATAGTGTCAAATTAAATTCTTGGGATGAGGAGTTAGATTGGAATAAGCATCGATTGAAATTGAGTTAGATGATTGATGAGTGTTTAAAGTTAAATTTTGGGATGCAGATTTTTAAGTTTTATAAATATGCATTGATTGGATTTCAATTAAAAGGATTGGATAGTAAATTTTGTATTTAGTTATTTACTCAAAATGGAGGAGATTACGATAGGAATTCAGTTAAAAATATTGAGAATTTGAGTAGTAAAAATTTTACATTGGGATAATAAATTCAGAGGATGAGAAAAAAAAAATATTAGTTCAAAATTCGAAAACATTATACATACGGATAAAGAAATATGGAATGAAATGAAGCTCATGGTAAAGAAGATTATAATATAATTGATTATGGGATCATATAATTGAAGGTCGTAAGGTAAGATCATGGTATATTGAGGTTGTGATTTAAATTAAAATCTTGACCATGACAGTAACATTTGAAATCGAAGAAAATAATCGAGTATAGTTGATGTTAAGATAAACAAACTCGAATTTGATGATAAGGCTTTTGATTCAGAAATTCTAAGATCTAATCTAATAAAGTTTGTGGAATTTGAAACTTTTATAAATATTGGTTAATGATGAATCACAAGATTGAGAAAAGTAAAATGAACGAGGAAAAAGGAAGGATTATTTTCAGATGGTGGTAAAGACTATTTTTCTAGAAATTAAGAAAGGCGATTAGATGTCTCTTGATTACATTCTGAAGGATGTATTTAAGTTTCTTAAATCAAATTGTCGATCGTATCTTTCGAATTAGCTATAACTTTCATGTCTATATCATTCATTATACTGGGTCTTCCTTGGTTTAGTTACTTTGAAAAGGTAACGTGCATTATTCCAATTATCTGTTTTTGTGATCGCGTCTACTTCCCAAAACCTACACTTTCTAGAGGATTCAAGGCCGAGCCATGATTCCTTCAAGTTATTCCTATCTTAAACCATATTTTCTTTTCTTCATGTTTTCTTCTGTTTGGTAAATATTCTCCTTATAGAAATATTTCTTCAATGATATATTCATTATTATGAACAACAAATTTTTCTATCCTAGTCATCCCAAAAATTTCGAGGACAAAATTTTCTAAGGTGGATAGACTTGTAACCTCCGATTTCCAATTTCCAAAATAATTAGATTTTAAATTATTTTGAAATATCAAATCTTATAAAAAATATTTCTCCTTGAAAATTTTTATTTGGTTTTGAACGATGTTTGATTATAGAAGGTAATTTAAAAATCTTTTATAAAAATCCTTTTTCCTAAATGTCGCTTTCTTATAAAATAAGTACATAAATAATAATATATATATTTCTAGTTTCAAATATTTATTGGCTTGAATCATAAAAAAAAAAAATTATTATTTTAACTAAATATTTATTTGAAGACTAGTTGATAAAATAAAATAAATTTTTATTTATTGGGATAGTAAATAAATAAATGTCATACTTTCTAAGATTTTGCAAAATGTATTAATTAGTAGCTAATTGGAAATTAGCTAGCTTTCCTAAAAACATTTTCTGAAATTATAATCTTTATTTTTATTTTTACAAGTTGCCGTTCCTATTAACTAGCCCACACCCTCATTTTTCCCACATGAGAAACCCTTTTATATTTAATTCTGGGCCATTCATTATTGGGCCAACCCGCAACCCTTTATCCCACACCAGCTCTCCCTATTTAAGTCCCTCATCACATCTCCCTAGAAACCCTAATCTCCAATTTACTAGCTAGCCTCCACAAATTCCCACAAGCCAAAGCCACCACCATTTTTGTGTGCTCGTGTCCGTGTGTCCAGCATCACCGTGTCAGCCGTGATGGCCTCGGGTCCGACCCCGGGTGTCCCACCGTATCCATTTATTTCTTGTGTCCAGTTACAATATTACAAACAGATTCCGTGTCCGACACACCCGGACACAACCCCCACACCACAGTACATTCAACCCGTGTCCAACACCGGACACGTCTACAGTGCACCCCATCGTGTCCAGCCTCGGACACGATCAACCCTGACACACGGAACCCTAAGCCCTAACCTAGGTCAGCCAGCCGCCGCCTCGCCGAGCCGGTGACCGCCGCTGGAACCGAGCACCGCAGCCCTCGAACGCTGCAGATCCAGCCACCGCCGGCGGCCAAGATCTCCTTCCGCCGCCGAACAGATCCGACGACCCGTCGTCGAGCCACGAAGCCGCCGCCGCCGCTGAGTCGACGCCGCCGAGTCCAGCAGGCCGCCGCCGAGTCGAGCGCCTGTCGTCGAGCTCGCCGTGGCCGACCAGAAGCAGCCGTCCTCGAGCCGACCGTCTCCTCGAAGCCGCCGACCCTCGAACAGACCGCCGTCCCCTCGAGCGGAGCGCCCGCCGTCTCGAACAGAGCACCGCCGCTCTCGAGCCCCCTGCCGCTGAAGCCGACGCTGCCGCCGACCAGCCCCGGCGAACCCCGCGCCAACGCCGACGAAATCCCTAGGTGAGCTCTCCCCTTCCTTCTTCCCTCTTTCCTCTTTCTTTCGATTGAGTCTGTGTTTAAACGGTTTAGTTAATTAGTTTAGTATAATTAGTTAATTAGTTTAGTTAATTAGTTGATTAGTTTAAGTTAATTGATTTATAATTAGTTATTTTATTTAATTAGTTTAATTAATTAATAATTAGTTTAATTGATTTATAATTAGTTTAATTAATGTATTAGTCTAGTAAATTAATGTAATTAGTTAGTAATTTCATGTATTAGCTTAGTTAGTATTAATCGGTTAATTATTTTTATCAGTAACTATATTCATAATTAGTTAATTAATTCATAAATTAGTATATCTGATTAGTTATTTTATATAATTAGTTAATTAATGTAATTTGGATATATTAATATAATTAGTTTATATTAATATGTAATTTGGTTATTTATATAAATTGATTTTATTAATATGTATTAGTCTAGCAAACTCATAATTAACTTAGTAAATTCATGTAACTGGTTTAGTAAATACCACATAATTAGTTTATTGCTTTAATGTATAAAATTAGTTATTTAGTATGTGTAAATTTAGTTATTATTATATATAAGGGTTTTGATTATGAAAATTTGTATATTTATGTAACCGTATTATGGCATAAATATGTAAATGTAGATTTATATTTTCGTATTGGTATATGTATGTATTTAAAATATGAGTAGGTAATTATTTATTTTTATTAATAAAAATGTACTTTGCACTCATACGATATGTACGTATTTTGATATATGTTAATATATATAAATGTACGTATCTTGGTAAATATACAACTATAGCTAGTAATTTATATTGGTATATATTTTAGATATATACATATATTAGGTTAAATTCTTTTTAGTATGTATACAAGTATTACTTATTTTAAAGTATATATATATTTACATATATCTACTATTGTAGTTGATGGGAATTATAATATGGTTAATTGGTAAACCTACTAGATGACCCTAGTTGACTAGTGCCATACCTGGCAGAGCCCTGAGTTCATGTATTTGTGATGTGTTAGTGTAGCACCTGATGCAAATGTGGTTTTGCTTGTGATATGTTTATAGGACTGTTGGTTCCTCCAGACGATACTCTGGGACAGGACATTGGTTTTACCAGCTAAGGACCCAAGGCGAGTACATTCTCTGATTAGTTTCTAATTTATGATATCTCCTATGTTCACTGTATCTAGTGTAAATATACATGTTCTTGACACGTTGGTTACACGGATTGGTATACACGGATCTCGTCATGAGATGTTATTCCTTATTCATGGTGTAGCTTGTACAAGACTTGTTTTTCCCTTGTTATCTTGTGCATGTACAGACACTGATTCCCGGGGAGATTTGCTACCTTCCTAGGGAATCCTGTGCCATAGCGTACCATGATTGGATCTACTATACCAGTCGGGGGTTTGGGGAGTATTTTAGTGTAGATATGTGATCATACCCAACTATCCATGCATCATAGCTCACCCCATATCTCACGTCGGGTGCGGCCTGACCATCTCCATGCCTCATAGCTGTTACGTGTGATTAGCCTGACCTCTCCATGCATCATAGCTAACCAACGGTTAGCCTGACCTTCCATGAATCATAGCTAATCACATATAACCAGCCTGATCAAGTTCCCAAGCCGATCACATGTTAAAGCTAGTACTCAACACACTTAGTCATAGGTTCTTGCTCATGGACATAATGTTTCTTTTCCTGCATTTACTTACAGTATTTACAGTATTTCTTTCATTGTACATTCTCGTACTTATACATGCATCTGGTATGTTTCCATCTAGAACTGCTACATAGTTTATGTCATTTATATAGAACTGCTATTTAGAGATGTACTTTGCTCCTTCCTGACTGGAAAATATTTTTCCAGACTGTGACCTTAGTGGACTTGTTCTGACACTTGGAGATTGGTTGTTACTGATTACAGGTATGATTGTTTTATCATTAGTCTTGTGTTGTACTCTTTTGTTCTTCAAATTCTTATCGTGCTGTAATTGTGATTGAGTATGTTGTTCATCTTTATAGTGTTATCCGTGTCTCCTTATGGAGTTGGATACTAGTGTGAGATTATTTAGATAGTACTTGACCTAGACAGCGTTCTACCGCCGATGCTGCGGCGTAGGCTGGACGTACCCACGCACTCGTGCCCCTAAACCGGGTGCGGGTCATGACAAGGCCCATCGCCAGGAGGCAGAGTATCTGATGACCAGCCTGGTGTCCGCATTAGAGCAGGCGAATCCACCAACGAGGCGAACAGCGATGGGATCTATCACCGATTTCTGTTATCTCAAGCCTCGTACATTTTCTGGCAAAGAAGGGCCAACAGAAGTTCATGAATGGCTCACTAACATCCAGCATCAGTTGGAAGCCGCTGAACTTCCGAGAGAGAAGTAGATGACTGCAGTCAGAATGCAGTTAACCGATAATGCGCATCACTGGTGGCCAGCAGAAGAGAGGAGGCTCGGACAGGACCGAGTCACTTAGGAAGAGTTCTCCAGACTCTTCCAAGAGATGTACATTCCGGCAGTTGCACGATCAGAGCTCAGAGACAAGTTCAACCGCCTCATCCAAGGCAGTATGACAGTGGAGGAATACAACGCGGAGTTTATACGCCTAAGTCACTTCGCTCCAACATTGATCTCGACAGAGGAAGAGAAAGCTAAAAAGTTCTTTGATGGACTGAAGTTCGAGCTTCAGAGATTGATTGGCTCAGTCGCACCTACATCTTATACTGAGGTCCTTGTAGCAGCACGACGCATGGAGGGCGTCACTAGAAGGGAATCGAATCTGAAGAGGCCAAACACATCCGCACCAACCAAGACAGCATCTGGAGATTCTGCAAAACGATTCCAGAGGAGTATACCGGAGAGAGCAGCACACAGGGCCATATCTTTTCCTACCTGTCACCACTACGGCAAGGTAGGACACATTGAGAGAGAGTCCAGGCGTAAGTTGGGACTATGCCTGCTTTGCGGATCAGACCAGCACTTTTCTAGAGACTGCACTAAACCAAGAGAGGGAGCACCGAGACTGGCCTTGCCTGCACCACGACCAGCTTATCCAGCAGTAGGAGCACAGCAGACAGGAGTTGGAGGCGTCAGGCCACCAGCCCTAGGAGGGAACCAGCAGAGACCACCCCTGGCACCACAGGCAACTCTATTTCAGCAGCAGCAGCAGCAGAGAGGTCCAGCTCAGGGAAGAGGCCAGGCATTCACATTAGCTGTTGAGCAGGAGGATACAGCAGGCGAGGTCATCGCAGGTACTATTTTAGTAGCTTTATTACCAGCTGTAGCATTATTTGATTCTGGAGCATCGCATTCATTTATAGCAGCTAGCTTTGTTGCCACCCATAGAGTACCTACCGTACCCCTTCCGAAGATGAAGAGAATTCTTACGGGAGGTAGAATTATTCTGGTTAGTGACGTCTGTAGATCATGTTCTGTAGTAGTTTGTGGGAGGGAGATGTGAGCCCAATTTCTGATCTTTTTGATGCCTGACTATAATGTCGTACTCGGTATGGACTGGTTAAGTAAGTATCATGCGACCCTTGATTGTCGGCTTGGAAGGGTTATATTTAGACCGCTTGGACATCCATAATTCGAGTTTCTTCGAGGAGCAGTAGAGCAAGGAGTTCAGCCTACTCTTAGGGTACTATCTGTAGAAGGGGAGACAGGTTACCCAAGAGTCATATCTGAGTTTGTGGATGTATTCCCCGATGATCTTCCAGGGTTACCACCTGATTGGGAAATAGAATTCACAATAGACTTAACTCCCGGAGCAGAGCCTATCACTTCATCAGTTTATCGGCTGGCACCTAAGGAGTTAGTAGAGTTGAAAGAACAGGTTGATAAACTTCTGGAGAAGGGTTTCACTCGGCCTAGTGTTTCACCTTGGGGAGCACCCATATTATTTGTGCCGAAGAAGGATGGAACAGTACGGTTATGCATTGACTACAGGGCACTGAATGCTGTGACCATCAAGAACAGGTATCCCTTACCACGCATTGATGATCTATTCGATCAGTTGATTGGTGCAAGGGTATTCTCGAATATTGACCTGAGATTCGGCTATCATCAGATCAAAGTAAGGAAGGAAGACATACCAAAGACAGCTTTCAGGACAAAGTATGGACATTATGAGTTCTTGGTAATGCCGTTTGGTTTAACCAACACACCAGCAGTGTTTATGAGTTTAATGAACAAAGTCTTTCATCAGTTCTTGGATAAATTCGTGGTGGTGTTCATTGACGACATTCTCATATACTCCAAGAGCCACGAAGAGCACGAGGAGCATCTCAGAATCGTGTTAGAGACCTTGAGACAGGAGAAGATATACGTCAAACTCAGTAAGTGTGAGTTCTGTATGGACAAAGTGCCTTTCTTGGGACACATCATCTCAGGAGAAGGACTTTCAGTGGATCTAGAGAAAGTTGTGGCAATAGAGACTTGGCCTACACCCACATCAGTGGCAGAGGTGAGAAGTTTTCTCGGACTTGCGGGATATTACCGAAGGTTTATAGAAAATTTCTCGAGGATTGCAGAACCGATGACGAAGCTGACACATAAAGACCAGGAGTTTATATGGACAGAAGACTGCCAGAAGGCCTTTGAAGAATTGAAGAAAAGATTAACAACAGCGCCTGTCTTGACTCTTCCTTCAGGGTCAGGAGGTTTTGTTGTTTACAGCGATGCATCAGGTAGTGGATTGGGATGTGTTTTGATGCAACATGGCAAAGTCATTGCATATGCATCAAGACAGTTGAAGGTACACGAGAAGAACTATCCAACACATGATCTGGAGTTAGCAACAGTCATATTTGCATTGAAGATTTGGAGGCACTATCTTTATGGAGAAAAAGTAGACATCTTTACAGATCACAAAAGTCTGAAGTATGTATATACTCAGAAGGAGCTTAACATGAGGCAGAGGCGTTGGCTTGAGTTGATGGTAGATTTTGAGATAGAACTGCAGTATCATCCGGGAAAGGCAAATATCGTTGCAGATGCTCTAAGCAGGAAGCCTACGGCTTATTTCTTGACAATGCAGCCCGAGTTATTTAAAGATCTACAGGAGCTTCAGATAGAGGTTGTCTTACCAGGACAGAATGGCTTGATGGCTAATCTTGAAATTAAGTCATCACTCGTGAAGAAGATTAGGGAGGCATTGCCCACCGATGCTAGATTTAGAAGGTTGAAAGAGAGGACAGAAGCAGGCTTGCAGACAGGACTTCGCATACACGAAGACGGGATATTGAGATTTGGAAACCGCCTGTATGTTCCAAATGGAGAATTGAGACAGGAGTTAATGACGGAAGCACATAGCTCTATGTACTCTGTTCACCCAGGAGGAACCAAGATGTACCGATACTTGAGACAGTATTACTGGTGGCATGGAATGAAAAGGGAGATTGAAAGATTTGTGGCCAAATGCTTAGTCTGCCAGCAAGTAAAGGCCGAGCATCAGAGGACTGCAGGTATGTTACAGCCGCTTCCTATACCAGAGTGGAAGTGGGAGCATATCACGATGGATTTTGTCACAGGATTCCCGAAGAGCCCCAACGGAAGAGACACAGTATGGGTTATAGTGGATCGACTCACTAAATTGGCACACTTCTTGCCATTTATAGTTAGACAGTCCACAGAGGTACTAGCCGACATGTATATGCGATAAATTGTCAAATTACATGGAGTGCCGGTTAGTATTGTATCGGATCGAGATTCGAGATTTACCTTTCATTTCTGGAAAAGCATACAAGAGAGTCTGGGCACCAAACTCAAATTCAGCACGGCATACCACCCACAAACAGATGGCCAATCGGAGCGCACCATTCAGATATTGGAGGACATATTGCGATCATGTATGCTAGACTTTGGAGGATCTTAGAAAGATCATTTTTACTTAGTAGAGTTCTCCTACAACAACAGTTATCAGGCCAGCATTCAGATGGCACCATTTGAAGCATTATACGGAAGGAAGTGCAGATCACCTATATGTTGGAGTGACGTTGGTGAACGTCAAATATTGGGTCCAGAATTGGTAACACAGACAGTGGAAAAGGTGAAACAGATTCAGAATTATCTACGAGCAGCCCAGGACAGACAGAAACATTGGGCAGATACGCACAGACGTCCCCTAGAGTTTAAAGAAGGAGAGCACGTGTTCTTAAGGATTTTGCCCACTCGTGGTACTATCAGATTTGGGAGCAGAGGCAAGTTGAGCCCAAGGTATATTGGGCCATTTGACATCCTAGAGCGCGTTGGTGAGGTGGCTTATCGACTTGTATTACCTCCATCCTTAGAGGGAGTGCATGACGTATTTCATGTCTCGCAACTGCGAAGGTACTTGACCGACCCAAGTCACGTAGTCGATCATTCAGAAATCGCAGTGGGCCCAAGCTTGAGATATGAAGAGCAACCAGTTGGCATCCTTGATGTTAGTAAGAAGACATTGCGGGGACAGACAATCAAACTGGTTCGTGTAGCATGGAAACATCATTCCCCTGGAGAATCGACCTGGGAAAGAGAAGATAGTATGCGCCAGCGTTACCCCCACTTGTTCGAGGAGGCAGTTGTAAACTAAGCAACCTTGTATTTCCATAATTCTCTTTTTTAGCTTATTCTTTGATTGCGAGGATGCAATCCTTTTAAGGAGGGAAGATTGTAAACACCCTAATTTTTCAGAATAAATTTATTGTATTTTCTAAATTTTTCGGTATTTTCTGGAAGACGAATCAAGGCAAATAGGATTTAAAGATTTTTAAATACAGTTTATTGGGGTTAAAATATTCTGGAAATAATGTTTTATGGTGTAAAATGGAAAACCGGACGCAGGGTATTTTTCAGTAAATTTATTGGACTCCGGAGTAGCGTTTCAAATCCTACAAACTGTTGGATGTTTAAACCTGAACCAAACCCTACCCAAACCCGAGCTACACTTGAACCAAACCAGTTATTGGGTCGGGTCCTGAAACCCAAACCCGAATAGAACCCTAACCCACTTTTCGGTGCAAAGTGGCCCACCTAAGTTTGAGGAATTTGGAGACCTTTGACCCTAACCCGCTTTTCGGTGCAAAGTGGCCCACCTGTGGACACGCTTTGGCCCAAAAATGACCTTTTTGCCCCTGTATCCAAATTGGACGTAAGGACAGGCGTTTTTAGCTATTTGACACCTTATGAGACTGTTGGTGATGTTTATTACAGCTTTTGGAGTAGTACCTATCGGATCCACAGATACTGGGACAGTTGTTGGTATTCGGACATCAGACAAGTGTACCTTGCCAAACTCTGCAGTATTGTTATATAATTTCCTTGCTTCATTTATATTATTGTGCATGCTCAACCTAGGACCGTGTGACATACCTAACGTCCGATTATCAGTCGGGTGTCGACACCGTATGCGATGTTGGGTATTGTCATTTAGAGATGGACATTCGTGACACTTTATATACTCGTACTTGTCTTATCAAGTACCATATGACCCAGGACACTTGACACTGCTCATGAGACAGGATATTCTCGAGATATTCGTGGTGATTCTGTATAGGATACAGGACTTGACAGAGATACTATATTCATAGATATATATGACTTGTTGCATTAGTGATGATCCCGCTTGACATAGATATGAGACGTTATGGTCATAATATGCGTGGTTACATTAGGTGGGGAGAGACACACAGGCTACAGGCTGTTTTCTATATATATCTACTACTATTATGAGGCCGTAGACTCTCGTAGCAGAGCTAGGCACATTACTTGTTATTACCACTACCGGCTCCCCGACACAAGGCTTGTAGTGGCTCAGCCTGAGTACTCGTAATGCTCTCACTTGCATTCTCACTTAGATGGTTAATTACTTGCCCTATTTATTCCATTTATTTTTTGTACTGCATTTATTTTGGCTTGAGCTTTCTTGTACCTTGCTATGTCCCCTGAGGACCTGGATCCAGATTATGTCCCCAGGATTTGAGGACGAGATCTATCCCGAGGTATACGGGACTGGAGCAGGAGCTGATCCATGAGCTGTACCACCATCCGAGGATGAGGTGTTAGCTGAGGACTTCTCTTGAGCATCCCTGTTCATGCTCAGTACTTATTTATTTATTTCAGTAATTTATTTCTAGTCTGTTGAACCATTGTAACAGATGTTTAACAGGTTGATACCCGAAGTAGTTTGTTGAGACAGATTAATGATTTACATTCCTTTATTTATTAAGTGGATCATACTTTATATCTTGTGTGGATGAGATTAGTTGTGCCATAATTATCGTAGACTTGTTATTTTACAGCTTAAGTATGCCCTGGTGGATCTATTAAATTGGGTCTGTCCATCGGTGCGTACTGCTGGCCATTGCCACGCGTCCGGTCCCACGGTATTTTGGGACTGGGGCGTGACAGTTATGCAGTGGGGCTCGCCACCTGCGTTGCATATCATTCTGTGTCTTGAGACTGTGAACCATCCATAATAGCTACGCCAGTGACTTATGTCATATAGATAAGTCATCATCGCTTAGCGGCTATCCGCGTGCGAGTCATTGCATAGCATCAATGAACAACTAAACACCTGAACGATCATGTAATAACAATATCGTGTTTTCTAATGCTATGCCTCTTGAATGCTTATACATGACCGTGCTTGAATTAATCATGTTTGCCTTGGACAAGGAAGGAGAAATGGTAAGTTGGTAAGTCTCGCCGTGTTTCCTCAAACATCGTACGGCGCACTGCCCGACACATTAGGCTATTCAATGTTTGAATGAAGCTGATCCTAAGGCAACTAGAAAGACAACTTAATAGTTGGTGCACAGAACCTGTATTACGTGTTTGGATTTGTCGAGCGGGCGAGTAGCTTCCCCACCAGTGCATTCAATGTACTGATAATCCACCAGTTTGTATGCAGGGTGTGGGAGAACCTCGTTCGGTGCAGATGCCTCCTTCGTACGTGCTAAGGTCAGGAGTTCCCTCTGAAGCCTTGCAATGGTGCGTCCGGAACAGAAGCACATATACAAGACATAACGTTGGAACATAGCCCGAATTTGCCTGAACATCGCATGTACAATCATTCCACAAATGTAGCCACTTGGCACGCTTTACTGTTTCAGTGAGAGAGGCTCGAGCGACTTGAAATCTCGGCTATACGCCGCTTGTAACACTTGTTTATATCAATAAAAGAGTTGCTTTACTTCAAACTTGTGTTTCAATGCTTCCGCTATATTGTCGACTCAGTGAACCTGTTATCAAATCGCTAAACGTTCATGACTCTGCTGCACTCGGACAATCTGTGCGACTCTGTGGCTTAGAACTCTTACCGCCAGCGAATGAACCATGGCCTTGCACGGACGGGTCTCACGCTCGTGCGACATCACGCCCGGATGGGTCAAAGCGATCGTCCTGCGGGAGCGCTGGCGGGGGTGATTCCCGCCTTGCGGGGATGGCCGAAATAGCCTGCGGGAGATCGGGGTGTGACATGTTGGTATCAGAGCCTGGCTTCTACACCTTTGGACTTCGATTCGATATCTCTGTTTCAAAAGCTCGTTCGTGGGTTATGTGCACGCTCTCTCTCTCAATGCCTCGATGAGATGTTCCAACAATAAGTCTAAATACTTTTAAAATACGTTTTGAATGATATGATTGCTTGTCTGGTTGTATGCTGCGTGTAACCTCCGATTTCCAATTTCCAAAATAATTAGATTTTAATTTATTTTAAAATATCAAGTTTTATAAAATATTTCTACTTGAAAATTTTTATTTTGATTTTGAACGATGTCTGATTTTAGAAGGTAATTTAAAAATCTTTATAAAAATCATTTTTTCTAAATGACGATGTATTACAAAATAAATAAATAAATAATAATATATATTTCTAGTTTCAAATATTTATTGGCTTGAGTCATAAAATTATTGTTTTGACTAAATAGTTATTTAAAAGACTAGTTGATAAAATAAAATAGATTTTTATTAGGATAGTAAATAAATGAATTACATATTTCCTAATATTTTGAAAAATGAGTTTAATTAGTAGCTAATCAAAAGCTTCTTAAAAACATTTTCTTAAATTTCTTTTCTATTTAATTTATCGTTTTCCGTCTCCCATTCACGCCCCATTCTTCCCACATGAAAAGCCCTTTATATTTAATTCTGGGCCATTCATCATTGGGCCAACCCGCAACCCTTTATCCCACACCCTTCTCCCTATTTAAGTTCTCATCATCATCTCCCTATAAACCCTAATTTTCATTTATTAGCTAGCCCCCACATTTTTCCCACCAGCCAACGCCACCACCATTTTGTGTGCTCGTGTCCGTGTGTCCAGCATCCGTGTCAGCCGTGATGGCCTCGGGTCCGACCCCGGGTGTCCCACCGTATCCATTTCATTTCCTGTGTCCAGATTTACAGTTTACAACCAGCTTTTCCGTGTCCGACACACCCGGACACCACCTCCACATCCACCACTGTACACAGCATCTCCGTGTCCGGCAAACCCGGACACGTCCACAGTAAAGCACCCATCGTGTCCTGCCCCGGACACGATCCACAGACCCAACCCCGACACAAAACCCTAACCCTAACCTACTCCGGCGATCGCCGTGGCCGCCCAGCCCGCCGAGACCTCCGCCGCTGGAACGAAACCACCGCAGCCGCCTCGAAACCCCGCCTCCTCGAACCCAGCGCAGCCGTCCTCGAGCGCCGAGCCGTCTCCTCGAGCGCCGAGCCGCCTCTCGAGCTCCACGCCGTCGCTGCAGACCGCCGACCGCCTCGACGCCGCCGCCGCTGCCCTCGAACAGCCGCCCAGATCTGTCGTGTTCCACCACCGCTGGAGCCGCCTCGGACACCACCTCCACCTCCGCCGAGAAGAACCACCGTGGCCGCTGAAGCCGGTAGCCGCCGTCGAGCAGCCGCCGCTGCTTCCGAGACCCGCCTCGAGTCGAGCCGCCGCAGAGGATCCCTTCGCCGCCGAGTTCCTGCTGCGCCTCGGGCCGCCTCACCTGCGCCGACGCCCTGCCCGGCGGAGCCCCGCGCCGACCTCGACGGAAAAGCCCGTGAGCCCCTCTTCTCTTCCCCCTTTCTTTTCCTGTGTAGTTAGTAGAGAGTAAATTACGGATTAGAGTATTCATATAATTAGTATAAGTTGGGTATGATTAGCTTAGTGTTTAACTAATTAGATTAATGGTTAAATAATTAATCAATTAGTATAATTTAATTAGTTTAGTAAAAATGATTAGTTAGTTAATTAATTAATCAGATTAGTTTAATTGAATTATAAAATCAGGTTAGTATATATAAATAATTATTTTATATAATTAGTTTAATTAATGTAATTAGTTATGTAATTTGATTATATTAATATAATTAGTTTATATTAATATGTAATTTGGTTAATTTATATGTAAACAGTTAGTAATATAATTAGTTCAGTATCTATATTAGTTAAATATAATTAGTTTGATTCATGAAATTAGTATATATATAATTTGGTTATTTTATATAATTTGGTTATATTAATATGTAATTAGCTAGTTTATGTAATTAGTTATTTTTATGTAACAAATTAAAAGGGTTTTGATATGTAAAAATAATAATAATTTTTGGTTACATTATTAAATTAAAAATTAGTTTCAATAATCTAAATTAGTTCAAAATTAGTTTATTTGGATCGGTGACCGATTTTACCATAAATGAAAAATATTAGCTTTTACATAAATTCTAGTTTTTATAAATAAACCTTTATTTGAAACTATTGTTCAAAATAAGTTCGAAATGATTTATATACGTAAATACGTATTTCTAGTATATGTAATCAATTTAGTATTTATATATATATATTTTAAAAGGTATTTTAGCATATGCACGAGTATACATATATAATGTTCAACTAGTACAAATCAAATATGTGTTTAATAGATATATATATATATATATTGTAAATACATTTAAATTGGTGCGTGTATAAATATTGTAAGTGTAATAAGTGTAATGTATATTATATACGTGTCCCTACTAGATGACCCTAGTTGACTAGTGCCCTGCCTGACATGGCCCTGAGACCAGTATTTTGACTGTGTTAGTATAGCATCTGATGCGAATGTGGTTTGCTTGTGTTATGTTTATAGGACTGTTGGTTTACCCAGGGGATACTCTGGAACAGGACATCGGTTTTACCAGCTAAGGACCCAAGGCAAGTACATTCTCTGATTAGTTTCTAATTTATGATATCTCCTATGTTCACTGTATCTAGTGTAAATATACATGTTCTTGACACGTTGGTTACACGGATTGGTATACACGGATCTCGTCATGAGATGTTATTCCTTATTCATGGTGTAGCTTGTACGAGACTTGTTTCCTTGATATCTTGTGCATGTACAGACACTAATTCCCGGAGAGATTTGCTACCTTCCTAGGGAGTCCTGTGCCATAGCGTACCATGATTGGATCTACTATACCAGTCGGGGGTTGGGGAGTACGTTAGTGTAGATATGTGATCATACCCAACTTTATATGCACCATAGCTCACCCCACATCTCACGTCGGGTGCGGCCTGACCACTTATATGAACCATAGCTGTTACGTGTGATTAGCCTGATCTCTACATGCACCATAGCTAACCAACGGTTAGCCTGACTTTATATGAACCATAGCTAACCCACGGTTAGCCTGACTTTATATGAACCATAGCTAATCACATGTAACCAGCCTGATCAAGATCCCAAGCCGATCACATGTTAAAGCTAGTACTCACACACTTAGTCATAGAATTCTTACTCATGGACATATTGTTTCTTTTCCTGCATTTACTTACAGCATTTCCAGTACTTCTCTCATTGTACATTTCTCGTACTTATACATGCATCTGGTATGTTTTCATCTAGAACTGCTACATAGTTTATGTCATTTATATAGAACTGCTATTTAGAGATGTACTTTGCTCCTTCCTGACTGGAAAATATTTTTCCAGACTATGACATTAGTAGACTGGTTTCTGACACTTGGGGATTGGAAGTTAAGGATTGCAGGTATGTTATGTTATCATTAGACTTGTGCTGTATTCTTTTATTTCTTCATTTCCTATCGTGCTGTAGTTGTGATTGAGTATTTCTAGATTTATTTTAGTGTTATCCGTGTCTCCTTATGGAGTTGGATACTAGTGTGAGATTATCTAGATAGCACTTGACCTAGACAGCGTTCTACCGCCGATGCTGCGGCGTAGGCTGGACGTACCCACGCTCTCGTGCCCTTATACCGGGTGCGGGTCGTGACACGTTTTAGTGGTGGCCCATGCAGGTCTGACTTCGCGAGATGTGCGATGTCGTAGTAGTGTGGCATCCTTGTTATACTACTGCGTACCTGCTATTGAATATAGGACATAGGATACTAGGATGAGAGAGGATACTCAATCACAAATTCTTGAAAGATTTCCTGGGATGACCCCATGAGAATCTTATTTTCAATTTAAATCTTTCCTTGTTTCCGTCCGCTCACGCTTGTTGTTACCGAACTTGATTCTTGTTGAGCAGTTTTAAAATTTAAAATCTCGGTATCATTGTTGAGTTTGATTCTTGTTGACCAGTTGTTAGCTTTAATTCTTGGTATCGTTGTTGAGTTGATTTCAAATTGAGATGAATTTTTACGGACTAGGATTTATGGTATCATCTGATGACATATATTGATGAGGACAGTGAGGAAGGTAAAACGTCTACTTTGGTTATGGAACCTAGAATTTATCGCAGCCATATTAGCTGTGGTGACGAGAACGTAGGGACCTGACTTGGATGTACATACTATAGTTATGAAGCTTAGGGTCTTTCGCAGCCATACCGGTTGGCGTGGCGAAGATTCTGGACGACATGATTATAGAGTGCATACCTTAGTTATGAAACCTATCGTTTATCGCATCTATGCTTACTGGCGTGGCGAGGATTCTGAGTGCCATGATTTCGGATAGACATGTATGATTATCAGGTTGTATCTTAAATTGGTTCTTAAAATATCATCTCAAGACTTATCTATTTCTGTTATTCCAGGACTTTGTTCCACCGCTTCTTTCTTTACTAGCAGTAAAGATACCTTCTGTCCTCAATTCAGTCTTTGAGCTCCTATTCCTTGAGGATTTCTTGTTAAGTATGATAATTAGTGGCTTGTAATTTTGTTTGTGTCTTGTATTAGTATTGACTGTGTTGCTAGTGAGTTGTAAGTGTTTCTTAGTTGGACATGTGAACAGTAGGCTTTAATCTAGAGTTAGCCCTTAGCATAGTACCTTGTACCAATGATTCTAGGAGTAGTGTCATTAGAGACTGAGAGTTAAGGAGAGTATAGAGTATCAGTGATAGTTCTCAGAGTTAGTATCAGAGCCAATTACCCGTCCTGGATAATCATGATTATGTAATTGAGTGATCTATATAAACGATTAAGTATCCGGGAATTGTGTTAAGGATTTATGGAGCATGATGTCCAATTTGATGATTGATATCGGAAATGTTAAAGGTAAAGAAATGTATATGTATAAAGGGTTTAATGAGATGTCATAAGTAGAGAAATATCAGGATTAGTAATGGAAGTTGTGAAGCGTATCACGGATTAGTTTAATAGGCTTTAAAGGATTGAAGGAAATACATATACAACCATCGAGATGAGGAACCATACACATACCCATGAGAGTAAAGAGACATGAGTGTTATAGAGGATACAGGTGATCATGAGTCTAATAAGCTTGATGAGATAATCCATTAATGCAGCTAGTGATAAAATACCAAGAGTGCTAATGATTCTATATCGAGGATTAGTCAAGGATGACGTTAATAACAGTAAGCACTCTGTGTGTTGATAATTAGATGATATACCAATTGACATAAATTGAAATCATGAAAGAAAACACAGTTGATGGTAACTTTGATCATTGGAGGTAATAGTGCAAGTGATTCGGGCAGTACAAATTTAGTACACAGTTCTAGACAATATAGGTATCTGAGTGCACCTTGAGTATCAGAGACCGTGAGCACTAATATGTACCTTGAGGAGTTATAAATTAAAAGGTGGAAATGAATTTTTAAGGAGTTGAGATTTTATGTTGTTAAAATATTGAGGATTTAAATTTGATTCACTAAACATAGTTAAGGCTACAGAGATTTTAGAAGTGATTAAATTTTTATTTCGATGTGAAGTATCTAATTATGAGGAGGTATATGCATTTTATTTTAAGTTGATCGGGAAGTTAAACCTTGACGATTATTTTGAGGATTAATATGAATATTAGTATATGATTAGTTGATATGGGTACCAGTGTACATGAATAGGAATTTGTTAGTGTGCTAGAGTTAAGTGTTGTTAGAGATAGTAGACACTACAAGTAATATGTAACATGATCCTTCTTCCTTCCTAATGTTCCTTTTCTTTCGCCTTTCGATTGATTGATTGATTTTTCTAGTACTGTGGTTCACATGCATGATTTTCTTGTTAGAATATAACTAGTAGTACCCCCTAACAGAGACTGAAATACCATGACAAAAGACACCATGATCATACATATTTCCCTTAGGTTGCATGTTGTATGGTTGTAGGTAGAATTCTCTTAGACTTGATTGTTGAGGATTTAACTGTAGTAAAGATCTATGACGAGGTTATGACTGACAAAAAGAGACGAGAGGATTAAATTTGTGGATGAGCATTAAATTAAATAAAGAATTTAGGGGTTGTTATAACGGAGTTGATGGATTATTGATTTTATGAAAATCGAGGTGTGATTGAAATTCGAGGACAAACATTAACTTAAAGGGAGAATTAAGAAATTCACAGAGCCAAAATTGAGGATTTATTAATTTTAAGGAGGTCTTGATATGATTGAATTGATTATTAAAAATTTGAGAAATTTGAGAGATTATCATTTTATCTATTTGATTGCAAGATAGAAATTTTATATAGTATGAATGTTGCATTGAAGATACTGGAAGCATCGCATCGTTGAGTATTGAGGAAAAAGAAAAGCAGGAAATAAAAATCGTAAATGGAATAGTGTCAAATTAAATTCTTGGGATGAGGAGTTAGATTGGAATAAGCATCAATTGAATTTGAGTTAGATGATTGATGAGTGTTTAAAGTTAAATTTTGGAATGCAGATTTTTAAGTTTTATAAATATGCATTGATTGGATTTCAATTAAAAATGATTGGATAGTAAATATTGTATTTAGTTATTACTCAAATTTGAGGAGATTATGATACGACTGGAATTCAATTAAAATATTGAGGATTTGAGTAGTAAAATTTTTTACATTGAGATAATAAATTCAGAGGATGAAAAAAATATGTATATATAGTTCAAAATTTTGGAAACATTATACATACTGATAAAGAAATATGGAATGAAATAAAGCTCATGGTAAAGAAGATTTAATATAATTGATTATGGGATCGTATAATTGAAGGTCGTAAGGTTAGATCATGGTATATTGAGGTTGTGATCTAAATTAAAATCTTGACCATGACAGTAACATTTGAACCGAAGAAAATAATCGAGGTATAGTTGATGCTAAGATAAACAAACTCGAATTTGATGATAAGGATTTTTGGACATGTAATAAATTTTGATTCAGAAATTCTAAGATCTAATCTAATAAAGTTGTGGAATTTGGAACTTTTATAGATATTAGTTAATGATGAATCACAAGATTGAGAAAAGTAAGATGAACGAGGATAAAAAGGAAGGATTATTTTCTGAAGGTAGTAAAGACTACTCTTTTTCCTAGAAATCAAGAAAGGCGATTAGATGTCTCTTGATTACATTCTGGAAGATGTATTTAAGTTTCTTAAATCAAATTGTCGACTGTATCTTTCGAATTAGCTATAACTTTCATGTCTATATCATTAATTATACTAGGTCTTCCTTGGTTTAGTTACTTTGAAAAGGTAACGTGCATTATTCAAATTATCTGTTTTGTGATCGTGTCTACTTCCCAAACCTAAACTTTCTAGAGGATTCAAGGCCGAGCCATGATTCCTTCAAGATATTCCTGTCTTAAACCATATTTTCTTTTCTTCATGTTTTCTTCTGTTTGGTAAATATTATCCTTATAGAAATATTTTCTTCAATGATATATTCATCATTATGAGCAACAAAATTTTTCTATCCTAGTCGTCCCTAAATTTCGAGGACGAAATTTTTCTAAGGTGGATAGACTTGTAACCTCCGATTTCCAATTTCCAAAATAATTAGATTTTAATTTATTTTAAAATATCAAGTTTTATAAAATATTTCTACTTGAAAATTTTTATTTTGATTTTGAACGATGTCTGATTTTAGAAGGTAATTTAAAAATCTTTATAAAAATCATTTTTTCTAAATGACGATGTATTACAAAATAAATAAATAAATAATAATATATATTTCTAGTTTCAAATATTTATTGGCTTGAGTCATAAAATTATTGTTTTGACTAAATAGTTATTTAAAAGACTAGTTGATAAAATAAAATAGATTTTTATTGGGATAGTAAATAAATGAATTACATATTTCCTAATATTTTGAAAAATGAGTTTAATTAGTAGCTAATCAAAAGCTTCTTAAAAACATTTTCTTAAATTTCTTTTCTATTTAATTTATCGTTTTCCGTCTCCCATTCACGCCCCATTCTTCCCACATGAAAAGCCCTTTATATTTAATTCTGGGCCATTCATCATTGGGCCAACCCGCAACCCTTTATCCCACACCCTTCTCCCTATTTAAGTTCTCATCATCATCTCCCTATAAACCCTAATTTTCATTTATTAGCTAGCCCCCATATTTTTCCCACCAGCCAACGCCACCACCATTTTGTGTGCTCGTGTCCGTGTGTCCAGCATCCGTGTCAGCCGTGATGGCCTCGGGTCCGACCCCGGGTGTCCCACCGTATCCATTTCATTTCCTGTGTCCAGATTTACAGTTTACAACCAGCTTTTCCGTGTCCGACACACCCGGACACCACCTCCACATCCACCACTGTACACAGCATCTCCGTGTCCGGCAAACCCGGACACGTCCACAGTAAAGCACCCATCGTGTCCTGCCCCGGACACGATCCACAGACCCAACCCCGACACAAAACCCTAACCCTAACCTACTCCGGCGATCGCCGTGGCCGCCCAGCCCGCCGAGACCTCCGCCGCTGGAACGAAACCACCGCAGCCGCCTCGAAACCCCGCCTCCTCGAACCCAGCGCAGCCGTCCTCGAGCGCCGAGCCGTCTCCTCGAGCGCCGAGCCGCCTCTCGAGCTCCACGCCGTCGCTGCAGACCGCCGACCGCCTCGACGCCGCCGCCGCTGCCCTCGAACAGCCGCCCAGATCTGTCGTGTTCCACCACCGCTGGAGCCGCCTCGGACACCACCTCCACCTCCGCCGAGAAGAACCACCGTGGCCGCTGAAGCCGGTAGCCGCCGTCGAGCAGCCGCCGCTGCTTCCGAGACCCGCCTCGAGTCGAGCCGCCGCAGAGGATCCCTTCGCCGCCGAGTTCCTGCTGCGCCTCGGGCCGCCTCACCTGCGCCGACGCCCTGCCCGGCGGAGCCCCGCGCCGACCTCGACGAAAAAGCCCGTGAGCCCCTCTTCTCTTCCCCCTTTCTTTTCCTGTGTAGTTAGTAGAGAGTAAATTACGGATTAGAGTATTCATATAATTAGTATAAGTTGGGTATGATTAGCTTAGTGTTTAACTAATTAGATTAATGGTTAAATAATTAATCAATTAGTATAATTTAATTAGTTTAGTAAAAATGATTAGTTAGTTAATTAATTAATCAGATTAGTTTAATTGAATTATAAAATCAGGTTAGTATATATAAATAATTATTTTATATAATTAGTTTAATTAATGTAATTAGTTATGTAATTTGATTATATTAATATAATTAGTTTATATTAATATGTAATTTGGTTAATTTATATGTAAACAGTTAGTAATATAATTAGTTCAGTATCTATATTAGTTAAATATAATTAGTTTGATTCATGAAATTAGTATATATATAATTTGGTTATTTTATATAATTTGGTTATATTAATATGTAATTAGCTAGTTTATGTAATTAGTTATTTTTATGTAACAAATTAAAAGGGTTTTGATATGTAAAAATAATAATAATTTTTGGTTACATTATTAAATTAAAAATTAGTTTCAATAATCTAAATTAGTTCAAAATTAGTTTATTTGGATCGGTGACCGATTTTACCATAAATGAAAAATATTAGCTTTTACATAAATTCTAGTTTTTATAAATAAACCTTTATTTGAAACTATTGTTCAAAATAAGTTCGAAATGATTTATATACGTAAATACGTATTTCTAGTATATGTAATCAATTTAGTATTTATATATATATATTTTAAAAGGTATTTTAGCATATGCACGAGTATACATATATAATGTTCAACTAGTATAAATCAAATATGTGTTTAATAGATATATATATATATATATTGTAAATACATTTAAATTGGTGCGTGTATAAATATTGTAAGTGTAATAAGTGTAATGTATATTATATACGTGTCCCTACTAGATGACCCTAGTTGACTAGTGCCCTGCCTGACATGGCCCTGAGACCAGTATTTTGACTGTGTTAGTATAGCATCTGATGCGAATGTGGTTTGCTTGTGTTATGTTTATAGGACTGTTGGTTTACCCAGGGGATACTCTGGAACAGGACATCGGTTTTACCAGCTAAGGACCCAAGGCAAGTACATTCTCTGATTAGTTTCTAATTTATGATATCTCCTATGTTCACTGTATCTAGTGTAAATATACATGTTCTTGACACGTTGGTTACACGGATTGGTATACACGGATCTCGTCATGAGATGTTATTCCTTATTCATGGTGTAGCTTGTACGAGACTTGTTTCCTTGATATCTTGTGCATGTACAGACACTAATTCCCGGGGAGATTTGCTACCTTCCTAGGGAGTCCTGTGCCATAGCGTACCATGATTGGATCTACTATACCAGTCGGGGGTTGGGGAGTACGTTAGTGTAGATATGTGATCATACCCAACTTTATATGCACCATAGCTCACCCCACATCTCACGTCGGGTGTGGCCTGACCACTTATATGAACCATAGCTGTTACGTGTGATTAGCCTGATCTCTACATGCACCATAGCTAACCAACGGTTAGCCTGACTTTATATGAACCATAGCTAACCCACGGTTAGCCTGACTTTATATGAACCATAGCTAATCACATGTAACCAGCCTGATCAAGATCCCAAGCCGATCACATGTTAAAGCTAGTACTCACACACTTAGTCATAGAATTCTTACTCATGGACATATTGTTTCTTTTCCTGCATTTACTTACAGCATTTCCAGTACTTCTCTCATTGTACATTTCTCGTACTTATACATGCATCTGGTATGTTTTCATCTAGAACTGCTACATAGTTTATGTCATTTATATAGAACTGCTATTTAGAGATGTACTTTTCTCCTTCCTGACTGGAAAATATTTTTCCAGACTATGACATTAGTAGACTGGTTTCTGACACTTGGGGATTGGAAGTTAAGGATTGCAGGTATGTTATGTTATCATTAGACTTGTGCTGTATTCTTTTATTTCTTCATTTCCTATCGTGCTGTAGTTGTGATTGAGTATTTCTAGATTTATTTTAGTGTTATCCGTGTCTCCTTATGATGTTGGATACTAGTGTGAGATTATCTAGATAGCACTTGACCTAGACAGCGTTCTACCGCCGATGCTGCGGCGTAGGCTGGACGTACCCACGCTCTCGTGCCCTTATACCGGGTGCGGGTCGTGACACTGCGAGTGGCCTTTGTGCCAACCTGTGCGAACCCTTGAGAGTATCGCTAGTAGCTTGTCCGATTTTCACTAACTCTAAGTTTGGTTGAATGCATCTATTCGAGGGACGCCTTGAACTAGTGCACCATCCAAGACTTAAGAAAAGGTAAAACTCGAGTGCTAAGACTTCGCTATCACTAAGATGGTTGACGTATTCACGCTAGAGGGGCCCTTCGAAAGTGCGCACGATCCAGTCTAAGCGATATGCTGATTTTGACGCTTGTGCAAGTGAAGATCCAAATAAACAAGTACAACGACTTGTCTAGGATTGCCTCAACCCTAGATTACTACTTGTCCTCAGTAAGTCTCGAGGACGAGACTTTTTCTGAGTTGGGTAGGATGTAACACCCCGTTCCGCTCAAGCGGACTGCCGTCTCAAACGGCAATAGTGCAACTGTCCCGACCCGCCTTGCCTCAAACGAGAAGCAAGGGATATCCAGACTAGTCCCTACAGGAATCCAGCTTGGACTTTCAGAGGCTCGTTTGACGTATCGCTCTACCGAGGCGAATCATCGCTAAGGTGGGTGGCAACAGTGAACTTGTCTTTGCTTAGCCAGCACACATAAAATTTGGAATGATACATGCTAGTCGCTAGGTGATTCACCCCCTGCATGCTAATAAATCCAATACACCTAGCTAAGGGAATAATCCGAACTCATATTGCTTATGCTAGAACATGGAAATTAAAATACTGCTTATATTCAGACTCTCGCATGTTAAGTCCCTAACGGTTTCATCTCTCAGCTTACCTTCGGGTCCGAGCAAACGTGCCTGCTTATGTTCCTTAGAAACGCAGGCTTGTCTGCTTAAGAATGTTTAATGTTATTGTATTGTGCATACATTCTTGTTAGCCAGAAGACTATCAAATAGTCCTTCTGTGCAAGTGAACCTGCAAGTATCTGGGACCATCAGGTCACCCAAGGCATATCCCCGAACCAGGGGAATGCATCAAGTAAGAATGAATATGAACGTGAATCACTTGAATGATAATCAAGCCAAGTTATGCATCTGAACGAGGATCGTGTTATGTACTGATTGAATCCCAGCTCGTGGAGCAATATGCACGTTCAGACTAAGTTTAAGTTTCATGATTATCATGTCAATCTATGGATAATGGATAGACCCTGACCTGCATTATCGTGGACAACTTGTGCACAAGGTATGTTATGTTGAGTTCCGCGGACGGTCATTGGGGCACTGGGACCGATCCGATCCGGACGGGACGTATGAGCAGTCGTATGTTATGTGGCAAGGTATTATGCAGCGGGGCTCGCCACCTGCGTTGCATATCATTCTGTGTCTTGAGACTGTGAACCGTCCATAATGGCTACGCCAGTGACTTATGTCATATAGATAAGTCATCCTCGCTTAGCGGCTATCCGCGTGCGAGTCATTGCATAGCATCAATGAATAACTAAATAATTGAACGATCATGTAATAACAATATCGTGTTTTCTAATGCTATGCCTCTTGAATGCTTATACATGCCCGTGCTTGAATTAATCATGTTTGCCTTGGACAGGGAAGGAGAAATGGTAAGTTGGTAAGTCTCGCCGTGTTTCCTCAAACATCGCACGGTGCACTGCCTGACACGTTAGGCTTTTCAATGTTTGCATGAAACTGATCCTAAGGCAACTAGAAAGACAACTTAATAGTTGGTGCACGGAACCTGTATTACGTGTTTGGATTTGTCGAGCGGGCGAGTAGCTTCCCCACCAGTGCATTCAATGTACTGATAATCCACCAGTTTGTATGCAGGGTGTGGGAGAACCTCGTTCTGTGCGGATGCCTCCTTCGTGCGTGCTAAGGCCAGGAGTTCCCTCTGAAGCCTTGCAACAGTGCGTCCGGAACAGAAGCACATATACAAGACATAATGTTGGAACATAGCCCGAATTTGCCTGAACATCGCCTGTACAATCATTCCACAAATGTAGCCACTTGGCACGCTTTACTGTTTCAGAGAGAGAGGCTTGAGCGACTTGAAATCTCAGCTATACGCCGCCTGTAACACTTGTTTATATCAATAAAAAAGTTGCTTTACTTCAAACTTCTGTTTTAATGCTTCCGCTATATTGTCGACTCAATGAACCTGTTATCAAATCGCTATACGTTCATGACTCCGCTGCACTCGGACAATCTATGCGACTCTGTGGCTTAGAACTCTTGCCGCCAGCCAATGAACCATGGCCTTGCACGGGCGGGTCTCACGCTCGTGCGGCATCACGCCCGGATGGGTCAAAGCGATCGTCCCGCGGGAGAGCTGGCGGGGGTAATTCCCGCCTAGCGGGGACGGCCGAAATAGCCTGCGGGAGATCGGGGCGTGCCAGGGTTTTCCTCTAATACGGGGATTTGTGCATATCGCTTCTTGACACGGATACGTGGTTGATTTAATTATTGTTCGTATTGTTCATAATTAGTATTCTAGACTTGCTCATGTCCTTTGGGATGTGTTTGGTTATGTGATGGAGCCATATCGCAAGCGTATCATAGAATGAGTGTGATACGGGTGCGGTGCACTCCACATGTTTATTTTATTGCCCTTATACTTATTGATATATTCTATGTGTGCTTGTGTGTGTGTGTGTATATATATATATATATATATATATATATATATATATATATATATATATATATATATGTATGTATGTATGATATATTATATGATATATATCTGTATATGAGTATGTATTTAGATCATTTGTATAAATGAGATAATGTAGCTAGGTGTATATAGCTATGTGTCTATGTATGAGTGTGTATATATATATATATATATATATATATATATATATATATATATATATATATATATATATATACATACATATATATATATATACATATACATATACATATATTGATATACTTATTGATATATATAGTTAGATATTGATATACTTATTGATATATATAGTTAGATATTGATATATATATTGGTATCTATGTGTACGTATGTTGTGTGCATTTGGTTGTGGGTGAGTGTGTGTCAGTGAGGGAGAGGTCTCGAGCACAATGCAGTCTCAGGCATTCACAGTATGTTAGCACTGCAGCAGCTGCACCCACAAGCAAAGCAACTGATCAGCAACTAGGCAGCCATTGTAGTTTCATGGAGCAGTGCACAACCATGGAAGAACCTACAATGAGATGCATTGAGCAACTAAGCATCCAATTCATTAGCAGTAGCATTCACAACAAAGGAAATAAGGCAGTATGCAATATACTCAATGCAACAACAGTGGCAACACAGCAATGTGCTAGAATTGCAAACCCAAGGAGCTGCTCGAGCAAAACTAGTAAACAGCAAAGCCAACTAAGAGCAGTATCTGATGCTACAGCAGCCAAAGCCTTCATCAGTGAACAGAGGCATCGAGCCTACAAGAAGAGCACAGCATGAGCAGTCTTAGTATCAGGTGCAGTCTCAGGTCAGCAGAGGTATTGGGTTTTGGGTGTCAAGCTAGTTTATGTTTTAGTGTATCAGTTAGTTTAGTATTAAGCATAGCTACTAGCTAGATAGTTAGTTATAAATGCCTTGATTAGTTTAATAGTTAGTATGATTAGTATATATTGTAGCTATATGTATGTATGTATGTATGTATGTATGTATGTATGTATGTATGTATGTATGTATGTATGTATGTATATATATAGATATGTAGTAGTGTATTGATATGTTAGTATGATGGATATGTATCTATGTACTAGTATGTATTATATGTTAAGTTAGTAGGTATATGTATTGTATTAGTATATAATATATTTTATAACTAGTATATGTGTTAGCATACAATTTAGTTATATTAGTATAGTCTAAGGTTTTGTGTATTAGCTATAAATTAGCTATTTGTGTGAGGATTTGAATTACCTTGGGTACTAAGGTAATGTCAAGGTAATGGGTCCATACTCAAGGTATTCAGTTTGAGTATCGAGATAGGTGTGTGGTAGTGTGATACGCTTTGGTGCAAAGCCAAGGTATCCTATTTGTATTAGTGAGCTAAGGTACTCTATTTATTGACTTGTATATATATATAATTTACTATTTTCATATCTAAAACTTGCGTATCCTATGATACAGCATTTTGTGTGCCTCTTAGTATCTTAAATTAGCTAGTGTAGCCTAGTTTTATAGTGTATTGACCTTGTATCCTAGAGTTGGACTCATACAACCTAGAAATAGTCTGTTTGACTTATAAATGGCTTTATGATCTAGAATTAAATTAGTTTAACTTATTTTCATTCTCGAACCTTGTATTGATGCAATATACCATATATATCGGTCTGTGTGACACCAGCTTGGGTATCGAGAGACACAGCTTACTCAGGACTTCAGGCAAGTATATTTTTCTGTTAGTTTTCAATTCATAATAGTATATATATTCATGTTCTAGAACTGTATACTTGATTTCGACACAGTAATTTCATGGACTTGTACTACATGGATCCCGTCAGGAGATGTTATCCCCTACCGTGTTCAACGGGTACTCCTGTACATATATTTTATTATGTACATTGGGTATTGATTTATATTTCGTGTTCACACAATACAAGTGTTCAGTGTGCTCATTCGTGTATACACACTGCTTATATTCTATGTGATTATATTCTTGTACACCCACTGCTCATGTTCAGTGGTCATATTCGTGTTAGTAACGTGTCGTGATTGGATCCATTGGTATTAGTTGGGGGTGGAAGAGTAGGAGTTGATTATGTGATCAAAGCCCCAATATTATTCATGTACATACCGATTACATACTACACTTGTTATCGACTTACCTTATTGATCATGTTCAACCTAAACCAATCACATAATAAACTTGTATTCAGAAGCACATTAGTTAGATTGCAGCTATTTCTTCATATTGTAGATATTCATATTGTTTGTTCTATATTCTAGTATATTACCTATTTTCTCTTGTTCATTCATTCAGATGTTTAGTTATCTTGTATTCTTTTCTATTATTTATTTTATATGCTCGATTATGTTAGAAAAACTGCTTTCAGAGGTATGTACTTCACTCCAATCTTAACTGGATATATTTTTTCAGATAATTGGCTCATAGATCAGTGTCCCACATTCTACGGACCACAAAAGGGACTACCTTTAGAGGATACTCCAGTAAACTAGGAGGTTTTAGTTACAGAGTCTGAGGAGGTTTAGTTTATATGTTTTGATGGACTTGTATTAGACTATTATTTTGTTGAGATTCATGGCTTGTATATTATTTCAGACTTGTGGATTATACCTTGTTTCTTTCCTTCGCTATTCCATTCGTGCTTTATATTCCTTAGTTGCATTGTTATTAAGTTTAGTTATATTTGTGAGATACTATATTGTTCCTCCATTTGGAGTTAAGATGATTGACAGGTACCAAATTATATTGTTGAGATGTTAGTTAGTTAGAATTGTCCCAGACAGCGTTCTACCGTCGATACTGCGACGTAGGCTGGACGTACCCACGTACTCGTGCCCAAATATCCGGGTGCAGGTCATGACAGTCATTTTCTCATTGTGATTGGTGGTAGCTTTAGCATCTATCAACTGTTGTATTTTTCTTTTTAAGACATAACAAGCTTTGGTAGGATGATGTACATACCAATGGTATAAGCAGTACTTTGGGTCATCTGTTTACCGGCTTCCTCTGATCGTTTAATATCGGAAAAATACATCCTGCCTCTCTTCATCAGATACTCAAAAATGTTGAGGATATCGCTCTCGTCAAAGGAATATTCCTCATTAGGTCTGGAAGATTCTAGAGGCTTTTCTGCTGCAGGAGAGGTGGGTTGCTTTGCCAAATTTATTGCTAAGGCTTCCTTTCCTTTATTGTTGCAATTATTCACTTTTTTTTTGTTCGAGGAGTGCTTCCCTTCTGTATTGGTCATTTTTATCACCAAGTTACGTGCCACCTTCGCGTTACGTTCAGCAGCTTCGGCCCCGATGATGGATGTCGTCCAATCTTGAAATTGAGTTGTACCTGTCCAGAGCCCTACTATAGGTTTTAGATTCTTTTAGCAAGTAGCAATAAATACGGAATCTGGAATATCGGGGGGCAACTTCATGGTTGCTTTCTTGAAACACTCTATGAATTTGAGAGCAGATTCCTTTCCCTTTTGTTTGATATCGATGAGCGAAGATATCGTCATATCCATACTCCCTCATAGAATCATGAGAGAAAAAGATACTTTATGTCATTAAACGAGGATATGCAGTTATTAGGTAAACTGGGATACCAATCGTAGGCTATGCCAGCCATGTATCACACAAAAATCTGGTGAGGAGAGCATCCTCTTTCTGTAGGTAATCCGTCATCATAATGAAGGAATTAATATATCGGCTCGGCGATGTATTGCCTTCAAACAAGAATATTGATTGGATTTTGTATTTAGGAGGGAAGGGAACATTATCCCAATGAGGAGGATAAGGCCATTTTACCCGCAGCTTACGGAGTTTGTCTTTGTTCTTTAAAACATTGACCTATGCACGCAACTCCCGGATAGCTTCAAGAGGATTTTCTGGTTGGAGTGGTATAGCTGACTGGTAAGATCCTAGTTGAACAGGTATTACCACCAGTGGAGGTTCACCCCCAATATTGAGTGGATTAAGAGTTGACCCTGTTGACGCTTGGTTTGGGACTACTTCTGGATTTGTGTTACCTTGCAGAGGTGTTGTTCAAGGAATAGGATGTACAGGTATGATTAGAGCCACTTGGACATGTACTGGTGTAGCAGAATTTTAGGTGGTCATCATTTGATGTATATTTTGTATCATGGTGTGCATGTCCCTGAGAGCGACCTCTACTGAGTTGAGGCATTATTCGGTTCTTCCTGATGGAGAAGCGTCTTGTTCATCACCGATGTTGTAGATGCAAACATCTCTGTGTAAAACAGAGGGATTGGTAGAAAGAACCGTATAGTTGGATTCTACAATGTCAGTTTTAGAATCAGGGAGATTTCTACCCCCAAACTTTTTTTAAAGGGTGTGCCTGTAGAGAGATTAGCTTGGACAGCAGTGTCCATGACATGCTTGTCCCACACATTACAACGAATATGCGCTGGCTCAAAATCTTAGTGGTGGATCACCCTTTGCTTGATATTGCGCGAGTTGCACGATTTGTATCCCTTAGTTAATGCAAGAGAGTTGTCTACCAAATTATCGACTTGGACTTAGTTGATAGAATTGACAAGGGATTTCTCGTCGATCAGAATGCTTTTTTCCTTGTTGACAGCAACTTCGGGATATGTGTGACGAGGCTTGGGCACCCACAATTTATGGGTTTTTTTTTACTTGAGTGCGGATAAGGGATGAGCACTACCGCCAGAATGAAGCATTTTTTGTCTGCTTGTTTGTCAAAGTTCAAATGCATGGTCTTTTGCATCGAGCATACCAACGCAGCGTCACGTTGAGCCATTACTTTTTCGTCAGAGGAGAAAGTCACACCCAGCAGAGTCACCATTTTGTTTACGATGAACAAAAGTTGTATAAACTTTTTATTATAAACTATTAAAAGAAAGAAGAGTACAAAAGATCCTAGACAATAATCTAAGTACAGTTGAATCTGGGGAAGTATAGCTATAAAGATCTGATCTGCAAACGATCACTTTATTCCTTGGACTACACGATGATGAAGAAATACAAGGATGTTGTGAACAACTTGAAGAGTTGGGCAATGAGAAAGCTTTGAAAATAATGGCACGACAAGCTTCTATTTCTCTCCTTCTGTTCTTGAACTTCAAAGACTTGAAATTCCCGCCTCTGTAACGTACACAATAATCCTATATTTATAGGATTTGAGAGCAGTTATGATAGTGTGCACGCCCTTTAAACAATATGCATTATGCGTGCACTTTTGATGGAATGACATCCCACGATCTAGGGAGTGTGTGCACAACTTGCTGGCTGCTTGACATGTGGCTTCCTATACGAGAAAAGAATAGGTCATAGGACAATTATTTGTGCACATTTTATGAGGAACATGGCATATAGGACACGTAATACTAACTTCTCTTTGTCAGTTAGGATTATAGGCGCACTTTAGAAGTGGTCTGGAGACTGACGTACTTTTGATGAAGTAGCCGTGATGGCACAATTTTGAGAAAATTGGCCATGATGGCGCACTTTTGAAGAGATTGACCTTACGACGCACTTTGAGGAAGTAGCCATAATGGCGCACTTATGAGGAAGTAGCCGTAATGGTGCAGTTTTAAGAAAGTAGCCGTAATGACGCACTTTTGAGGAAGTAGCCATGATGGCGCACTTCTGAAGAGATTGGCCTTACGACACACTTTGAAGAGGTTGATTCGTATTTGCCTCTAAATAACAACCTAGGTCTGCATGTCGTAGCTCACCTGTAATGATGGCTTCTGACATCCTCGACTGCTTTCAGCTGTCAGATTTATCGCATTCAATGCTCGGGGGGGGGGGAATGACAGGCCAATTGTGCGTCTATATTGGGCTGGATAAGAATAACTTTAGAATATGCCACTATTCTGTTCATTGGAAGAGTGTGCCATCCTCTGAAGCAAGTAAAAAGTGCGTCATTCTTTAGAATGGAGAGAAAGTTAGCTACTCTTCATATGTTTAATTTATTTGTAGGAAACTGCACCGTCTTTGAAAAGTACATTTTTAGGCTTCTACATTGACTACCTGTCTTGGAGTTCTCATAACAAGAGGATCCTTATCTGGTAAGCGTTTATATTTCTGGGGTTTAACCACCAAGGGACATTCTTCTTTCTACGAAGCTTGACCACAAGGGGAGTAGTTGTGTGCGGTAGACGTCCTTTGAGACGGACCCTTAAGGGATCGCCTGAAGTCGTAGCAGCAACAGCTTCATCGTCGGTGTCATTACCTCCTTCATCTTGTTGTATTTTCTTATATAAGATCGAGTCATAGTAGTATGCCTCGACCCCTTTGAAAGGGTCCACATCGACAAATTTTGTCTTGACCACGCCGTCTTCACTGACGTACTTTAAGCATTGGTAGAGAGTTGATGGAATAATCATATACTCATGTATCCACGGATGCCCTAGCAGGACATTATCGGACATATCTGTATCTATGACGTAGCAAGTCACCTCTGTTCGGAGATCGCAATTTGGTACTTCAGACGAATCTTGCCTAACGGGTAGCTTCTTCCGGCATTGAAACCGCTCATAGTGGTATTGGTGGCTGCCAGCTGATGCATCGGAATATCCAGTGTCTGTAGCAGACTTCGTGGGATGATGTTGAGATATGATCCGGGGTCGATATGCATCTAGTCCACCTTAATAGCTCTGATATATCATGTGTAATATCGGGTATGGTCGTGCCTATTATTCTTTAACAGCATGTCTTGCTGAGAGAATGTGATGCTCATGATCGCCTTAGTCATACTGTTGCAGGGAGGACATGCGGCATAATTCTCGGCCGGTGGCTTGACATGGGCCAAATAAGAGTCGGTATTTGCAACGACTAACTTAGAGCATCACGAGTTTTTTGTAGAGACGAAGGAGCTCAAAGAGTGATAACTTAGCTGGTGTATTGGCCAGCTGTGCCAAAATATCAAAGTTGTAAGGCTTCTCCAGCCCTTGAGTTGCATCTTTTCACAAAGGTTTATCTTAGCGAATTTCCCTCTGCTTTTGCTTGTCCACTATGGGAGGCTGGGGTGGACCGAGATCAGATGCAGTTGGTGACGCGGGTGCAACAACAGGAGGTATAATGTCATCGGGAGCATTATAGTCGTGTTGGTAGGCTAGGCCCGACCAGGTTACCCCTGCCAAAGCTTTATCCATTGATGGAGAGACCGTATGATAGTACTTGGTCTTCTTTTCTTGGGACTTGGAAGCAGGAGGTGTTGCTGGCTGTGTCATGTCCGGGATGAGGTCTGGGTGAACCCGAGGTCTAGGTGAACCCACATGACTTCGCCTCTTGAAGTAGTGAAGGGAACCAACCTATTTTCTTGGGCTGGAGGAAGGTTAATGACCTTCATTGTTGTCCTAGATATGGGGACGATACCGTCTTGGGCCTTTGTTGTCAGGAAGATTCTGAATTGGAGTAACACCATGTTTTCTGTGACATTCTTGCCTTTGAAGTCCAAAGTGAGAGCTTTGGAGTCGATTAACGATTGTATGTTCCTATTTAAAATGTAACAATCTCATTTGGAGTGATGAACATATCGATGGTAGTGTCAATGCTTGCGGTTGTCAACCTTATCTACTTCATCGAGGCACTTAACATCAGGTAGCCGGAGCTTCTTTCTCTTCATCAATACTTCAAAGATTTCCATGACATCATCATCGACAAAAGAATTAGTCTCATTTTGCTTTGATGGCTCTATCATCCCTGTGGCGGGAAAGGTCAGACTTGTTGACACATTGACCGTCAGGGCTTGCTTCCCTTTACTGTCAAGAATGTTATTGGCGCCGAAATAACGCTTTCCCTTGTCCTCAATGCTGGGGGCCTAGAATTCCAATAATCTGGCATCTTTTGTGCTCTTTTCTACAGTAGCAAAACTTATGATAAATATCGTCCAGTCACTGAACGGACCAGATGTCGTCTAGAGCGTTACTGATGGTATGAGTTTCTTTCGACATATGTCCATCAACATGGATTCGGGGATAGTGGGAGGCAACTTCAATGCCGCATGTCGAAAACATTCAACGTATTCTCGCGCCGGTTCTCTATCACTTTGAATATGTCTATTAGGGAGGAAATAGTCATATACATTCCTCCTTCATAGAACCGGGCATGGAAGAGGGACTTCAGGTCCCCGAAGAATAAAGTACATTTATTTGGGAGACTACAAAACCACTCAAAAGCGACTCCAGATAGTTCTCTGACGAACAAGTTGGTAAGTAAGGCATCATCCCGAGGTAAATGGCCTATTATGGAATGGAAGTATCTCATGTATTGACGGGGTAATATCTTCCCATTAATGGAGTCAGAGAGAGTAGCTTGTATTTGGGAGGGTATACCACATTATCCCATTCGGGAGGATAGGGTTTCCAGATCCCGAGCTTCTAGAGCATGTCTTGATTATGTCAAGTATCAACGTGGGCACGCAAGTCTCTGAGAATCTTCTGAATATCATCTAACAGAAGAGAGGCAGAGGACCGAGGTACGGTATGGCTGCTTGGACATATGTGGAGCCAGATCCAGCATGTCAGACTTTTCATTGGTCTCATGGTCCTGGTTTCTTCGCCCCGGGATCCGTGGCAGTGTTAGGACTAAGTTTTCTTTTAGTTCTAACATTGTGTGAGTCAGAGTCTACATCAAGGTGCTCAGCGTCTGCATCATGGTTTTGAGTGCCTCAAGGCATTGTTGGTTACTGGATCATGCACCATGCCCATGTCCTGCTATGTACACTGGTATTACGTAGAAAGAGGTGGACAGGAAGGTGGAAGCCTCACTTTTCTATCTCATATGTCTGAGTCTCGTTGTCATCAGGTAGAACGGGCATTGTTGTGTCGCTTTCACTATTCGCAGGATTTCTAACCCCAGTCTTAATTGCGGTATCGACCTGGAAGGTACGGCTACCCCTGGTTAAACTGTCATCTGTTTATGGAGATTCACTGTCTTCACGGAAGGATGGATTGACATAGAACACCGGGAGATTTTTACCCCTAGTTCCAATTGCAATCGTATTTTAGAGGGCATGGCTACCCCCCAGTTCTTGTCTTTGACCGTGTGCCTTAAAATATCCCCACAATAGGTGCCTCTTTGCTACCCTGTTGATGGCTTCGTGAAATGCTAATCGACACCCTTAGGTTAGGTGAGCTTTTCTTCATAGGGGGAGACCACCATATTGAGAAACATAAAGTGATGGGCAGGTCCTCCTCGTCGTGCAGATGTTTCCTAGAATCCCATCGGATCAGCGGTGCTGGTTGCATTTGCCTGAACACCGATTGTCTGGTTGGGGGAGCTGGTGCTTTAGTGCAGCAACAGTTAATGATGATGTTGGCACAAGTGTGTCCATGAGGGGACATTTTATGTGCGAGGGTTGCTTCTCTAGTCTTATTCTTGTGACTAATCACATTGCGTAAATCAGATGATCGAATCTTCACTTTCACACTCGTTTCATGTTCTCAAGCAACCCTAGCGCATGGAGGTAATAGTGGAAGATTTGCTTCCTGACCCAGTCTTTCGTAGAAACTGCAATCGGATCATTAGTAGAAGACACGATTTGAGATGGACCCATTTCATGTGCGCCGCCAAACTGGGCACATGGGTCTGCCATCATAGTATTGTTCCCCAACTTGGTTCAAGTACAACTATGGCGTCCAAGTGAGTTTGCAAAAGCATTCAGGTTTGAACTACTTTCGACGCATGAGTGCCTAGGTTAGCCCTATATAGTCAACCATTAGCAGTGCGCGTGACAAGCAACGGGGCATGCTTTTGAAGAGATGGTTGTGCAGCCCCTCGAGCGCGCATAGCTCGAGTTGGTTTGGGTTTTCTTGAACCAGCGCTCTTAGGCGCATATTATAGGGAATCTGGGTCAGGACCATAGGAGTCCTTGTTAAAGAAAGCTTTGCTTAAAGAGGACTTTATGAACCTATATTTTGGCACAGTGCGCCATCACTTGGTGGGTCACGCTGTGGGAACGCCTCTTGTGCTTCATCACCATTCTTCTCAAGAGCATCTTCAGAGTTAGAGATGGGATGTCCGCCGACCTTATGTGCATCTGCGGCGGAGGTTGGCCATGCTTCTCAGACAGGTTTTGGGTTCAACGAAGCGGCCATGACGATCCAAATATTGCGAGCCTTGTGAGGTCATACGGGCCTCCTTAAAAAATTTGGTATGTCAACAGAATATAAATCAACCTTATGTTCATCTACGACAGGGGTTGGTAATATATCGAGCACCGAGGGCATGTTGCAGTGGCCTTGGTGACCCGAGTCTAACGAGCCTTATGAGGTCATACGGGCCTCATTGGAGAGCTCGGCTCGTCCAGCATGTCTACAAATGAATATTGGTCGAAGCTAACGACCAACATCCTTTGAATCGAACCTAACTTGGTCACGTCAGATTGTGTCACCAGCTTCTCATTGGAGGAGAAGCTTCCCCAGCAGAGTCTTCATTTTTGTTGATACTGCCAAAATCAACGCTCGGGATAAAGTCGAACAAACTTTTTATTGATTGAAAATTGACAAATAGTACAAAAGAATATCTAATGCGTAGAGCCTAAGTACAATAAAAATAAGAATCTGGGCAAGTGTGACGGTGGAGATCGAGCACTACAGCAGCTACTTTGCTCCGTTGACGATCCGGGACCAAGAAGGGTGATGAGGCTTCGGAAAGCTGGATTATATGACTCAATGGGTGTCACTTGCTTCTGTCTTCTCCTTTCTCTCTCTCTCTCTCTCTCTCTCTCTTTCTATCTGTATCTTTTCTCTCACGTAGGAAATGCCTACTATTTATATCCTTGAGAAGGTTTGCACACGCGCATCTCATGTTGCTGTATAATAGCGCATGTTGCAATAGCCTGCCACGTGGAAATTCGAGATCTGGGGTTGTTGATGCCCATAATACTTGTGACACGTGTCATATGACAATTTTGATTGAACCTTTAGAATACGTCCGCCCGGGACATGGAAATCAATCAGGTAGTAGTGGCGCATGGCACCGCTGGAACATGGGAACACTACTTATGTTGTGGATGGCGCATGGCTTTGGAATAATTTGGTGCATGGCTTTTGATTACTGTTGGCGCATATAGATATTTGCCATGCTTCTATAATCATGAGCAATATCTTGTAGTTACAATCGGACTTGATCAACTTGTTCCTCTGCTGGAACCTTAGTCGCTGCCATAATTCCTTCGATGTCTTGGAGCCAAGCATCCATTGTAATAGCATCGTTAGTGCCTACAAAATATCTTGGATTAAGCCGAAAAAATTATTAGTACTATTATACTGTCATTTGATGTCGTTGAGTAGCTATCATTCCTATGATAATTTCTAACAGTGTAGGGTATCAAGTACTGCTGGTATAACTAGTACTGGTAGGCGTACTGGGATTTCTGGTGCACGTTGCTCTATTATTGGCTCAACCCAGATCTGGTCTTCAGAAATTACTGTCTCTTGCTGGCCCTCAATAGAACCATGTTCAACTGGCTTCCCTACCCCACATGTTGCTCTGACATATGAGGATGAAGTGCTCCTAAAGAAAAATGACACCAAACATCAAATAACAGGACGAAAAGGAACAAAGAGGCAAATAATTGATTGTTCAAGCTCGGTATCAAAGAGGACTAATTTAGGATATCAAAGGGAACTAGTATAATTGAGACTCCTAGAACAATAACACCCTATAAGTCAGAAAAATAGACCATCATGGGCTACCAATAAAACCTTATCACGCTCCAATACCGAAATACGGAGATGGACACGCCTGCTACCCCATACAAGGTATAGAACGTCGTACGATAATCACTATCCTCACGAGACGAGATGGTGCATATTATAATCAAGTATCCTATGGTCTCACTGAGAATATATGTCTCAATCAATCAACCAAGAACAGTAAGAATGGGCATATAAGATAAAGCAGTAAGGCGTCCCTGACGCTCTATCAGAATGATCATGAAACTAGTTATACAAAATAATAAACTAGTGCATTGTCAAGAGTACATAATTGTAATTCAACCGCGGTCTGAATAATATACAATTATGTAAAGGAACTAATATCCAGATATTTGTCTAACAAGTTCCGTCGGCTAAATACGAAAAAGGAACAAAATGATACTCAAAGTATTGGAGAAGAAACCCACTCAAGTCCCTCGGCAGCCATCCTCCTGGTGTGTGCCATCGGTTAAATATAGGACAGGATCATCGAGCTCTGCTACTGAACTTGGCCAGACAAAACTAGCGGGGTCAGGCTATGATAGCAAGTACCATAAAGGAGCAGAAGTGAATGAACCAAAACATAATAAAATACATAAATTAAGATCCGTGCTATAACTAAAATCGTATAACCTATCATCGAAGCAGTAGGACACCTCTACAACCAAACAAGGATAGGAGGTGTCGCACTACGCTGAGATAGGGTACGACTCATTAATCATGGTCACGCCAAAGTATATGCATCATAGCTTCAGTCCATAGCTTATCATAGCACAATAGCCAACCCTACAGCCAAACAAGGACTAGGGTTGAATCACCATACCATGATAGTCCACGTCTTTAGACTATTATCAGATAGCACAAAACACAAACAGGAACAAAACACACAGGTCACAGTATAGTCTAGAATTTAGGTATATATAATATAGCTTCGGTTAATGTCCTATTGTAACACAATAGCACAAACCTACAACCAAACAAGGACAAGGGTTGAACCACCACATCACAATAGTCTATGTCCCTATACTACAAAAGAAGCACAAAGTTGTTGAATCGGTCAATCAATTATACGGCTTGTTATGTGGTATCTAGGTTATCATAGTAACAATACATATAATACGAATTCTTAGATCGTGCGCAGTTCAAGCAAGGCTAGCCGAGCCATGATAATTGTTGCATAGCAAGTAGTATTTATGCACCAGTCCCTCGTAAGGCCACAGTGCTAAGATCGCCTAGAACACATAGTATAATATAGTAATCAGATATTGCTATCCACTAATGCGAATGTAAACAATATCCATGGGGGCCAGCCTTGCACTCCCCAATTAGATATATGGGGGATCTTGTCATACACGATCTCGGGATTCCGTTCTCCCCAATCCTTTATAAGTTTTAGTTACCTAATTTACCCTACAGTTATCAAAATATCGTGTTGTCATCATGCGATCATCCTCCTAGAATGATGCACCATAGTACGTGTATGCTAGGTATGAATCCACATTGATGTCTGAGGGCCAAATCTGGATTCCTCTAAGAGTAAAGCAACAATCAATCAAATAATCTAACCATGTTATGATTACAAACTAACTACATGGACCGTGTTGGAGAAATCATATAATATCACATGTCACGTAGGATAGGGGCACCTCCATGAATAACACAAAACATGTAACACATGGCACATAGTCACTCTTAGCACGTAGGAACACATAGCACGTAGTAAATATATTAGCACAAATACAAGTATCGAGTCAGGTTATCAGGCGTATTTGTCAGTCACATGTAATTTTTTATCATATTGAATCACCTTGATATGGTCAAGTACACATATTCGATCAAGTAGAACTCCTTATTCTTTTTGTAATTATGTGGGGTACATAGATCATCTATCAGCCAAGTAAATTCCTCTATTTATGACTTGTTATATTGGTCGGGTCAGATACACATAGTCTAAGCTTAGCACATAGTTAGGTCTATTATATGAACTCCTCGAATATAAAATTAAGGGTCATCGAAAGAAAGTAAGGAAAATGAATGAACCACTCTGGAGCAGATCCATAATCCCTAAACCAAATAAGGATCAGGATTGTAGACCATCTTTCGAGTAGAACTACACCCCTCACTCTATCCGACGGATCAGGGTAAAATAATACACTAATCCGAGTCCACTTAGCAGGTACCGGGTGTTGGCATATTAATTTTGATTACTTCATACTCAGCTAATTTGTATGTCTTTAGTCCTCTCTTATATTTCAGAAATTACATTAACTCTTTGGACTCAGAATAATTCAGATAAATGCTTTGACTCAAGACGCAACATGAACGTCGTCATATCTCTCGCAAAAGAAAGACTCAAGTTCAAGACCTACCTGCTCAATTTTTCTCCATCATAAGAGTTTGTATAAATATATTAGGAAACATGTGAAACACTCATGATGGTTGACAAATTCTAAAAGTTAGGTTAGATAACCTTCAAAACAATTTTTACTTCAAGATCGGCATACCGACGGTGCACAGGTTCGTACCGTCGGAATACCAATTTTCATATATATTTGCTCTTTGTCGATCGCACCGACATACCGATGGTATACTGATTTGTAATGCCGGTATGCTAATTTTTATCTAAATTTACTCTCTGTCAATTGTATCGGCATATCGACGGTACACTGATTTGTACCGCCGGTATACCAATTTTTATATATATTTGCTCTCTGTCATTTTTACTGACAAACCGACGGTACACTGGTTCATACCGTAGGTATACTAATATTTTATATATATTTCTG
Organism: Iris macrosiphon; assembly: GCA_036927795.1. Taxonomy (NCBI): domain Eukaryota; kingdom Viridiplantae; phylum Streptophyta; class Magnoliopsida; order Asparagales; family Iridaceae; genus Iris; species Iris macrosiphon. Next base: position 72,783,995 of record JAYESA010000018.1, on the reverse strand, counting down.
CTCTCTTTCCTTGGACGGACATACCGATGGTACACTATATAGTACCGACAGTATACCGTTTAAAAAAATATTAGTTTTCTCCAAATTTCCAACAGTCATATTTGGTGCAATTAATGCACCTAACGGTTAGATTCATAGACATTATATTTGTTTGAACGGTATACCAATGGTATACTACAGTATACCGATGGTATACCATCGGCAGACAGTTTTGTGCATTAAATGCCTTTTGCCTTGTGGTTTTGTATTTGTAGACCTTGAATCTCTTCATTCTATCTTATCCTTTGAGCTTTAAATTTTTTCAACCACCAAAATCCTTTTCTTTTTAACTCTACCAAGATTTTAAATTTGCCATCTACCAAAAGTGTTAGAGTTATCCAAGAGTTGTAACTTAGATCTTTACTTGTTCTAAAAAATCAAAACCCATTTCTTGTGTGAAAGAAGTTCGCGAGCCTTCAGATCAAAACTCTTGTGTAAGAATTTGTCGAGTAATCGGATCAAAGCTCATGATGAACTATTTGGTTAAATAATGGATTCAATCCGGACAGGAGTTTCCGGGACTGGAGTGCCTTTGAGGAAGGATACCATGATACATTCCGTATTTGTTTTCTCGCTTCCTTCATTTAATTACAGATTATTATTGTTATTTGTACTTATAGTTTTATTACCCTATTCACCCCCTACCCTCTCTAGGGCTACTACAATTGGTATCATAGCATATACTCTAGTATTAGGAATAACCTCCTTAGAGTGATCAAATGACAACAAAACCTAGCTCCAGCTCAAACAACACTGAGGGGCACTCCACAAATAGACCTCCTCTATTCAATAGAACCAACTACTCCTATTGGAAAATTCTTATAAGTGTCTATTTAAGATCTATATATTATGACCTTTGGGAAAGTGTCATGAAAGGTTTTCCAATACCTCAAGTAGTTGCTAAAGACATCGTTTCAGAAAGACTTGTAGCAAGACTTACTAAGAGTGATAAGAAGGTATCATATCGAGATGCTAAGGCCATTAATTCTCTTTACTGTGCTCTCGATAGTAATAAATTCAATAGAGTCTCTACTTGCAAACTGTATAAGAAATATGGAAACTTCTTAAAGTCACACAAGAAGGCACATCTCAAGTAAAGGTGTCAAAAATTAGTAGACTCACACAAGAATACTAATCCTTTAAAAAGAAACTGATGAATCAATCACAACTATAATTTCTAGATTTGTTGATATTATTAACCCTCTCGCTTCTCTAGGCAATAAACATCCCACTTGTGAAAAGATTCAAAAAATACTCCGAGCACTTACCAAGAACTAGAACCCCAAACCCACAACAATCATCGAAGAAAATAATCTTACAATCATGAACATGGAGACGCTTATGGGAAAACTTATGATGCACGAGCTAGATATAAAAAATTAAGAGGATGCCTCCACATAAGAAAAGACAAAGAAAAGGCTCTCCCCTAAAAGCCAATCATTATAGGCCTCCTGAAGGATAGACACTGATGACGATGACAACAGTAACGATGAAGAAATTGCTCTCACCTCTAGGAACTTTAAGAAGTTCCTAAAATTCAATAAAGCAGCTCGTCAAAGGAGAGAAAATGATGCAGATCCAACATGATACCACTGCAAGAAACCTAAATATATCAAGAAGGAGTGCCCTCTTATGAAGGAAGACTCCAGCAGGCATGAGAAAACCAACAAAGGTAGCACATCGTCAAGAAGGTATGCTAACACAAGTATTTGGTATAAAAGTGAGGCAAGTGATTCAGACGATGACAAACACTCCAGGCACACCGTAAATCTATGTCTTATGGAACTAGATTATAATGAGGTACAAAATAACTTCTCTACTAGAAATCTTACTTATAATAAATTAGAAGAGGCTATTTATGAACTTCATGATGATTACAAGGTTTTAAAAAATAAATTTAAGAAACCCTGAAAGAGAATGAATATTTTAAAAATGAATTAGAGAGACTCACAATGGTGATTAATCATATCAAAGGGAAGACCCCAGATTATGAAATAGACCAAATTGAGTTTCTTAAATTAGAACTATATAAAGCTCAAGAAGATCTACAAGAGAAGAGTTTTGAATGTCAAACTCTCCAAGAAGGATACGATCTTGCAAGAAATAGAATTGTCATTGCCTCCCAATGTCACGACCCACACCCGAGGTGAGGGTATGAGTACGTGGGTACGTCCAACCTACGCCGCAGCATCGCTGGTAGAACGCTGTCTAGTTCAACAATACTATCTAAATATCTCACACAATATATATATATATATATATATAATGTACCTGTCAAGATATTTCAACTCCAATTGGAGGAGAATATGATGATTTAATGATAATCAATACTCAAGCACAATAAAACTAGAGGAAGATAATGGCACGATATGTAATAGAAGAAATAGAGTCACAAATACAATCCAAATCAAGTCTAATAGTTTAGACACAACACAAATAGTCTAAAATATGACATATCCAGTACAATAAAGGAAACTAGCTAAGAGACTGCTATCACTAGTTGAGCCTCCTCGACGGTTGGTACTAGATCATCTTGTACTAAGGTTGCTATCTTAGCTGGCTCGTCGTCCTGTGGACCATGATGTGTAGGACACCAGTCCTCGAAATAACCATCTGAAAAATATATCCAGTCAGGATTGGAGTAAAGTACAAAACTATAAAAGCAATTCCAAATATATGGTAGAGAATATATAACAAGTAATAGAGAAGAATCCAAGATGTACAAGTAACTAATAAATGGAAATATAACTGAGATAAGCAGATAAATATTGGAAAGTGAAATACAGGCAATATGGAATTAACTGTAAGTAAAAGAAAATAGATACTGTCTAAGTGCCTTAGAGTACAAGTTCATTATATGATCGGTTTAGGTTGTACACGATTATACGAGGGTAACTCGATTATACTTGAGGTTTATAATAGACATATACACGAATATGCTAGGGCTTTGATTACATAACCAACTTCTACTCCCCCTGCCCCAACTAATACTCATGGATCCGATTACGACACGTTACGTACATGAATATAATATAAGTACACGGAGTACACAAATAAATTATGAGTATACGAAGTACATGAATATGGCATGAGCACACGGGGCCCATGAAAGATACAAATACAATGAATACCCGATACACACGATAAAGGAATAACATCTCCTGACATGATCTATATTATACCAGTCTGTGTATCCACGTGTCAAAATCAAGTATAACAGTTTTAGAGCATATGATATATACACCATCATATAATGAAAACTAACAGAAAGATATACTCACTTGTGCTCGAGACTTATTCACTGCTCTGGAGCATAAGTGAGTCTCGGTATCCAAACTGGTGTCCAAACTGGTGTCACAGAGACTCACTTATGCTCCAGAGCAATAAATAAGTCTCGATGTCCAAACTGGTGTCACATAGACCTATATAGGAATTTCTATGTCATTTGGTGCAATGGAGTGATAAATAACCTAAAATGAGTCAAAATATAATTTTTGGGTCATTTCGTGGTCACACTAGTCAAACTAGATCTAACTAGGAGTTTACTTTAGTTTTAGGTCCATACCTAGCTTCTAGGTTGATTACAAGCCCATACTAGTTGATACTAGGTCGTAACTAGGCTTCTAGGTTCATATCTTGAAGGTATTAGCTATACTAGCTAATATCACTAAGGTATCTATATAACTTATATATATATATATATATATATATATATATATATATATATATATATATATATATATATATATATATATATATATATATATATATATATATATATATATATATATATATATATATATATATATATCTTAGTTATATTTACTACTAGTATTACCTTAGTGTCTAGGCTAATTATCCCCACTATACAATTAATACCTTTTAACTAATATACTTTAGCCTAAAATCATGTATATTACTATAGGTTCCTCAACTTGCAAATACCTTGGTACTTGGCAAATACTTATTACCTTAACACTTATCCCAATAACTAACACCTTGTTTATTACCTATTTGTATCCTAATCACATACCCAAGTCAAAACCTTAACTACCCCATAACCAATACTTGGCATCTGATTACCTTGATACTAGGAAATACCTTACCCATTTACCCCAAACCAATAGTTAGGCCAAGTACCTTGGTATCTCAACAATACCTTATTGGTATGAAGCTATACTAGACAATTAGCACTAGGTATCATATCTAACCCAAGCCTTTATAAATAATCAATACCTTAGTTATAACTCCAACCCTCACTAAGCTATAGTGTTAATGCATTAAACTTAAGCAATCCATACACAGGTGCACTGATGGTACAATGGCATACTACTGCACAATTTTTTCCATCTCACGAGCTGCTACTATCTGAAACTTCCTTTTCTCTTACTTTCACCTGTACAACCACACATTCAACACCATTGCAATGGTCACAGTCCATACTAACCACTATCAACTCGAGTCCCCTGGTGCACAAACCACTACAACCACATCAACCACCCCCACAATCCTACTCAATCACAGACACACCATCACTCACCTGATGCTACTGATGTTGTTATTTCTCTTACCCTTGTTATTGCTCGTGTTATACTTTTATTTGCCACTTACCTGTGTGATTTTACCCGAGTATTATGAACACTCAAACTTGAGCCCCCCCCTCTCTCACTTGTGTATCCTAAATCATTCCCTAATGATACACTCTTACACACAAACACCAAGAACCACTCTCATATATTCACAATACTCACAACACAGTGCACAGCTCACATGATATCCCTCAAACTGAGGTGAGGTTGTTGCTGCACTGATCACAGTGCACACTGATGTGTTATGTTGTTGTTCCCTGCCTCCTTGAATTCACTAATGCCAATTTGATATCTAAGATCACCTAGGTCTGAACAAACCTGACCCTCTCTCAACCCCAACACATAAGACATAGTACATCCCCCTTACTAACTCATACAACACAAAACCCACACACTCATGCATTAGACCCCCAACTACCTCACTGCCACTAAAACACACAGACACACACCTGCACAATTCACTGAACTGAACTCCTTTTACACAGTGCATAACTCGATCTCCCCCAACAAACAACACATAGGATACCATACTATATATATATATATATAACATATTGACCTATAAATAAGATACACTCTCACTAGATACATTTAAACAAACACTTGATAGGCAATAATTGTGATACTCTATGATATACACTTGAAACACATCGATACACCAACCAAATCACCTAGAATAAATTCTAACACATGTAATATGGTATGAAATCAATATGAATGTTGAAAATACAATGAAATCCAAAAAAAACACTACAATAGACAAAAAAAACCCCAAAAACACCTAAAAATGTCTACACATATCCTATCGTATCATGACACGGTCCACTTGTATCCAATTATGGACACGGATCGACCATCACACTCTCACATTAATACCAAATAACTAAAATAAACCTAACGACAAACGCTTGGTGGCCCAAATTCTAATTTTCTCTAATTTGGCCACCAAAATCTATAGATCACTTAGGTTTGCGAAATAAACCCTCTAATTCTTTCTCCTATAGTGTCACTACCATATTTTCTAGAAAAGGATATTTTGGATATTTTATAATTAATTAAATATTATGAATGTTGTATAATTATTAATTACATTATTTAATTATTGTTAGATGTTAGTTTATTATTTGGGACATGTTAGTGGACCTAACTAGTTTAGATTAGATCCATGGACCAACATTTATAATTAGTTAGAATTGAGCCCAATGAGAAGCCCATTCATTAGGAGGATGATTAATTAAATTAAATCCATTAGACTAGAACTTTCCCACCTTAATTATTTCTTCATGAGTGTCACGACCTGCACTTGGATATTCGGACACGAGTACGTGGTTACGCCCAACCAACACCGCTGAATCGGCGGTAGAACGATGTCTGGGTTATTTCTAACTATCTATCATCTCAATAATATAACATGGTACCTGTCAATCATCTCAACTCCCAACGGAGGAGCAATATGGTATCTCACAAGAATAACTAATATCAATCACAAAACAAACTAAGGAAAAATAATGCACGAATGGAATAGCGAAGGAAAGAATAAAGATACAATCCACAATCTGCAATAAAATATAAACTGTGAATCCACCAAAAGAATAGTATAATAAAATCCAATATAATATAATCTAGGCCTCCTCGGGCTCTGCAACTAAGACCTCATGGTCTGTAGGAGTATCCTATAAAGGTACGCCATTCTGCGGCCCGTAGAATGTGGGACACTACTCTAGAAGCCAGTCATCTAGAAAAATATATCTAGTTAGGATTAGAGCGATGTACATACCTCTGAAAGTAGTTTCAATAGCCTAATCGAGCATATAAACAGATATAGAAATGAAATATAAAATCACTAAATATATTAATGAATGAACAATAGATATAGAGGCAATGTACGAGGATATAGAACAACAATATGAATATCAGCAATATGATAAAATAAACTGTAATCTAACTAATTTTCCTTGGAATACAAGTTCATTATGTGATCGGGTTGGGTGAACATGATCAGGTAAGACGATTATAAGTGAGGTATGTAACCAGAATTTACACGATGTAGCAATGGGGCTTGGATCACATAATCAACTCCTACTCTCCCACCCCTAACTAATACCGATGGATCCAATCACGATACGCTATGAATACGGAATATATCCACTGAACACGAGCAGTGGGTGTACACGAATATCATAACCACCAAACATGAGCGGTGGGTGTACATGAATAAGCACACTGAACACGAGCAGTGTGTGAACATAAAATATAATCAATACCCAATATACACGATGAGATATAATGTACACGAGTACCCGCTGAATACGGTAGGGGATAACATCTCCTAACGGGATCCATATAGTACCAGTCCATAAAATCACTGTGTCACGATCAACGTATACAATTCTAGAACATGCATATATACAATATTATGAATTAAAAACTATCAGAGAAATTTATTCGCCTGAATTCCTGAGCAAGGTGTGTCTCTCGATGCCCAAGCTGGTGTCACACAACCTATATATGGTATGTTGCATCAATACAAGGTTCAAGAATGAAAATAAGAGAAGTTGATGCAATTCTAGGTTGATACGCCATTTCTAAGTCAAACCAATAAAAACTAGATTGCAAGAGTCTAACACCAAGTCACTAAGTCGATGCATTATGAAGCTATGCTATACTAGCTAAGCTATGATACAACAAGGAACTCAAGCAGCCGTAACCTAAGATACACAAGTTTTCGAATAAGAAAATAGTATTTATGTATATATACAAGTCAAATATTTATATTACTATATCCAATCAATTGAAATAGGATACATTGTCCTTGCACTAATGCGTATCGTACCTATCTTGATACCATGGTAATACCTTGGTATCCTGAGGTAACCCAACTCTAATATATAACATATACATATATATATATATATATATAAACCATAAAGTAACTACTATAAAGTATCTAACAACTAATGTAGAAAACCAATAGTATACATAACTAGCTACTATACTATATCAACTAATACAAACAAATATATGTATAAGCTAACTACTAACAATAACAACCAATACAAGTATATAAATATAACTAACTCTTAACAGAAAACTGAACTAAGCTGACACTACACACTACATACATAACTAACTAATTATATAATCAAGTATATATATATATAATCAATTAACTATACCAAACACAACTAATTAACTAAATATAGATACTACACACTAACGATACCTTAACTGAAATGGAGAACTGATACTGGTGAACAGTAAAATATTCAAAAACTGGTATCCTGCTATTTCGAACTGTGAACTGATATTGAATGTATCTGAACTTGCTACTGTGCATTTGCCCCCTCCTCATTCACTGACTCCAATGATGCTGACCTCTGTTGCAAAGAGTTCTGCATAGTGGAAGCCCGACTCTCCTGAACACAGTGTTGAACTCGACTGCACCATCTGTATAGGGCACAGCAATCCTGATACTGCTCTCTGCCATACTGTGCAGTGGATGTTGCTCTCTCCGAGTGTAGCTGCACCTCCTTCAACTAGGTGCCCGACTTCCCGCTGTACAATCCCACACTAGCTGTAGTCCCCTCAATGTAGAGCCCGGCTCCCTGCTGTAAGTGCACTGCTGCACAGGGAGAATTCTGCACAGTTACTGTGCTCAGCTGCACAGGGAGATCTGCTGATACTTGCTGTGGAAACTGCACAGTAGCTTCTGATACTGATACTTGCTGTGGCTCTTCCTCCATGCCCGATCTGTTCTTCCCCTCTGTATACATAGATACATATAATATATATAGATAGATAACTAGATACATAGATACATCTCATATATATCACTCTAATGCATAAAGACAAACATATATATATATATACCAATACATATATATACGTATACATATAAACCTATATACAAACACACATATATATACATATAGATATACAAATAGACACACACCTATACATAAACTCAAATTCACAATTATATGTATATAAATATCACTTAATTATCATATATACCTATAATTACACATGCACGTATAGTAAAAAGGACAAAACAACAAACACGTGGAGTGCACCGCACCCGTATCACACTTTCTCTATGATACGCTTGCGATACGCTCCAACACACAACCAAACGCATCCCAGAGGACACGAGCAAGTCTAAAACACTAATTATGAACAATATGTATAGAAATAAGAGTATCTATATGTTTGTGTCACAATGTGATATGCACAAGGCCCCATGTCGGAGAAAAACCCCTAAAATCAACCCATTTCGTCAAATTGATGAGATACGGCCTACACGTACCCAATTGTGGACACGACACTAGTTACAAACAAGCAATCAAATGTTACTTAGATCTATTAGACCCAATGACAAGCACTATATGTGCTAATCTCAGAATTCTCCCAAAATTGGTACCAAAATGGACATAACTTCCACCGTAGGTCTCTAATGAACCTAAAACTAATTTCTATGGGTAGCCTAAGCATGTGGGTTGGTTTCTCATGATTAAATCTTAGATCTAGAGTCTAATAGAAGGGGAGAAACTAAAATTTACCTATTGGGAGATAGATTCCCAATAAAAAGCCTCCAATTGCCAAGTAGCTCCTCTACTTTGTAGATCTAGGCCTCATCCTCCTTGCTCATTGCTTTCTTCTTGTAGATCCCTGATGTAGAAGCCTCAACGAAGAACTAGGAAAGGAATTAGTAAAGAATTGTTGGACAATTGATGAGGGAATGGAGGGAATTTAGAAGAGGGAAATTGTAGATCTAAATTTTGGGGATGAATGAAATGAAATGAAATAAAATGAGAGCACTCTCTCTCCTCCTTGTGGCCGGCCATGTAACCCCCTACCCAAGCAATGTAAAATATCACAAATACCTCTTGGGGCCTCTCATGAAGAATTTAATTAGGGAGAGAAGTTTCTAGTCTAATAGTTTCTCTAATTAATCCAACCTCCTAATCCATAGGCCTAATTCATGGGCTAAATCCAACCCAATCTAAAATGTTGGTTCATGCATTCTAATAAATGGGTTAGGTCCACTACACAAGTCTAAAATAATCTACAACTAGAAATAAATAAGTAATACAATAATTAAATAAAGCATGCATGCACAATTTTAAATACAATTAATCTTAAAATAAATAATACCCATGTCAATTACCAAACTACCCTTGAGTGAAAATGTGAGGGTGACAATCCTACCCACCTTAGAAATATTTTTTTCTTGAAATTAAGGAAGAAACTAACTACCAAAAGCAAACAATATAATACAAAAAAGAATTATACCTCACGGCTCGAACAGATATGGATATCGCTCGTGCATCTCGGTCTCTCGCTCCCAAGTACTCTGTCCAGGTGATTGATGCCTCCACGTGACGCACACCAAAGGAATCGTCTGGTTCCTCAGCACCTTCTCTCTCTGATCCAGAATCTCCACTGGCTGCTCTAGATAACAAAGAGTAGGGCCCATCTCTATCTCCGAGTGATCCAACACATGACTAGGATCTTCTACGTACCATCTCAACTGCAACACATGAAATACGTTGTGCACTCCCGCCAGTGTACGTGATAAGTCTTGTCTGTATGCAACTACACCGACCCTCTTAAGAATATTAAAAGGTCCGATGAATCGTGGACTAAGCTTACCTCCTCCACCGAAACGAAATAAGCCACGTGTCAGAGAAATCCTCAAAAAAACTAGACCGCCAACCTAGTACGAAACACAACCTTAGCACTCTAACAAACAATAATCAAACACAAGCAAGACAAAACTAAAGCGATACCTCAAACTCCAAAGGTCTCCTGTGGCTATCGGCCTAATGCCGGAGCCTGTCCTGCGCCACTAGAAGTCTGTCCCTGATAAGCTTTACCTTCTTTGCTGCATCCCCTACCATCTCTGGTCCCAATAAAGCTCTGTCACCAATATTATCCCAGGACAATGGAGTACGGCACCTCCGTCCATACAATGTCTCGAATGGTGACATCTCAATGCTGGCTTGGTAGATGTTGTTGTATCAAAACTCTACCAAGTGAAGGTGATCCTCCCAAGAATCTTCAAGATCCAAAATACAGGTGCGTAGCATGTCTTTGAGAGTCTGAATAGTCCTCTCCGGCGATCCGTACATCTAAGGGTGATAAGCAGTACTGAACTTGACCAGAGTGCCCAAGCTAGCCTGCAAACTCCTCCAAAAATAGGATGTGAAGCGACTATCCCGATCCGAGACTATGCTAACTGGAATACCATGTAATCTGATAATCTGACGCACATATATTTTTGTAAGTCTCTCCATAGATGTACCCACTTTAAATGGCAGAAAGTGGGCTGATTTGGTCAACCTATCCACGATAACCCAAATCGCATCTTTCCCTCCTGGGGAACGTGGAAGTCCCGATACAAAATATATGGTCATATGCTCCTATTTTCACTCCGGAATGGGCAAAGGCTGAAATAATCCTCCTGGCCTTTGTCTCTCCACCTTGACCTGCCGACAAACAAAGCATTTGGACACGAAGCTATCTACCTCCCAATTCATGCCATACCACCATACATGCTCTCTCATGTCTCTATATATCTTGTTAGCACATGGATGCATAGAGTATTGAGAACGATGAGCCTCCTGAAAAATCTCCTCGCGTAATGCTCTTCTCGGTACACAAAACCTGGTACTGTGTCGCAATGATCCATCATCTACGACGATGAAGTCCTCTGCCAACCTGATCTGGACATATGCTTTGATGCTCCTCAAAGACTCATCCTCATACTATCCGGCTCTGACCCAGTCTATCAGCTCCGATTGAACCTGAAGTCCCTACATCTGTGTTGCGACTCTAGGAATAAATATATCAATGCCCAAACTGTTAAGATCTGCCAATAAATGTTTCTCTCTAGTCAAGCACATAGCCATAGGATACCGGCTCAAAGCATCTGCGACTACGTTGGACTTTTCTGTATGGTACTGCAAAGATATGTCGAAGTCTTTCTTCAGCTCCAACCATCGCCGATGCCTTATGTTGAGATCTTTCTATGTAAACACATACTTTAAGCTCTTATGGTCTGTGGAGATCTCTACTCTCTCTATATATAAATAGTATTTTCATAATTTGAGAGCAAAGATAACCGCTGCCAACTCCAAATCATAGGTAGGGTAGTTCTTCTCATGCGGGCGTAATTGCCTGGAGGCATACGCAATAATCTTTCTGTGCTGGTGTAACACACAACCCAAACCCTTTCCTGATGCATCACTGTAAATGAAAAATCCTCCTGCTCCTGATGGTAGTGTCAAGTTGGGAGTTGTAGTTAATCTCCTTTTCAGCTCCTCAAATGCTGACTGACAATCCTCAGTCCAGACGAACTCCACGCCCTTCCTGGTTAGCCTAGTCATCGGCTCTGTAAGTCTAGAAAAGTCCTGAACAAACCTTCGATAGTAGCCTGCTAATCCAAGGAAGCACCTGATCTCTGCTACTGAACTCGAGGTAGACCACGATTCAACTGGTGAGATCTTCTTCGGGTCCACCGAGATTCTATCTCTTGTAATGACATGCCCAAGGAATTTAACCTTATCAAGGAAGAATTGGCACTTTGATAACTTGCCATACAGCTTCTCCTTCCTGAGGGTCTCCAGAAAAATCCTCAAGTGTTGCTCATGCTCCTCTGGTGTCTTCAAATATATCAGGAAATCATCTATGAAGACTACAACAAACTGGTCCATGTATTGATGAAATACCTTGTTCATCATATTCATGAACACTGTCGGGGCATTGGTCAACCCAAACGGTATCACCAAGAACTCGAACTGCCCATAACGAGTCCTGAAAGCTATCTTCGGGATGTCTTTTCTCTTCACTTTCACTGGTGCCACTCTCACTTTTTCACTCAAGGATAGTTTGGTAATTAACATGGGTATTATTTATTTTAGGATTATTTGTATTTGATATTTATGTGTGCATGATTATTTAATTTTTGTATTATTATTGTTTGCTAGTCATAACTTTATTTTAGACTTGTTTAGTGGACCAAACCATTTATTAGAATGCATGAACCCAACTTTTAGTTGAGTTAGATTTAGCCCATTGAATTAGGCCCATGGATTAGGAGGTTTGATTAATTAGATAAACCATTAGACTATAACCTTCCCTCCCTAATTAATTTCTTCATGAGAGGCCCTAATTGGTATTTGGGACTTTGTACATTGCTTGGAGAGGGGGTTACATAGCCGGCCCTTTGTAGGAGGAGAGAGAGTGCTCTTATTTTATTTTATTCCCCAAATTCTAGATCTATAATTTTCCCTCTTCCAATTCTCTCCATTCCCTCATCAATTCTTCACCAATTCTTCACTAATCTCTTTCTAAATTCATCATTGAGGTTTCTACATAAAGGATCTACAAGAAGGAAGCAAGGAGCAAGGAGGAGGAGGCCAAGATCTACAAGGAGAGAAGCTACTTGGCAATTAAGAATTTTTTATTATGAAGCCATCTCCTAATAGGTACATTTCAATTTTTTCTCCTTCTAATAGACTCTAGATATGAGATTTAACCATGAGAAACTAACCCACATGTATAGGCTACCCATAGGAAGTGGTTTTAGGTTCATCGGAGACTTACGGTGGAAGTTATGATCAATTTGGTGCTAATTTTGAGAAAATTCCGAGATTGGCACATGTAGTGCTTTCAATATAATAGATCTAATTGACACTTGATTGCTTATTTGTAACTAGTGTCGTATCCACAATTGGATACGTGTAGGCCGTATCTCATCAATTTGACAAAACAGATTGATTTTGGGGGTTTTCCTCCGACACAGGGACTTGTGCATATCACATTGTGATACTAATACGT